>QVRM01003400.1:0-162928 GCA_003439945.1 Dermanyssus gallinae
GTAGAGATCAGAATGGAGGCAACATTGTCGCCTTGAACCATGCATCACCTCCGTTCAGCAGCTTGAGCCGCCCGTGTTGTCCGGAGTGTACACCGACACTGATGGGCGAAGGGGACAGAAAAAAACGATTACGCTACTATCGATTGCAACAACTGCGCCATTTTTTTTAAACAAAGGACTAGGCGAATTACTTTAGAAACATACACCAGCTGACGTTGTTTTATAAAATGTTTGGTTGTACATCGTGAGGTAGGTTGTGCGACAGTAGAACGGCCCCCGTGTTAAACCGACTGATGACATCGGCGACTGATGGTATCGGCCTTGATGGCCTCGAGCTCTTGGTTGTGAAGGTGAAGTGTAGCAGTGTCTTTGATGGGACGGGTGCAGTAAAGGGGATGGGAGAAAAATGGGCGGCACTTCTGATGCCACTGCTGTGGTGACAGCCCACAGCACCCACAAACAGACATAGAGGCAGACAGACGGACGGATAGGCTGCCGTTACTATTTCAAGATCCTGAAGCAGCAATCTATAGCCCGATCGACTGAAATGCCCAGTTTGAAAATTGATGTAAATCGAAAGTCGCTATCGATCGAGCCAATCGATCGGCATGGCCGGTATTTCATCATACCGGCCCCATCCTCTTTGAAGTCTTGTTGCTGCAGCCCTGTTGCTACTGGAGCTGTAAGATTGTGTGTGTTGTTGTTGTGGTTGTTGTTACTGTTGCTGCTGCTGCAGCTTGATCTTTGGCGGGCGGTTTGCGTCTCGTGTCTACGTGTGCAGTTATCATGCACCCCCAAACGAGATGATGAGCGGTGGTGATGGTGGTGGGTGTTGATCAACACCAGATGACACCAGATGACACGTCGTATATCGTACACGCATGTATACGAAAGATGCGTTTCAATAGATAGGTCGATAAATAGAAGATAGATAAATGCACGCGTTGTCGCAGGCTGTCAGAATGCTGCTAAGTGGTAGGATCCTGCCCGGCCCAGGCGCAAAGTAGAGAGGGGGGCGGGGGGCTGGGAGAGAGGGAGAACATGCAATTTGTCACCAAATGGCGCATGGCAATGTTGATTATTTTTTAGTGCGTCGTTTAAAGCCGATACAGCTGCTGCTGCTGCTGTTGTACAAATGCCAGTTTTCGAAATAGCCCAGTGATATTAGTACTAGTTTACCTTTATTCATTGCTGTATGTGTTATTATTATTATTATTACTATTATTATTTTGTTTTACTCTTGTTATTTTGCTGTTGTTGTTTTTGTTGCTGCCGCTAGAGTTGTTCTTGTTTTTATTATCACTCATACAGTTTGTTCTCTGTTCGATTTTTTGTTAGCGATATTGTTGATATTTTTATTGGTTCGTTGTACTCGTTGTTCATGTTTGCCTTTACTTTTGTTGTTATCATAGTTCGTTTTGTTGTCGTTTCTAGTGCCGTGCTTACCACTTTTGCTGTTTTTAGTATTGCTATCTTCAGCTTTAATAGCGTTCAATGTTGTAGCTAGCGGACGCCTAGCTTCTGCTTTTCTTGCAACAGCGCGAACAAAAGCTTTGATTGTCTGTGGTCGGTGGTTGCTATCGGCATTATCATCGCTGAGAGGAAAACTACGCCAATTAGAATTCGAATTCAGGGGGCGCAAGACGGGAGCCGTGGGGACGGTGTGAGGTGGGGAACAAAAAGCAAAGCGAAGCGAAGAGGCAAGACAGTGACACATGTGATGTGTGATGCACCTGCTCGAACACCACCTGCTCAATGTTAGCAATTTTTTCATGAGGGCCGCACAAGGAGGGTCGCAACACTCCCGCAACGACCACCGACACCACCGCCACCGCCGTATGCGAGCATTGTCCGCCGTAGAGCATTCGCCTGGGCTTCTTCTACAGCTGCTACAGGTAGCAGCGTTACCTGTTGCGTGTCCAATGAGTAGCGGGTCGATTGGCGTTCGATATTCGATCGAAAAGCCTCGTATGCGCCAGCAGTCGTGATTGTGATCGTTGTATCGATACGACGCTGTATCATCTCTTCGTCGCGGTCTGTGATTGCGGCTCGCTACGCGGTATTCAGTTTTCAGTAGTAGTAGTAATAGTAGTGATTGATCTATCAGGTGCATCGGCTCGTCCCGCTTCATGATAAAGACACGTCGCATGCACGTGCATGACTTGTCGCTCGATTGCTAACCTTTTACTCGCTCAGGATCTCAGGATCATAGCGCACTTGGTCTGTAACTTTTTTAGAATTACTGCCAACCGCGGAAAACGGAGTTACCCTGATGCTCTCCGCCGGGATCTACATACTACGCCGGACCCGAGCGTATTGAGAATCAGGTTGACAAAGGTTCTTGAAACAGCCTCTGACAAGGTAACAGTGCTTACAGAGGCGTCAACTCCGAATGCTACGGATAAGTTGGCTAACAAAATTAACGACAAGGCCTTGGTCACGGCCATTGTTCACACACACAGCTTCCCGGACTAATGATTATCAGGGATTTCGACGAACGCAGACGATCTACTTAATCGCCTCGATAGCACAGAGAGGAAATCCATTGTTTCTAACCTTTTTTAAACTGACGTGGGACGGAAGGACTTCTTTCTGCGTAATAAGTCTCCCACCAAAGATATATCAAATTGTCTTAACTTTGTATCCCCGTCCCCAACGACGAGGATTCATTGATCTGTTTTATAGACTAACTAGAATGTGCGTTACGAACGCATACGCGAATACCACCGCAGGAAACTCGTCTGCAAACGTGGGCCAGTAGTCCGCTACTACAGCTGATCCCGTGGCTAACCACGTACGCAAATGTCGGCCAGAATCTACAGCAGATGGACCCTTAGATGCTGCAAAATGTCGGACAAGACAGGCGTTATATAGCCACGGGCATAGAAAGTGATCTCCCCCACACTGCTGCAAGGTTTGGGGGAGTTATGAAACCAGTCGATAACACCAAATGATCAACTTAACCCATGATTATATAAATATATAAATATATAAATATATAAATATATAAATATATAAATATATAAATATATAAATATATAAATATATAAATATATAAATATATAAATATATAAATATATAAATATATAAATATATAAATATATAAATATATAAATATATAAATATATATATAAATAAATATATATATACATACATACATATAATAACTGGAAAACCATGTGACGGTATCTAGTAATAAACATCGTTTTCTTGACTTTTCGTCATCATCCTCTTGTGCAGGGGCGTTCTTCCCTGAAGACGAAATACCTGCCTGCAACTATCTAATTGCAACTTGTTGGCGTCCACATATATATATATATATATATATATACGGACGGAGAGAGAGATATGAAATTATTTTTCCAACGTCAGTGGACCTGATCTGTAGTTTATTCTGTACGAGGAAGATCTTTGCCCAACTAGGCTTTTTGTCGTTAGCTGCCACAGATTATGGCCCAGTCATTATTCGTCATTACTTTAGCTGACAGCAAACAGCGTACGGCGCAATTGTCTTCATTAGTCGTCTCCGCGTAGAGGCGGTGGCGGGGGGAGGGGGTGGAAGAGGGTTACGTCTTACCGCCGTTGATAACGCCCGACCGCTGCAGGTCTCAAGGCAAAACAGGCCTCCTGTGATGGATTCGATCGAGAGACGTCGACTGATGCAAACCGTAATAAACGCGGACAACACAGTGTCCAGGGAGAACGAGGTATAGAGGGACAAGGGAAGAGAGGAAGAGGAATATGAGGAGGAGAGGCACAAGGAAAGGCTCTGCCTAATATACTGACAAAGACAGAATACGCGATCTCATTGTGGGCCACGATCGCGGTATATATAGGTATCTTCCAATGGATGGATGAGCAGCTGGTGAGATCCAGCCATAGCATCAACAGCTGCTAGCTCGACCAGCTCCGAGACACCTCATGGACACCTGCTGTTGCCAGATCAGACGGTAGAGATATTCTTCAGCTGCCGAAATATCGGCGTCAGCTAGTGCGGGGCGATAGAGCCAACCGGCATTGTAGTTCGTTGAATGCTGCCTAGAACAGAGTTAATTGCGCGTTGAGGTAATTTGCTATCTGACTGCCGCGTGAGACTGGGGAAGAGTTTGAAACAAGCCTTCAAGTGTAAACAATATCAAGAGTGGTATTTCAATCAGGTTTCAACTCAAAGAGACGATTAGTACGCCCTATAGAGACCGACGTGAATTGAGTGAATATCGTAGACAATGAGATCGTATTGAGCCTATCTTTATTTGAATGTGTATATCATGTACTTGTTGCTGTAGAAACAGCCGTAATTATTAGCTGCTTATTTTAGACTTATGGTGTTTTTATCTGCTTGAAAACGCAATATAGCACGCAATACTGCACCTTGTTTGAACCGTTACCGACCGAATCACCCAGGTGCACTAATCAAAGATGAGTCTTATGAATCAAAAGTGTTGACTTGTTTAGTTAACTAATGTATGCATACACGGCACGCATCGCGGCCGTAAACGACTGCGAGTTGATGGCAAAGCATTTCAGGATGGCACCTGACAATGCGCCCTGGCGGTACATTTAGCTGAATTCGTAGACGGGTCGTCATTGAAGCCAAGAAACGGGTTAAATAAAAGCTACATTCGTTTTAACAATGAATGTGCCGTAAAATAATGATTGAATGATCGCTCATCCATTGCAGTCGTACGATATCTAGATCTATTATACATGTCGAATCAACAAAGGGACATAAACACACACATATATATATATATATATATATATATCAAGATCAGTAAAATGGTACCGAAAATCGTGCCACTTCTCCAACCAGTTAAACCAATTCCCTATGCATTTGATGATAGTTTTACTTTGACCTATATATATATATATATATATATATATATATATATATATATATATGTATAAATTCGTTCTGCTGACACGTTGACAAGTAAAGTGAATTGTATCTAACAATTTGCATCTGGAAACATTTATCTTAGGCTTCTTAGAACATCTTTATTTGCATTATATATGTGCATTATTCACAATTCTGTTTTTGAGTGAATTGATTACTTTGATAATAAAATTGCTTCATTGGAGACGCTATATTTACCGATTGCGATCGTTTCGTTTATATTCTCGGCTTCTTAATACCTGTAAACAGATAGCGTATATACCCAGCAACAATAACTGAATGTGGGTCTCTTAAAATATAAACGAAATAGCCCGAATTTATATTAAAGCGCCAATCGGTTTCCTAGGGAACATAATTTTGTGTTTTGTACCACGTTCCTGTATGGCCTCTTTTTGTTTAGATTCAGTTTTGGACAGAGCAAATGCCTGACATAGGCAAATAGCAAACAAAAAGGTCGTAAAATTGACAGCGACAGTGGTGTTTATTTTGAATGGCATTGAGTATATCGCGGGGTAGGCGGAATAAAGAATCACAAATGTTTATGGTTACAATCTCCTTATTGTAATAATACTAGTTATTACTAACATGCTTCTTCTTCGTCGAATTCTTGCTAGTACTATATTAGTATATCAATGTTAGAGATTTCCCAAATAAACATGTTGCTAACTAGTACGGGTGGTTATTATGAACTCGATGATTTGCCCGAATGTGCCTCTTTTTGCAATAGCCGCTATGTATTCGCTATATTTCATAAATAAAGTTTCAAAGAAGCTGACGCACACACGGCAAAGTTGTCAGCAAAATCAAGTACAACAACAACAACAACAACAACAACAACAACTAGAATGACAACCTTAACGGCAAATAATAAAGCGCTACCAAGCGAAGGATAACTGGTCCAAATTATCAACAAAAAATACCCAACTTTTTTGTGACATTGCAGTTGGTATCTTTTTCAATTGATTGCTGTTGATCTCTGTATAAACACCGCCGTTCATTGAATTTTTTTTATCATTAGTCCTTTTTTTTTTATCTTTAGTTAGATTAGTCCACCCCCACTTTCTCCCTCGCTCTCCCCTTTTTCTCAGACATAATATACGTTCGCTCCCACATAAGTACTCACGTTGTATTCTTGTCCATCCATGTGCTGCTGGACACCAAGGCAATTGTGTCATTATTTGTGATTGACATCCATGAACGCACGAATGCATGATGTGAATGGTGCTGTTGCCCACTCTACATATTTATTGCTCGATCGACTTGGTGCCATTGCTCTGTACATGGCGCTAGAATTGAACTACTTTTTTTTTTTTTTTTTTTTATTGAATGTATGTTACAACCATTTCCAACGGAACTACTTTCGTTTTACTTCATTGAAAATGGAGGTTCTTCTATGCACTCCGTTCACAGCTGATCCCTTCTAGTATTGGTTTTCGGCCGTCGTTCCATCTCTTAGTCGCCTCAACCTCTCCGCTCGCTGTCGTTCCAGTTCGTTCTTTCTTCTCATTACACGTTCCACCAGTAGCATGCCCTGCTCCCATTTGGATTCGTCCTCCAGCATGGCGGAGACTAGGTCTGTCACTGTCATGTCTGGAGAAGTCATTGCTGGTGAGTTCTGTCGTATGTCTTCGAATGCTGGGCACCGGAGGATTGTATGAGTCACGTCATCATCCTCGCTTGTGTCGCACGTCATGCATTTGGCATCCGGAGCTTTGCCTATCTTGTGCAGGTATTTTTGGAAGCATCCGTGTCCCGTCAATACCTGCGTCAGCCAGTAGGTGACCTCTCCATGCTCTCTATTAAACCATTTCTCGAGGTTGGGGATGACCTGACGAGTCCAGGCTCCTGGTACGTGTGCTGGTGTGCTGGTCCATTCCTCGTTCCACTCCTTAATTGTCTGTCTCCGGGCCTCGGTTTTTCGTAGGGATCTGTTTGATTTCCGCCGTGTTCGTTCTTCGATCATTCTAGGCCAAGGTATTAGCCTTGCTATCGCGAGGATGGCCATCGTTTCTACTGTTCTGTATGCACTGGCGATTCGTATTGCCAGTTTACGTTCCGCTTTCAGGAGCTTTTTCTTGTTCCTCTTCAGTTTCATAGCGTTCGGCCCCCACGTTGATGCGGCGTATAGGACGGTAGACTCTGCCACTGAGGCAAGAAGTCTTCTCTTGCCCTCAGTTGCGCCGCGTGTTCTCGGCATAATCTTAGCTAGGTTATTTGCTAGCTTTTCCGCCTTCGCGGTCACTTTGTCGATGTGCTCGTTGCCTGAGAGAGCCGTGTCGATCGTCACGCCCAGATATCGGGCTGACCTGTTGATCTTTATGCTCACGCCGTTCAAGAATTGAACTACTAATACAACAACTACTACTACTATAGGATACTACGATCCCCCCTTACTGAACACGTCGGTGTCAACTGTCCTATCGTCGTCACAAGTCGTATAGTCACGACATCTGCTCGATGATGATGATGGTTCCTTCGCTCCCCTCCTATTGTTGTCCCGCTGCTCTTAGACGGCGATAATAATAATAATAATAATAATAATAATAATAATAATAATAATAATAATAATAATAATAATTTTTTGGCCGTTGTCTTTGGCCGTTTGCAGAGGAAACGCGGCATCTATTTTAGGCGCCATGGAGTGAAATAATTATTTAAAGAATTTGCAATAATACGTTCAGACCTCACTTTTTTTAGGTTTTTTTGTAAGGTTAATGCCCGTGTACGGTTTTTTATGGCATGGCTAATTTTTAATCCACTCCGGCATTTACCTTGTCTAAATTGGAAACCATGCAAACAAATTTAAGAGTGGCCGGTCTGGGTCTCGAACCCAGTCCTCCCGAATGCAAGGCAAAGGCTTTGCCACTAAGCCATCTTGCTCGGTGTGTTGTAATTGTAACATTATTTAACATGTAATAAATAATAATAATAATAAAAATAATAATAATAATAATAATAATAATAATAATAATAATAATAATAATAATAATAATAATAATAATAATAATAATAATAATAATGGTAGCAGTAGTCGTGGTGGTGGTGGTGCGCAGAGCTGATTACTGACGTTTTTGACAGTGCTGCTGGCGATGCCAATTTTCCTTCTGTCGTCGGTTGGTTGCGTCCGACGTGTTAGGGGTCACGGTGGCGGAAGAGCCGCGAGAGCCGGAAGAAACCGTTTGGACGTTGTCTTCAAATACGAACCATCATCGCCATCAATATCATCATGTCTACCATCATTGCCACTACCACCGACATGATGGCTATTTTAATTTATATATTTGAGGCCAAAACACAATACGCAATCGACAAGAAGAGCGTTCAGTATGAAGTCAACGACGAAGATGGATAACTACAACAACAATAATAATAATAATTAATAATAATAATAATAATAATAATAATAATAATAATAATAATAATAACGACCACATCAGCAACAACAACAACAACGAACATTGCGACAATGAAGTCCATGAGTGATCCACTTGAGGCCAAAAAAGCTATCTCGATAACGTCTGGGAGATTGCGTATAGGCCGCGCATCACGAGAACTACGTTGACCACCACAATTATCGTATTTTTTTTTTGTCTTACTCCGATCCTTTCGAAGTCGCTAGCTTTCCGACAGCTATGTCCGCTGCCGCCGCCTCCAGCCTAACGCACCACCGTATATGGTTACTGTCATCGTTGACATACAATAATTGTCTGCAATAGCAGCAGCAGCAGCAGTACCCACTGGTGATCTTATGGTGATCACTATGGCTACCTAGCGTCGTTTTATTTGCTGTTCCCTGTTTGACCTTTACCAATCATGGGCGATTGGTTAGCGCCAGTCTTGACGCCGGGCGGTAAGAGGCAACGACCACGACAACAACAAGAAGAAGCGGAAAGATAGACGGGCAGCAACAAAATAGCATAAGCCACACAATCGAAATCATGAAGCGAATGAATGACCCCTGTGTGCTGTGGGACCGAAACGCCGCCGGGCGAGGAACGAGCGGCGGAAACACACGGACAACTATGTAATGCAAGGGGTGCCGTCTGCTAGCACGTCGTCGTAGCAGCTAAACGTGGTCGTTCTCGTGGTTGTCGTAACTATGTGTATTTTCCTGATCAGTTCCTATCCCTATCCAAACTTCATATTGCACTACTCATGTCAATGCAAACAATGCTGGAGCAAATGTGATCGATAACACGCCGCGGTATGCCCGGCGGTTAGGTCTACATAGAGCAGAACTTGCAAAACGCTAGATTGTTGGCGTCTCGAAACATTTTGATGTAACATAAACACATTTACCCCGTTTGGGTGTTAATAAAACAAATAAATATTGCACTACTCACGGCGACGGACGGCTATTACCTGCAACACAATCGTCGAGTTGATGCTGCTCGAGATCGAGCTACCGGTCAAAGGAAGCGAGTCAACCCCCCGGGCTCGGGGTTGCCCTGTCTCGTCTGAGCGCAGCCCTATTTTTACGTATGAGCTTTCTTTCAGTTGGGCAAACATTTTTCTGGCATCATCACCATCATCATACTTAGGGTTTTTGTTGTCTTTCTTGTCCACCTTTTCTGATTTTGTTGTTATGCTTAGAGATATCCAATATCGAGGAGGGAAGATTAAGCAGCAGCAGCAACAACAGCAGCAACAAAGTACGCACGCCAAAATTAGATGGTCACCACGTGTGGAAAAAGGGATTGGGTTTGCAGACGATAAGTATATGTATATATATATATATATATATATGTATATATATATATATATATATATATATATATATATAAGGCCGTATCTAGAAGGCCAATCGGTGCGAGGTCACACAGGAAGAAGTAAAATGCATAGACGAAAAACGGAACGGGTCGGGAGGAGGAGGTCGCAAACAAAAGATCTGAAGAGCTTGCACTTTTTTCACGACGCCCGGTTGGGAAGATTTGTGCGACAGCAACAATTGAGCACGGGACGGCAGACGAAAATTTTCAGACTTGGCACGTAAAGATATTACTCTGTCTGGGCTGGGCAGGATTTGCGCAAGAGCTACGGTCGCGCGTACGAGATACCCGGACGACCGCGGACTTACCATTTCCCAGGGTCCACAGTTAAGCGCCGATCTCGACATGCCGGAGAGATGAATGACGGAATGACAGAAAAGATGGAGATATAACTACATGTGCTAGTGTACACCTCTGCTTTTCTAGTTGGTCCAACGGTACACATATAAATAAAATCTATTTCGTTTCTATTCGTCCTTCTCTAGAACCGTGCATACGGGCGTCCTCTATTCGATAACTGGTAGCAGACTACAACACAATCAACTAATGGTGGAGCGAGCGTATCAGTGGTTAAGGTGGTAATGTAAGGCATTCATAAAGAGGCAGGCCTTCGTATACCAGCTATCCATCAGCGGCCATTATGCCCGCTGGCTACCCATCAGTTAGGCCACCGCTAGATACTCTACCACAATACTCGTAGCGTCATCTACGAGTGACGTTTGCAATGGAAGCGTCACTGTCTCACTCTGCACCACAAGTGGGCACGAGGGGGAATTCGTATGGTAATCCAGAGTTAGAGGTGGTCGGTTGTGCCCGAGTGGTCCTTTCCATTTCATTCATTGTACCATCACGTGACGATGCATTGCGATCGATTATTGGAGGGCTGGACCGATCCGCTCAGTGCATTTAGCACAGAAGGCGAAATTATCCAGTGAGCCGAGACGTACGCGGCCTCCGGAGTGGGGAATATCTGTTTTGTCCGGTCCTGCTGTCCATGCAGACACGGTAGTGTTTGTTTCAGAAGTCATCTGCTAAAAGTGGTCTAACCATCTGCCGTCTGTTACTTAACTAGGTAAAGCCGCCACTATCCGGCCACACCGAAAACTTTTGCGACCACTGCAGCTACGAGCGCCTGACATACAGACCTCTTCAGTCAGGCGGATGTGATGACAATTTGTTATGGTTATTATGACACGGGCTGGAAGATGGCAGGGCACTCGCATGCTGACTTCAAAAGCCTGACCAAAAAATTATCGTGGATCAAAAAATTTCCTGCATGGGATTATTAGTGTAGTCCCTCAGAAGCTCAACAACCTAGTCCGCCAATCATTAGTAGCTTGTATAGCCCACGAGCGAAATATTCAACATTTTTAGACACGGAATATTTGTCAACGACGCATATCACATTAGGGCTGCTGATGTTATCTCTGATAGTTCTTTCCGGAGAGATACTTCTTGAGGTTTCTAAGTAGTAATCAAACAGAAAATAGTCGCACAATGCCAGGTTCGGATAATGTGGGGGATGCTCGACAATTCGAAACTTTAGTTTGCGTAATTTGGCCATTACGCTAAAAGAGGTAGCACAGTCAGTCCTCTTCTGCAGGTCGCATTACTATGATGTTTTTCTTTAGCTGGTTCAAGCGTATTGCGAATCGGTTCAAAGATCGTCGTACAAGTTTTGCCTCATATATTCCAAATTGCTCTCTAAAATTGACACGCGTGACAATTTTTACTCAATTGTTAACCAGTGCAGTATCTACTCTGCTTTAATTTTTGTCAAGCATAAGTGCTGATGTAATAGCTGATGTACTGTACCCTAGCTAATGTCCATCTCTTCCGCTATTTTACGCAGCTTCAATCGGCGTCATATCGAGTTTGTAGAGTTCTCAGTAACAGGCACACTTTTTTTTTACGTAAAGCTGTTTTTGGCTACTCAGAACGTGGTGCACACTCAGTGTCAATACGTCTTCGTTTAAATGAGGCAATCAATTGGGTAATGGTACCGTACGCCGGTGCATTAGTTCCGTAAACTGAATCTAATTTGGCTTTAATTTCCGTTGCAAAAAATAATCACAGCACGCTTTTCGTTCCGCTCTAGTGTCATTGTCCTGGCATGTTGCAATAGCGCGACTACTACAAACGCAATTTGAAACCAATCCACTTGATACTTCTTTTGTTAAAACGAGTTTCCAAAAAACGTCCCTCTTCGACGCTGTAGTCAGTACACGCTTTTTGAAATTGTAAACAGGCACACTTGGAGCTTTTTAAATCATCTGAATCATCTAGTATATATATATATATATATATATATATTCATAAATATATATATATATATATGTACATGTGTGCGTATATACATATATATAAATAGACACATACATCGTGCTAGTTCTCATTCGTGCTCGGGGTCGTGTGCGGCTTGTGTGCCAGCTATAACCAACCAGTCGCTTGTAATTGGTTAGAAGTGAAGCAGCTCGCCCTCGACACCTACTCCTACGACGTACTTCCGAACATACACCGGCGAGAACTATTATAGTTGCTGCTCCCGGTGAAGGTGGTGGGCGCTCAGCCATGCCAGATGCCAGAAGACGGTGGCAGCCGGACTCCTCGCAGCCCGACCGAGCGAGCTCAACGGGATAGCGGGTGAGACGAATTTGGCTGTGGTGCAGCGCAAAAAGAAAGGCCTGAGAGGAGGGCATTGAACGCTGGCCGTGGAGGGGTGGGATTTTCTGGGGCTGTTCACCTAGCCGACAGAGAACCGACATGGACTGAACGGCTGCGCAAATGACAAGAAAGAAAGACATACCTCGTTCGGTCGCTCGACCGACGTGTACACAACGAAGCCCAACCAGCCAACCGGCCGTGAGACAGATCAGCGTCTACAGCCGTCGTATCGTCTTCATGCACGAAGAGGTGACATCAAACGCGGTGCCATTCGATGATGCGTTAAAGCGTCGTGGTGCGGTCTTTCTATCTCTCTCTCTCTCTATCTCTTTCTTTCTTCCCCCCTCTCTTTCTCCCTATCTCTCTCTGTCTCCCACGAGAGTACCCAAGTGCACAAACGAATTGCGGGCGACAGAAACAGGAGCCTCATAACAGAGAACATACGCACAAATCCGAGCTGCTCACAAATTCGTCATTCAACTTCAATTCAAACAAACTCGTAATTTTATTGCTGATGCTGGCCCAGCTGAACGCAAGCCAGATACGTGCAGCGTTCGTGCGTTGTTTGGGGGGCGAAAGCGGGATATGTCTTGGGGAGGCGGGGGGGGGGGGGGCTATATATCTTAGGAGATCTATCCTGCTAAACATGCCGTCGGGTTTCTATGTGCTTAGTTAACAGGTGAAGATTATGGTTATATGTAACTAGTATTTTTTACCCACTTGTTAGTAGCCTTTCATGTAGGCACGTGTTTCCTCGAGTGTGAGGCAGGGGAACATTTAGTCTTTGGAATAAACAGCTTTGTGTAAACATGTTATATTTTTGTTTATGTTTGCACGCGCATTACGACAATTTATTTATACTTTAATTTTATATATTTATTTATGCTTTATTCTATACAGATTGATACGATCTCTGGTTGGTCCGACCGTACACGGGCACGTCTTACGGCGTATTTGAGTGACGTTCGTCGTATGAGAACCTTTAGGCAATAAAAAAAAGTCTTATGTAGTTTTGTCTATACGTGGTGCTTTAGTGTCTAAAGAAAGTTCACAGTGAACATGGCTGTCATGGCCAACATGGTGCATCTTTCTCACTCAATTTTTTTAGCGGCATAGTTTTGTCAAATCTGCCGGAAAATTTTCGCGTTGCAGAAGGACGCAAAGAAATCATGTTCCACATGTTTATCCAAGTGCCGTGCGTATGCCGGATGACAAGATATATTTCAAAGAATGCAATGAGACCGCTCGACTTAAAAGCGTTTTCTGTTTACGACCTTGATTTCGCTGCGGTGTCTTCGAGACATTATATTTAATAGAGACGCGTTTCTTGTGCTATTTTATTCTGGCGCGGAACTGAGAAAGCACCTATCTGTGCTATCTGTGGCATCTGCATACCATGGGCCGGCAGACGACGGGAAAAACGGGCTCCAATCCGTATTATGAAAAATGATTATTTAATTGGCTTTTTGTGAATTACGAATTGTAACGAAAGGACCAGGCGGGGAGGGCTGCAAGTCAAAGCGGCTACCACAATGGTGGAAAATTCTACACGGGATATACATATGTATAAGTCGGAGGATCGTTTTTCTCCTGCTGTTTTCCGAATACGGATACAGATGTTGAAATAATGAGATGGTGCCGCTTCCTTCTCAATTACGTATTTATGTTATTATTAGGCATCTATGCTTGTTATGCATGAGTCTCATCTCTGCATTCAGCGCTTGCCTCACTCCACAAACTCAAATTGGATTGTCGGTTGGCAAACTTGGTTGTTGTTGTTGTAGCGTTAATTATTCGCGTTAATTGTAAATGTAAACTAATAGAACGACGTAGTATAAGGGAAGAAGAGCGTTACGAATGAGCGTTTTGTCCTTTGCATAGCAAAACAGACCGCTTCGACCAATCCTCGCGATCTGAACATACTGCTATTGGATTATCTTGGCGTGTTTTAATGTCACTTTGACGCGGGTTGTCATGAGTACTCGTACATATGTGCCTATGTGTGACAATGTGCTGTAGGAGAGTGCAACGCGGCAATATTCCTATGCTGTAATTTGTAATAAGAAATGCTTGCCGCTGGGAGCACTCAACGTGATGATGGCAGTTTTTGTAGTTCACTTCATCAGCGGGCTCTGTGGTCTCCCACCTAGACGCCGGCAGGCTGCTAGACACTACACGCTTGCATAGTTGAAATGTACAAACATACTGCTCAAATGCAAAAAATGCTCTGCTCAAACAGGCTTGATTATGTATGTAGCTTGCAATGCTTGATACTCGGTACAGTGTAGAGTCAGACGAGAATTCGTCTCGTTCGACTGTGTGCTTTTCCTAAGTAGGCCTCGCTTTAGTTTACTCTACTTTAACTAAATGTTATGTAAGGGGTTGTGTGCATGCATGTATATATATATATGTAAGAGTATATCTTAAACCTACAGTTCTAAATTTATTCGGGTTGTGCTAAGTACACTCAAATGTACCGTATGCGTGCTTTTAAATAATCAAATTTGTGCATTTTTTTCAAACATTGCATTGACAAATGCAAATGCATATGTGTCACGCCAAAATCAAACTCGCGACCTTTTGTGTTAGAGTCGACGCGCCGGTCATTATGGCGCTCCGTCCAGTCTATATATGTATATAGATTTGACGTATTTTGGTAGACGTAAAAAGATTGACGCAATTTTTTTAGAATTAAGAATAAACATTTGTGCGTGTATATATGTATGTATATATATATATATATATATATATATTATAACACGTTATAATAGTGTAGCAAAATATACATTTGTGATGTAAGAACATGTGCACAGCCCGCTGTGGCACAACTCAAGACACTAGGTCCAGGCTTGGGCTGGTCCACCTAGCCAGGGTACCTCTCACCGAAGCGGCATTCCCCCTCTGAACATCTAAATCTATATATATATATGCATATATATATATATATATATATATATATATATATATAAATTCTCAAAAATGTATAGTATTAAACTTGAAAAGAGTGTATATATATATATATATATATATAGCTCGCACCTTTAACTACGGTAAACAACGATAGAGGCGTGCGTCGAATAACAGCAAAAATACCAACAGTAGCACCAGAAACAACGGCGCCGGCAACAACAATAACAACAACAATGGCGACGATGACGACAACCGCGAATAACAATGGCGTTACGGTCACCGATCTTGTCTTGTAGCGAGAGACAACCAGGCGGATGGACGGTCGTCGCCCATGTCATTTCGGCGTTGACGACGACATTAAATGAGGACACCGATAATAACAACAACAACAACAACAACAACAATAACGGCCAACCAATAATAGTAATGACAACGATATCAACAACAGCAGCAACAACAACAAGAGTAACTGCAATAGCAGCGACAACAAACCTAACAACAACAACAGCCGCAACAATAACCAAACAACAAATAATTGCTATCGACAAGCCAATTGTTGATTCGTATCAGTGATACCAGCTACCACTGTTAGCAGTAGCAGTCAGGTATGTACGGTAATGGCATATAATAATAGTGGGGGGTGGGTACCAAAGGCATCGTTGACAGCATTGATGCCGTTTTTTCGTGGATTGTGGTGTTACGACAGCATAATTCGACTTGCAGGCGAAGCAGCAGCAGCAGCAGCAGTAGAAACAGAAGCGGTACCAGAAATGGTAGTCGAAGCGAGATAAGCACTTACCGAATAACGTCGACACCAGGGTGTAGGAATCGTGTAAGTCGTGCTCAAACACAATCCCAAGTTATGATGAAGTTACATAGGTAAGCAAGTTGACACATGGTGATGATGATAATGATGATGAGGAGAATACATTTACCATCACAACCGTCATCATCGTAACATTCATGATGGGTCATCATCATCTTTATCATCATGTGGAGCAGCCTCATCATCATTATTATTATTATCATGCTGAGTCATGCATCACCATCATCATCATCTTTATCATTATGACGAGAGCTCATCACTACCGTCACCAACGTGCAGCCATGCAGTCACGTCCATTGGAACGCAGCCACGGTTGTCGAATAGTTCTCGGTCATCACTCGGTCATTGATTGGTGAGCGGATCGGTCAGCCAACTCTCGCCGGCTTCCGTTCCGGCAAGTCGGACACTTCGGACTTGGGGTAGCGGGGCCCATCCTCGAGTTGGCATCTGAAACCGGTCGACTTCATCCAGAAAACCTTTAAAGAAGAACTTTGAGGTCGACATTGATAGCAACAGCAGCAGCAACAATAGTGGCAACAACAACAGCTACAACAATGACAACAACGACAACAACAGCAACAGCTTTAACAATGCCAACCATAGCAGCAACAGTAACATGTAAAACAACAACAACAACAACAACAAACAACAGCGACGACGACGACGACAATGACGGTTATAACATCGGCTGCAATTCAATGATGACAAATAACGTCGGTTCAATGACGCCATAACCGTGCTGATAACCGGGACAACAATGTGGACGAGGTAAGCGAACACAGTGACGAGACACAGTGACAACGGCTATACACTTAATGGGAGACATCAGTAGCGGCAAAATGTTGTTGATGCCGTTGCCGTGGATGTTGATGTTGTTTTTGTTGTTGTTGTTGTTGTTGTTGCTGTCGATGTTATTGGCACTAATGTTGTTGTTACCGTTGATGTTGTTGTTGTTGCTGCTGCCGCCGCTGATGATGTTGGCGTTGTTGCCGTTGGTGTTGTTGTTATTGTTGCTGCCGATGTTGTTGGCACTAATGTTGCTGTTGCTGTTGTTGTTGTTGTTGTTATTGTTGCTGCCAATGTTGTTGGCACTAATGTTGTTGTTGCCGTTGATGTTGCTGCTGTTGTTGCTGCTGCCGCTGATGATGTTGGCGCTGTTGCCGTTGATGTTATTGTTGTTGCCGTTGATGTTGTTGTTGTTGCTGCTGCAGCTGATTATGTTGGCGTTGTTGCCGTTGATGTTGTTGTTATTGCTGCTGCCGATGTTGTTGTTGCTGTTGTTGCCGTGGACGTCGCGTTCATGCTGATGATGTGTAACGGGCCTAATGATAGTGGCGATAGCAACAACGGTGGTCATTAGTAGTCGGTTAATCATGCCACCGGCCAACCGGCATGATCGGTCGGTCGATGGGTTGGTAGGTCCTGTTTGGTTGACTCATTGGCCAGAATTCTCGAAAGTAAAGGCGGCGGCGGCTTGATATGATCATGATGCCAATGTTGTTGCTGTAGCGTTGTTGATGTCGCCAGGGCCTTGTTGACGATGAAGAACGATCACCGTCAACGTTAGAGACAGAGAAACATAGCAAGGCAATCCGTCCAACGAGCAGTCGTTTGTTCGATTAATCGGATGTCCCACCAAACAGCGCGCAGGCGCGTTCAGGTCGCTCTGTCGGCGAAACGGTAGCACGTTGGATGCAGTTCAAGCGAAATACTTCGACTATTACCTCGACTATGAACTGCTACTGCTGACGCTGCTGCTACGGCTATAGTTGACGTAGCCGCTACTACGACAACTACGCGCAACGCACGCTATATAGTTCACGGGGCTGATTACTCGTGGTGAGACTCCACGAATGAGAGTCCCGTAGTACATTTGAGGGGACGGTGACAGGTGATATAAGAGTGTTTTATATACCCGCGTGTGTATGTATATATATATATATATATATATATATATATATATATATACAAGACGTATAATGAGAGCATATGTATGTGGCAAGAGCATTGAGAGTGTTCGCGCCACGGGTTTAATTTGATGAACGCCCTCTGGTAGTCACCGTCGGTATCAAGCAGCAGCGGCGGCTGCAATATGAACCAATGGAAGAAAAGGGGAGATGTGCTCAAGTTATCGAAACGAAAAGCCAGAGGAAGAATGCGGTTTGTTGGGCGGGCTGCAGAAGCTGCCTCTGGAGGAATGCTTGACCGTGTGGTTGGTAGATCCGTGTGTGTTAATAACCCCACCTTGTTAGTATCTACGCAAGCTCCAGCTACAGTATTCGGCAATTATTATACATACTATGCATTAATATGCGTACATACATGAGGTAGAACAAACGTTCAACAAAGCTGACGATGGCCAAACTGGACGGGGCAGTAGTAGTCCTCAAATGAAGTGTTGCCAAGGTACCGCTATTTAAAAAAATGAGAGCTCCACGCAAATCGGTGATTTTTGTCTCAGAATCTGACATGGTAAACGCTTCCAGAAATTTCGTAGGAAACACGTAGGAGAGACTCTACTTGTGGAACAATGAGCCAGACACTCCAACAATAGAGCTGCGTCATTGCCGCCATCGGCTGCTAGCTACATCGACAGCAGCGCCCTCTGTCCACGGAATCCGGTTTCATATACATAATCTCAACTTTTCGGGCTGACCCTCAGCCAACATTTAACGTCCACGGGGCTGCTTTCGCATTGCTACACGAGACGGACCCCACAAATGCAAAAATGTGCAACGGTGGAGCACAAACCCGTGCACCTATGTGTCGCGTCTGATCGCAAAGCGCACGTGCATGCACCCACCACTCCACCGGGTTCGACCATATGCATAGACCTACGGTAACCGAGGAGTTGCCGGTGGGGAGGAATCCCCACCGGCACAATGGGGTTGAATGGGATTGTTGTTGGACCAGAGTTCAACACTCGTCACGCAGGCTGCTAATTCCCATGCATTCCGTCGCATGCATTCTTCCGAAACCTTTCAGAACAACAGAAGACCAACAGCAGTCGAATAGCTGCAAATCAGCAGATTCTGTGAATAACACACACACAGCATACTCGTCTTAGGTTGCTTATGGCCATCGGTAGTGCATGCTTGGCGCATGAGGACGACTTCGATTGTATGCCGCCCTCTTTAGCATCTGCTATCAGAACAGTGAACAAAAAATTAGAATGTATTCCATTCTTCCAGGGTTTCATCAGCGATACGAGCAATTATTATAGTTGTCGCTGTTATTGTTCATTTCTTAGTTGCTATTCTTGTGTATGATGCTGTTGCCATTGCTCCTGTCGCCAGTACTGCTATTGATCAGGTAATTTTATGATGATTGTGTCTCCTATGGTTATTTTTATCGTTTCTATGGCCGTAGCGGCATTTTTGTCGATCATCTTAACTGAAACTAATCGTGGTTTTGTTTGCATGCGTCGATCCTCAGACAATCACAGCCATGTTGTTTTCAGTGCTACTGCTGTAATTTTTGTTGTTGTTGTTTCCGTTGCTGTTGTTGTTTCCGTTGTTGTTGTTGTTGTTTCCGTTGCTCTTGTTGTTGTTTACGTTGTTGTTGTTGTCGTCGTTTTTGTTGTAGCGGAGCTTGTTCTTGATGTTCAATCTTTATTGCTAATGCTAAGGCTACTTACTGGTAGTGCTACTTTTTGATGCTTACCGTGATCGCGTCGTAATCATAGTGAGGATGATGATGATGGCTAAACGTGCTACCCGTTTGACAGCTTTTATCGGTGGATTGTGTTTCCATGACTGTGCAGATGGTTGAGCTGAACACATACAATATGAATAGCAACAAAACCCATTGGTAGACAGCTCTGTCGTGACATGAGCGAGCGATACGACAGCGAAAGAGAAACACACAGACGTATATGGAGGCAACAAGGCTGAGACAATGTGGACGAGTTTTAGAACAATGACCGCAAATTCAAGGCAAATATAAGTAAGCACAATAGTTGCTCACAGAAACCCCAAAAAGGTAATTTAAAAAATAAGGCCGTTTTTCTATATATATATATATATTTATAGAGAGAGAAAGAGAGAGAGAAAGAGGCAAAGTCTATCTAAATCTCTGCAAATCGTGAAAAACATCGCTCAGAAATGGATTTGTGACAACAGATCGAACCCGTCGTTCCTAGCGTTAGAGTCTTTAGCCGTCCTCTCTACTCAGTGCCATCTATACCTATATGTGTGTGTGTGCGTGTGTTTCTGTGTTTGTTATGTGTACCAATATGCGGATATCGATCGATGTGTGTGTGCAGCTACACTAAAAATAAATGTGCGGAAATAATGGGAAAATTATATTTTGATTAATCCTCCTATTTGTCTAACTCCTAATTATTAGGACGTTTGTGCTATCCACATTAACTGGTTATGGCCACGTATAGTCGTCTTCTCAAGTCAACCGCTCTTTTACCTTGTATACAATGAACTCTACGGAAAACAACCTAAAAAGGCAGTCCTGGATATTGACTTGGCTTTCAATAGTCTTCGGAGCAGGCGCTCGGTGCTAGCGAGAGATGAGTCTATGCCGCTTAAACCAGCTTGCTCAACAGAGGTGTACAATAAGTTGCCCTTGATGAGTATATTCAAAAGCACGCGTCTGCATTCCACAATCCGTGCGCTCGATTCTAGTTCCTCGATAGGAACGATTACGAGTTGGATTACGAATTTCAACGTTGTAAGCGACGGCACTCTGACGGCGTTGTAAGTGACGATACCTCACTTTGATTGACTGATTGATTGATTGTTTGATTGACTGGTTGATTGATTGTTTGATTGACTGGTTGATTGATTGTTTGTTTGACTGATTGATTGTTTGATTGACTGGTTGATTATGCCGTCTTTTTACGGGTGCACTCGTGCACAGATACACATACGACTTTGTCGACGAAGAATGACTGGCTGGCTAGCCAGATAAATAGATAGGTAGATAGATCGATAGATAGATGAATTGTTCAGTTCTGCTTACACACCTAAGCAGAGTCGATGGCCAGGAACGAGTAAGTCGACCTCTAGTTGCAGTACACGCACGCCGTGATTCGCCCGCGGTGATCTGGTCGCCAGTCGCAGCTCTATGGGCGCCGCCACCCCCGACGCCGCCACCACCACCTTCTGGCTGGGGCACTGGACGAGGGGGTTTCTTTAGGAACTTACTTCTCTGCTTCTTCTTCTTCCGGCACAGCCTGCTAACGGCACGCAACAGGGCGACGACAAGCGGCGATGGTGCCAAATTCAAACCAATAGGCAAATACAAACACACACAAAGCGACCAATTCAAGTAGCTACTTGGTGGCGCTTTGGCTACCGATTCGACTGACGTGCTCACACGTGGTCGTTTGTAATGATGTCTGATGTTGCCTCAAGCCGCTGATGGTGCTAATGCTGTAGTGGCTGGGGAGTCGATTTTATTTACACACAATCACCCGCCCCGCCGCTGGGTTTGCTTCCGTTGCAACCGCCGGGAAGGCGGCAATGGCGGGGGGAAAGGGGGGGGGAATTGTGTTAATAAACCTCGTGGTTACATCGACGACGACGATAGCAACAACAACAGCAACAACAATTGCAAGTAAACTGCACATGAGCGACACCGGGAGAAGTGGTAGAAAAAGGCAACGTAAAGATAAAATATAGGGAAATAAGCGGAAGAAAAAGAAGACGTGATGCTGATTTTCGGTTTGTTATGTTGAAGATCATGGTAGTGATGATGATGATGATTATGATAATCCTGAATAGCAGAAAAGGGGCGCACAGAATGAATCTTAGGGAACCAACCGCGTGGCAGAAATGATGTTTGCACATCACATGGCACGGCGTTATCACTGGCGCCGATCTATAGCAAATATGGAAACAACTGCAGACAGCAACAACAACCACAACAATAACAAACACCACCACTACAACAACAACAACAACAACAACCACTACTACCACAATAACAACGGCAACAACAGCAACAATACTACCGCCACCACAATCACCCACTACAGCACCACCACCACCACAACAACAACCACCACAACAACAACAACAACAACATACACAACAACAACTACCACAACAACAACAACACAACTACCACAACAACAACAACTACCACAACAACAACAACTACCACAACAACAACAACTACCACAATAACAACAACAACAACGATAACGACAACAGTCGAACGATAAGCAGCAAATAATCTACGCAACTAATAATGGCATCACTTTCTATTCGTTTGTTCCAGGTAAGGTGTTTTGGCGTGTCGAGTGACGGGAGCAAGAGCGGGGAGCGAGAGCGGGGGAGAGTTCCGGATCCTTGTCGGCGAGTCGCCGCAAGTGCGGTCAGCTTTGCGTAACGGCGTAACAGCTGGCGGCTGGGATCAACCGACACGGGCGATCCAGCGTGCCACCGCCGTTGCCGCTTGCCGCTGCCAGTAAGACAGCCCAGTCATTTAGGAGGTTCGCATTTCGTACTCGCGCTTTGCACTGGGTAGGTAGTTAGTTGTCTGGTTAACAGTAGCCCATGCAATGGCAGATACAGAAGCCGACCAAGCAACACCACGAACAATAGTAACAACAACAACAACAACACACAACAACAACAACAACAACAACAACAACAACAACACAACAACAACAACAACAACAACACAACACACAACAACAAACAACAACAACAACAACAACACCAACAAACAACAACAACAACAACAACAACAACAACAACAACAACAACAACAACAACAACAACAACAACAACAACAACAACAACAACAACACAACAACAACAACAACAACAACAACAACAACAACAACAACAACAACAACAACAACAACAACAACACGACAACGACGACGACGACGACGACACCATCGCACACTATCCGACTGCCATGCCAACCAGGGACTAACGTTAACCGGCGTGTACATATGAGAGCCATTAACTAGTTACATTTATTTACCCTACTACGGATTACAGTTATCTGCTGTTTTGTTTATCCTTAATCCGGTTTGCCACGTAGTTTGCTGTTGTTGTTGCTGTAATTATTTGTGGTGGTCGCACCGATGTTATCGACGTATATTGTTTGTTGTTGTATTTGTATTTGTTGTTGTTGTTTTCTTCGCAAGTCTCCTGATGGACATTATTTTGTAAATCAAGTAGGCAAAATTGCTATGCGATGAATTCTTTCTACTCCTTACTTCATGGAGCGACGCGTTCCGTATCCTTGTATCCAAAAACGCATACAATTACCTGCTCTCTTAAACTTCCTGCTGAAGTTGATGAATGACGATAGTTCTGCCAAGTTTTTTACGCCACGAAATATCAAGCGTGAGGCAAATCACCGATCTATGGATCATTTCTAATAAACTGTTCCAGAGTGACGTTAACGGTATTTAGTTATATATATATATATATATATATATATATATATATATATATATATATATATATACATGTATATATACATGTTATAGAACAGCCACGCAGTTCTCTTACTTGGGGGTTGGGAGGAATACGGGTTTAGAGGGTTGCTGATAGCTACCAACGACGCATGTGAATTATGCGTTCCCGAAACCTTCCATAAAAAGTGTATATGTATATATATTAGCCAGTGTCTAGCTGAAGAATGGCGTTTCTAAGCAACACAAACCGTTTTGCTTAGAGACGCCATTCAACTTCTTGCAGACCTTGGTGGTTTCGGTGTGGCGGCGAGATTCAAAGTACTAAATCTTGCCGATCCGCTATACCGTATACGACGTACTACAGAATACACAACGCAGACTGTAACGTCTAGGCTGGTGGAACGGGCAATGTACATAGAGCGTGAAGGGGCAGGGCGATACCACAATCGCGGTGGGGCTGCCTAGCGCTGATGTGTTAAACGCTTCATTTTGACAAAGTGTTTTCGTTCGTAATACAGGTACATTGCGGTACAAGGTACATTGCGTTATTGTTTTCGTTGTTGCTACGCCCATTGGCCTATTGTTTTCACAGGCAAACAAGAAAAAGGAGAGAACATCAAAAGCTATGCAGAAAAACTGAAAAAGGTGCTTGTGTTTCATTCAATTGTCGCCTAGCCATTCAAGCATTGCATGCCCGTACTGGGGATTAAGGCTTCGTTAGCTGTTAGTTCGGCTTCTAGCTAACGCACACTAGACACATGTTGTTAATCTATCCAGTTATAAAGCAGGGCGTTCTGTTTCTTTTGGTTTAGGCTATCCGTTTCGTTTGCTTGGAAGGTGCTGCTGCTGCTGTTGCTGCTTCATCCGACACGTCGAACGATCGGACGTCGCGCAAGAATTTCGTTGCATTTACAGCTGCTAGTTTAAAGCTCATTTCGTATGCTTCCTATTTCGTGCGTTTGCGTTCGTATTTCGTATGCGTGCCTCTGCAGCAATTTTGGCCCGTTGCGGTTAGGCGTTTTTGGCGTATCATGTTGTATTCTCGTTATTATTATTATTATTATTATTACTAGTAGTACTATTACTACTACTACTACTACTACTACTACTACTACTACTACTACTGTCATTTGCAGTCACAGCATACCCCGCCGGTGGTTTGGTCCAGCTGCAGCATGCAGTACGATGAGAAACGTAACGGTGACAAGTAAGGCGGGTCGGGGGTTTTGCCAGATCATCACCGCGAAAAGAAAGAAAAACACGAAAGAAAGAGAAACAGTTCGCAGTAGACCGGCATCATCGGCTGGCTTCGAGCGTTAGATGTTGAGCATCAACACGTGGCCGCCGCCAGCAAAAGAGAAACGGCGGACAAATCCGCCACCCATTATGATTACCACCAACTCGCTGGACTCTTATTCAGCGTTTAAAAATGAATAGAAAAAAAACTCTTATTACAATAACCTAAACAGATCTATGTACATACATGCACACCACTACTACTACTACTACTACGTGTGACATAATTTATTCATGGTGTGGCATAATTGTCCGAACAAAACAGTTTGGGCTCAGCCAGCAACGAAAGAGAACCAACGATACTTGTCTGCATCTTGCGTTGTTACGTCCAACTCAGTGCTCAGCGGAAGGAACAGCAACAACAACAATAACAATTTTTAGAGCAACAACAACTACAACAGAAGCGACAGATAACTGTACCAACGACAGTAGCAAACTTACGGTAGCAGCCACAACAGCGGCAAAGGAAGTAGCAATGGTCACAGCAACAACAATAACAATAACAACAACAACATTAGCAGAAGTTACAACAACAACAATAGAAGAAGAGCGCAAAGCAGGACGATACCACAAATGCGGTAGAGCTACCTGGCGCTGAAGTGTTAAACGCTTCACTTTGAAATAGTGCCCATTTGTAGATGTTCTTGTGGGGCACAAGCTACACTGTGTGAATGTTTTAGTTGTTGCTACGCCTTTGGCCGATCGTATCAAGAGACAAATAAGAACAGATAAGGTTGAAAAGGAGGGAGTATCAAGAGTTATGTGAAAAAAATGAAAAAGGTATTTGTGCTTTAAAATTGTCATTCAAGTGAGAAACACATACAGGATGTCAATATAATGACGCCCTGTTTATCTATAAAAGGAAAAAATATATATATCTATGTATATATACAGGGTGTCCCTGAATGATTGGTCCACATTTGACGGTATCGTCGAACTCGTCAAAAAAGCATTTTATTAATTTGTTTTGCCCGCCACCGACGTCAGGTCTTTTCGTGTTTGAAAATATAAAGTTCTATGCTAACAGAGGCGGGGATAGCGGCCGCTAGTTACAGATCGGACTCGACGAGCCGTTAGCGTCTCCCATCTGTTAACACTGGATCTGAGTTCGGGACTATTTACTTGGAAGTCCGACATCGAGGGGTAGCGAAAGACGGTTACGGTAATCATATTACGAATCGAACCACCATCGATTATTGGTACCAAAATCATATCACGAATCGAACCACCATCGATTATTGGTATCAAAATGATTCCGCAGTAATAACGTAAAAACGGTATCTGTAGCCGTGGTGATTCAAAAGGGGCTGACGGTTGGCGAAAACGGGCCACCAAGAGGCGGTCAGCGAGTAGTGAGAGAGAGGTAAAGAGATAACGCGCGCGAAGGGGAAAAGCACTCCAATGGTGAAGTTGCATGGAAGCTGCATTGGACGTTTTCTGACCACGTGTTTTCTAGCATTTCGGTGAAAAGCGGTTGGCGAATCATAGACGATTCTTTTACACACAATCGTAAGCTTAAATTGTTATTATTTTATTGTTGTTAGTGTTGTTATGGCTGCTGTTGTTGTTGTGGTCGGTGTTGTTGTTGTTTGTGGGTGACCTTTATCGTATTAGTTGTTGGTATTTGTTGTAAGTCGATATTGCTGGTGTTGTTACTATTCACCTGAAGCCATTGCTGTTTTCGACGTTATTGTTGCTTTTTGCTTGTTGTTGTTGCTGTTGTTGTTAAGATCGTCGGTGTCAATACCCTTTGTACTGAGTCTTTGCCGTTGATATTGTTGTTGCTGCTAGCATTTATCAACAACATCATACTAAGCTGTTAGTAAGCCGTTGTTGTTGTTTGTTGTGTTCAAAGTGTTCGTGCTGCTTTTTATAGCATTTTTATTTGTAGTATTATATTTGTGTAAGTGTGAGAAACTCATCTTACCTACTATTGTTACGAGAACTTAAGCATTATGAAAACGCAGCTTCGTCAATGAACCAAACCAAACGCGTATTCTATGATTATATTGTTTTATGCTGAGTTGTTGTTGTGGGCGCTATTGGTGCTCAGTCATTGTTTTGGCTGTGGTTGTCTGTCTGCTAAAAAATGGCAGGTTTCGTATCCAGGCTTGCATTCACAAGGCGTGCCGGACTCTTACGTTGACCGAAAAGGTATTTTGTCGCGCGTCTTGCAGTAAAGATGCAGTATGACCTGGCGAAAAAATTAAGACGCCGGCTACGCTGAAAGTATTGGCGGCGTTGATCCTAACGTCGTCTGCTTCCGTCACTGCCGGCTCAAGTCTGTTCAAATTGGATTTGAACACCCTGTATACAATGCCGGGAGTATATATATTTTTTTGATATATTTATATATATATATATATATATATGAAAACGGATGGCAATCGACACTCCATCAACGGATGACAATCGACAGTAAATTATAAGATTGTTTTTATATATTTATATATAAGAACATCAATTTACACGATACCGAAGTTCGAAGCTGAACATGTCTTCGGTGCAGCGCAATGTTTCTAAAATGTGGGCTTTTCTGCAGAGATCGGAATTCCTTGATTGGGCACTGCATTCGGGCATTTGATATTTGACTAGCAGACAGACGAGACGAAGCACCACCGTGCATGAATCCCATCATTGACAAGCCAGCACCACTATCGATTATTCATTCGATCGATTGATCCATCCAACGACATTGCGAAATGATCTAAGATATCCAACAGGCTTCTATTCGACAGTAAGAATGTTCACAAAATAGTGAACAAAACATTAACTAGAACAATACACAAGATTAGACAAAGAAGACTGAACGTATGTTAAATCGAGTTGAGCAATGTCCTGGCTACTGAACAAAGCCCAGATTAATCCAGTATGAGCACGCGATGACTTGGCCAAAAGCTACAGACGGCATACAAAAGTTTCCTACCTGCCAACACTCCGAACGAATGAGTTCGTTTGTGTCAAAACTTCCCCTTTCCAAAGGAACCTTGAAGAAATGGCTCTTACGGCCTTACCGAGGGAAGTTGCACAAGGGGGGGGGGGGGGGGAGGCAGACGCTAAGAAGATTCAGCTCGGTGTAAAAAATACACGTTCCTTAATTAATCCTCGAAATACACGGTGTAGATAGTATTCAGACCAGTTTGTTCTGCACGTTATTTAACAGTTGCCTTGTAAGGCGTTTTTTTCACTTGTGTGAACCACTGACCACTACACTGACATAGGCAAGACATATACATGTTTATAGAATATAATTTTTGTGTATAGATGTGGTTAAAAAGAAATATATATATACAAGATACATTTTTATACGTATATAAAAACAAGGTAGAGCAGCGGAAATCTTTATCTTGAGACTTCCGCTTAGCAGCGTCGTGCTGGATTTCCTGGAGCAGCAGCGGCAGGGGTCGCGGTTCTGTTACCACATACCTTGTCGGCTTGATAACGCTTTTAGTGACGACATTATCTAACTGACTTTAGGCCTAGGTGCTGGCTAGATTAGTGGATAGGTGGTAAATTATCATGGCCGCTGTAATTATCATTACCATACTTAGCTTATGTTTGCGATGTTGTGCTGTTGTTGTTGTTGTTGATACTAAAAGAAATCTTTAACGAAACACTAATGTTATATGTCGCAATCGCAAGGACGCGCTCGTAACGGCTGCCAGACTGGTTCGAGCTCTTTGACAATAAGAGTGACACCTATGAGGATATAAGAGGTCCAATGTCAATGCCAGAAGCAGTAGAGTAGAGAGCTGAAGTTGAATTGATGATTCCAGATTGCGACTTGCTAGTGAGCCTACAAAAACTCGGTTTCGCTTTGTTCCCCGCTTTAGGGATGGACAAGGCCAAAGAAGTTGGACCCTGTACTCACTAATAAAAATGCTTCTAGGCACTTCAGAAAGCTGCGAAAAGATGCAAGTCGACATTGTGAACGCACACGTCAGGTTAGGTGGTCAACGGCGTCTGTTAGCTTTATAAAATTTCAAAACCTTAGCAGTTTAAAATACATAATAAAAGAGCCGATTACTGACAGGAGTGTATGTTTAGGCAGACACTTGCGAGTTATAAATATATATATATATATATATATACTTCGAGACAAGTATTTAATCAAATATTAAATTTAACGCTAGGAACATTTTATATAATGTTTAGAATATCATTTAAATATTGAGATTTAATATCATTGAATATTCCACTTCTCACGTGAAGCATTCATAAGCCCGGAAGTGTTGCTGAAGCTGAGGTTGTGGCTCTAACTTGTCGTTTCAGCTCATTCCACACATTTTCGATTAGATTCAGATCGGAAGAACGTGCTAGCTACTCCATTAATCTGACTTCTGTGAGATTCCCCTAAATGAGTGAGTCTTTCCATTAGGTGTGTCTAAGGATGAAGTTATCACCAACAGCCCTTTAATAAGACACTAGCTGAGGTGTTAGAATTTCGTCAGCCTACAGTTGAGCAGTTAAACTTCTTGAGAGGCTACATGTAAACTCTAGACATGATAAACCTTCACGACTTTGGTTGGCTACGAAGGATATTGCACCCCAAACCATGACAGAATCGTCGTCGTAACTGACATGCGCCAAAATGTAAGGTTAAACAAAGTTTTCGGGTTGACCCTCAGCCAAGATTTAACGTCCACGGAACTGTTCTTCACATTGCTTCATAGACGGACCCCCATAAATACAATTGTGCAACGGTGGGGCTCGAACTCGCGCACCTATGTGTCTCCTCCGACTTACGCTCTTTCCCGTCTACCGTTACCGTTGAGAGACATCCTGGCCTATCCAAGAATGTCCCTTGCTATTGGCGAACGGCGTAATTTTCGAGATCCTGCGCAAAAAACGGCATCATGCTTGTCGGTGGGTTAGGGCTGATCACTTGTAGACGTATGGCGATGTGGATTCTAAGAATGATGTTATGCGATTTTCGCCTCACAGTACGCGCCTTAACAACTGCTCGGAGAGTACTAGAGAGCTGTTGACTTAACTAGACCGCAGCAGTAAACCGGCGATTTCGCAAAACATCCAATAAAAGGAAGTGGTCGTCGCGAGTAGTTTCGAGCGCTACCCGAACATCACATATCCTAGCGCTTTTTCCAATCTACTGCTTTATAGAGTTGAGAATGGGAAGCATCGATAATTTATGTGTATGTATACATTGATTGATTGACAACTATGATCGGATGAGCCATCGATATAGGGCTGTTTTTCTGGCGTATATCGTAACCATGCCATTACTCTTAACGGAGAGGAACATTTGGGTAAGCGAGGCGGACATAGGAAAGCATCATCACTGGCATGACCAGATAGAAACGGAGATAATGTACATGCTTTGACTTGGTACCACCGTATAGCGTTCTGTCCCATGTGAGCTATGAGGCTATGATCGTAGTGATAACGAAACGTGGATCCTTAGGAACTTAAGGAGTACGTAATGGGAAACGTGTTAAGTGTGCGCGTCTTCGATGACTACACATTTAAGGGAGTGTCATGGAGTGTTCAACTGTTTAGGATGGGTTACCACATGTGAATGGGGAACTGTTCACGGCTGTCGATGTAAGCATGGTTTTCATCCATGCCATTGGAATCTTCAAATAATACTGGGGGTAAGCGCAGGATGGCTTCGTCGTTTTGCCCGTAAAAAGGCGCAATCGAATGAATGACTTATGTGATCTGTTGTGTAAGGAAGAACCCGCATCGATCAGCTTGCAGAACCGCTTTAGAGGCATTATGATATGGGCGTGGTCATGTAACATCCTTGTATGGACTTGGTTTAAACCATCAAGATGACGGATCTCGTGGGGATGCGGTTTTTGTGTGTGTTCGCGTGTCTTGTGCGTTGTATTTAGATATACTGGTGTGCGTGTGTGTGCGTCTCCGTATGTGAACAAAGGTCCAGCACGGTAGCGTTTATGTTGTTCTATATGATCAAACAGCGCTGGCTTTATGAGTTTCGTTGGTTCTTTTTTTTTTTAACAGCACTATTGGGAGAGATTCTGCCGGAGTATTGCCAACTTTACCAACCGGGATAGCAGTTGCCCCACAGTCTAACTGCGGCAGGCGGGAGCACTTCTTCAATTGGGTCCGACAAAATACGAATTGTGACTGGCGCGGTCCTACAGTTATCGTCGGCCTGTATGTAGGGTTGTATGCTTGTAAGTATGTGTGATTTCCTAGTAGGTGATCGAGTGGCGTTTTGAAGGGTGGGGATTTGTTAAAGGCTAAAATTAATGCGCATAAAAGCACAATAATATTCCGGATTACAGCTGCGAGATTTTGGCAGGAATTCCGCCAAGATGCGAATAATAAGTAAGCAGAACGAAAAAAAAAACAGGGTAAAATAAACAAACCAGAGCAGCAACAGTAACAACAACTTGTTCATCCATCGTCAAACAGGGCATGGGGAATAGGGCAGGGCCAACGACACTGGCTACGTCGCGTGAAGATGAATCGGAGGACGGAAAGGTAGATCAGAATGCTGATCATAATAATGTCAATGTTATTGTTGTTGTTGATCGTAGTGATGAGAACGAAAACGTAGAAGATGTATACGCTGTGTATGTACATGCGTGCATGTACGTACGTCAATGCATACACGCATTTAGTGCTGTCGATATGTTGATTTGTGGGGTTGTTTAGACGTCTGGCGCCGTCCCCTGTTGTCTTTTCGATGTTGTTCGTTTGAGAGGTTTCGGGAGGAAATGCGGGATGCACATGCTCATGCACACACCGCAGACTGCTGTGGGGTCTGTCTACTCACAAACCCACCCGGGCACCCGGGCATTCCCTCTGCCCGCCTTCGAGGCTCGGAATTTGTCAAATTCGGCACTTCACCGAAAGAACGTCCGCCATTTGACAACGGTCAACCACGGTTTCTGCGCCGTTCTGCGCCACGACGTGACGCAATGCAACGATCGTCTCGAGCGCCACCACTTCAGCGCTACCATCATCATCACCAGCCACGACAGCAGCAGCAGCAGCAACAACAACCACGACAGCAACAACAACAACCACCACGACAGCAACAACACCAACAACGGCAACAACAATTACAACAACCACAACTGCCACCGTTGTTGATGTCGTCTGTGTTGGCCCTGCCTTCATAAAACTGTCGACGGTTACGACGAACAACATCGTGATGAACATCAACGCCACCATTCCAGCGGGTTTGGCGGGTTTGGCTGCGGGAGGGCTGGGCTGGGGTGGGGAGGGCAACAACGAAGGCAGTCGAAGCGGCGGCAAAGCCATCGCGACTTCAGCGTCGCCGGTCGCCACCGAAGTCGCGTCGACCACCGGTCGTTGCCGACTTCGGAGAGGACAAGATGACGACGGCCTCGACGTCCGCGGCGGTCCGCGGGAATGGCCAATGGAAACGCTGTCAAGTAGACAGCCGACGAGCGTCGGGTCGGCGTCGACGTTGCGTCTGCCCGCCGTGTCCGCGCACGTTCTCTGTTGCCGTCTTTGCCGCGCTCTCACTGCCATTACCGCTGATGTACCAAGCAACCAGCAATAGCGGATGGTTGGTTGGTTGGATGGATGGATAGACGACAACGACGCTCTGTAGACTACATTCTTCACGTCAGAGACCACCACAGACTACTACAACAACAACACCACCAACAACAACAGCGACATCAGCAATAGCTGACAGTAAACTAGCTAGTCAACAGCTTCGTAAGCCATACACAAACACGCATGCACACACAGATAGACAAAGCGGACATGGTCATAGTGGGGAGCGGGAAGTCGGGTCGATGTACTAGAGCAACAAGAGTCATAAACTGGGTATAGATGTACTGTACGGTTATATATATATATATATATATATATATGACCAAGAATGACGGCCATGAGAGTTCTACAAGTGAGAGAGAGATGGTGTTCGTGCCAGTCAATGAGGTGATGGTGGTGGGGGGCGATGGTGGCACCAATTCAATAGATAGTATCTAGGCTACTGCTACCACCTCTACTAACTACTGCTATTAGGAATACTAATACAGCTGGTTATGAGCCGCCGCACTCGTAGTAGTTGTACCAGCAGCAGCAGCAGCCGCAGTGTAATATTGCTAATACCTATATCAATCAGTACGATATCAAGCAATGTGTTAATTCGACGATTATAGTAGTTGTCTTTCTTTCTCTCTCTCTCTCTTTTGATCTGTCATAGCGGCCAGTGGAGCACAGGACAATGAACAACACCTTATCATAGTAGTTTGTGGCCGAAGTGTAGCAAAGGTAAAGGTTACAGTAGCATTCGTTGTTGTTGCAGTAGTAGTAATAGTAGTAGTAGCAGCAAATGTGGGGATTTTATATTAAAATTTGATTTAGGTTGAGAAGATAATAAATCTTAAAAAACTGATTGTTAATATTACATAGATTATATTAATACTTCCAAAGGTTTTTTTTTCCGAGCCCGTGGCGTGGTGCATTCCGCGTGCGCCTCGCGACCGGAGAAGACACATAAGTGCGCGGGTTCGAGCCCCACCGGTGCACCATATTGTACTGATGGGGGTCCGTCTATGGAGCAATGCGAAAAGCAGTGCCGTGGACGTTAAATCTTGGCTTAGGATCAGCCCGAAAACAATTTTTTAGCAGTAGTGTCGAGCCTGATGGCGTGTGGTGGGTGCATTCCCCGCGTGCGCCTCGCGACATCCGGAGGAGACACTAGATAGGTGCGCGGGTTCGTGCCCCACCGTTGCCCCACATTTGTATTTGAGGGGATCCGTCTATGAAACAATGCGAAAAGCACTGCCGTGGATGTAGCCATCAATCTTGGCTGAGGATCAGCCCGAATTTTTTTGTTAGCAGTAGTGTCGAGCCCGGTGACGTGGTGGATTAAGTCTGCGCCTCGCGACAACCGGAGGAGACACTAGAAAGGTGCAGCGCGGGTTCGAGCGCCACCGTTGCCCCCCCCACATTTGTACTGATGGGGGTAGTCCGTCTATGACGCAATGTGAAAAACAGTTCTGTGGCTAACGTTAAATCTTGGCTGAGGACTGTCAGCCCGAAAAGTTTGTGTTACTTAGTAGCAGCAGCAGCAGCAGTAGTAATAGTAGCTTTTTTTAGTAGCTGTAGTCATCGGTCGCAATAGCAACGACCTCAGCGTCATCGACAAGGACATGGCGCCGCGACAAAGACGATGGCTGGCTGGTTTGCTGGCAGGAAGGCAGGCAGGACAGAACAACAACAACGGTAACAACGGAAGGACGAAACGGAGAAATGTAGAGAGGGCAGGAAGAAATACACCACAACACTCTGATGCGGCATTACCTCACTGATGCGGCGCCAGGTGGCGCAGTGATCGCGGCGGCAGTGGCGGCGATGACACTCACGATGATGAATAATAATAATAATAATAATAATAATAATAATTTTATTATTAGAGATAATAATTTTATTATAAGAGCCTAGACGGGTACACGTTTAGATCCCGCAATTGTAGGGAAACACCATAATAATAATAATAATAATAATAATAATAATAATAATAATAATAATAATAATAATAATAATAATAATAATAATAATAATAATGATGATGATGGTGGTGGTGGTGGTGATGGTCATCAATGTGGTCGTGGCGTGGTGGTAGTGGAACCGCTGGCGAGGATAGTTTGGGGTCGGTTGATCGGTCTGACGGTCGGACTTGACTGTTTGGTGGTCATTCACCTCGCTCTATACAGCAGCAGCAGCATCGGCAACATCAGCAGTTGCGTACAAATCACCACTGCTGTTAGCAGCGCTATCGACATTAACGTCATCATCGCCATTATCATCGCCATCATCATCATCCTCATCATCATCGTCGTCATCATCATTATCGCCATCATCAGCCGATGACAACGACGACGACGATGATAACTACGACAAACAGACGCACAGACAGACAGACAGACGGAAACAAATACACAGTTGTCCCGGCCGACAACTAAATGAAAACCACACACAAACGAATACTACAAAGACAGACACGCGGCTACGCAGACTGAAAAACGGAAACTGTATTTGTATGTATATATATATATATATATATATATATATATCGGCCTCCCTTCAAGAAGACCTTCAATTCTCGGAGTTACCAGTCAATCGTCACTACCGTTTGGTTGTTCCTATGCGCCGGGGTGTCGTTTTACTTGTATATTTAAAGGTTTGTGCTAAAAATCAACTCTCTGGGCGCCCGTTGAAAAAGCGCGTTTTTTTTGCTGAATGGCCAAGCTCCTATATATGTATATCTTCTTAATCACTGTCGAACGGGAAAAGCAAGACGGGTTAGGTTAGAGCGAATTAGGTTGCATATTCCCGACATGAGCGAATTCGAATGCTCGACGAGCGTCGTCTGCGACGCCAATTACTCACAACCCTTGACACCTGATTGAGCAGCAGCCGCAGCTGTCCATCGAAACGTTGTCGTAGATGACGTCGTAGAACTAACAGATCGAACCGCAAAAAACCTTGCACGCAACATAAGGTGTCGTCCGCCCCGCCTGAACGGGGAGGTGGCGGGGGTGGGGGTAATGCTAAGGTGCCGTCTTGTGTTGAGGGCGGGTGGGGGGGGGGGGGGGGGGCGGGAATGTTAGGCTCACCGTCGACGGTCAATGGCCAGACACACACAAGGTTCACCTTGCCGCAGTCTCTCTTTTCCACCCCCTCACGCCCACGCTCATGCCCGGGGGTGGGTCGGTCGGTCCGCACAGTGACAATTTCCCGAACCCCCGGCAGCAGAGCAGATACTTCCACGGCGCACGGCAAAACAGCAGGCAGGTCTTTGTCCACAGGCAGATCTTCGTCCACAGGCAGATCTTCGTCCTGCAACGGTTGGCTGCAAAACGGACGAACCTAGACAGACGGACCGACCCGGACGGACCTTGTAATTGGCCGGTCTTCGCCGGCCGGATTGAGCGGGCGCTCAGGCGTACATCCTGCCACTGCCACTGGGACCGTGGTTGCCCCCGGCCCGTGCCGACAAAAAAGAACGCCTCGCTCCAATTGCAGGTGGAACTTATGGCTGTGGCTGGACTTGTGGTTGGTTGCTTGGTTGGTTAGTTGGCTGGCGACTGGTCGCTCTGTCGGTCAATCGGTCGCTGGGTTGCTGGGTCGGCCAGTCTTCGACCACAGTCCTGCAGTGGCGGAGTGTCTCTGTCCTAATGGACGCGAACACGCTATACGAACTTATTTCCAACTGCCGCAGTACTACGGCTTTCACTATCATTACAAATGACTATTACTACTACAACGACGAGGACGACGACAACGACTCTCGCTAGTGCCATGAATAACTACTACATCGTTGGACTAGAATTTATCCAATACTAGTTAGAGTTGTTGTTGTTGCTGTTGTACGTCGTATATCTAATGCGTCTATCTTAATCGCGCCGAACATACGTGATGTTCAACCTCATGTTGCTCATAGTCACAGCTGTGCTGACATCGCTGTTTATTTCTTGGGAGGTGGTGTTGTGCGTGGTGTCGTGTGAAAGTGCGAATGTTTTCGTTGGTCCGGTTTTTTAAATGCGTGCGTAGGAAGCTGGCAACCAGCGGGGGGGGGGGTGAAGGGGCAGGGAGGAGATTCGATAGGAGCGGGGAAAGCCCGAGTTAAGAATGCGTTTACCGGAACAATTCAATGCCCGTTTCTTATTTGTTGAAAACAGCATCAGCAGCGGTCACAACAACGGCAACAACAACAACAACGACGACGACGACGAAAACAACAACAACAAAGACAACACCAACAACAGTTAAGATAACGACGACAAATAATGATTGCTATCTAAAGAAAATGATGTTTACTAAAAACATCATTTGTGTAGCTTTACTGACAAACAAGGACAACAACAGCAACAACAACAACAACAAGAAAAATCACAACAACAACAGCGACATCAACAACAACAAAGACAGCGACAACATCAGCAACAACAGGTGAGACAGCAATGCCAACCATAACGGCAATGAGAAGAGCAATAACAACAAAAACAACGACAACTATTACCGCAGCAACTGCGACCTGTTAAGACGCCATTTGGCGGATGCAGTCATACGTAAGAAACGTAAGTTCAGGCGAAACGTCAGCGTGCGGCACATCAAGCACACGGCGCACGAGATGGATTTCTGTACGATCGCTTCGTTCTCACTCTAACGCGGTCGATGATGTTCTAGCTGTGTCACACCATGACGAAGTAGGTCGTGGTTACTACACTGCCTCGATGAGATAACGCAAAGCTATGGAGACGAGTCCTTATAACACCGAAGAGGTGCCATAGTTCGTAGCACTGATGGCCGTTGGGGGGGGGGGGGGGGGCTCTGGCGGTGGCGTCACAACCATTGGAAGCCGCCTCACCGTAGAGGCCTTCCACACCTCTTGATAACGGAACAACCACAACCGCGCTACACATATATATATATATATATATATATATATATATATATATATATATTTATATTTATAGACAACGGACATTTACGAGTGTCCGTTCTTAAATCGAATTGTTACCTGTGGCGAAAGTGGGTGTCTTTTACGAAAATGTAAAACGCGGAAGATCCTGGTGCGCCCTAGGTCATCTTCCCCAGAAGACGGCAAAGAGTCTAACCTAATCGAACAAGATTTTGCTCTGGGTTTAGTAGTTCATGCAAGGCGTCGTCCACCACGAGTTTCTTCCTAGTGGTCAAATGATAGACACAGGTGTCTATTGTAATTAGCTTGACGACCGTTTTGTCCCCCTTTAAAGTAAGAAACACAATCTCGTGATTACATAGGGAGTTATCTTCCTCCAGGACAATGCGAGACCACACGTGTTCTCCAGCCTTCGCAAAATGGCAGGCCTTAATTCGGAACATTTGCCGCATCTACCGTACACACAGGGCATTACATCGCCAGACCACCACCTATTCAGACGCCTGCGCTGAACGAATTACAGGGAAGGAAATTCACTTCACCAGAAGCAGTAAAAGCACACGCCGACACATCCCTTGACATGCAGAAACCAGAATTTCTCGCTTTGGGAATCGATAGTCTGGTCTAGAGATGGAGGAGGTTTGTGTGTGTAAGTAAATAAAATCAATTGACTCATTCGTTTTTAGATTTATATATATATATATATAACAGAGAACAACCAGTAACGGCCTGGCAAAGGCAAGCCGCCGTTGTTTGTTGGTCGCAGCAGTGTGAGAGGTGAAAAAATTGAGAGAACATTTTTATTGAGTCTCATAAACGCATAGTAAAACTATTATATATATATATATATATATATATATATATATATATATATATAGCAACGAATACTGCCGTCGTGCTTATTACTATTATTAATATTATTTCTACAAGTGCTCCCACGAGTCCTATTAGCAATTGCATCACTATTGGACCGTTATTCGTTGTATTCTTGTCTATTTCTCTTTTCGTCTTGGCTGCGTAGTGTCTCTAGCGACTAAGTGAATATCCCGATTTGCCCGACTGATTTGGTGGTCGTGGTGAAGGAGACTAAAACACACGTCGCATGGGCGGCAGCGTCATTCATGTACATCGGATTTGTTGATTCTATTGATCCGTGTATGCATACGCACTTGCAAAGGCCTACGCTCTCACACCCCCATCGTTGTCGTAACAGACTGGGATGGTGGTCTTGCAACAGCTAGTTAGTTATTTGCGGGTTCTCGTTCAGTCGGCAGCATAAACGACGACAATTCTTTACCATATATATATATATATATATATATATATATATATATATATATATATATATATATATATATATATATATATATATATATATATATATATATATATATATATGGTGTAGACATAATGCAGAAGGTCGCTCCAACCAAAAGTGAGTATGCGGCCGCGCGCATACCTGTGCATCTGTTTAGACGCTCTCTAAATGTTACAGCGTAAGGTTTAATCGCCCTAGCAAGTGCTTATCTACTTCTATGAAATCTACACCTAAGTACGAGTGTTTCGATCGACTGCTGTCGATATTTGTTATCGACACAGATTGAGAGAAAGCCTGGACGGTAAAAACGTCCGTTTGTATAAAACGAACGAGTACACTAGAAATAATGTTTGTTTGGCATATAGTGTTCAAATAATAATAATAATAACACGACGAAAAGCATAATTAGGATCTAGAAGGTTAGCTAGCGTCGCTAAACATGCACATATAGAGACACGCACGCACACAAGCGCATCCATATCCTAAAGAATACTTCTCCGGCAGGAAGAAGCAGAAATTTACGTGCAGCATGCTATACGTTGTTGTTGTTGTTGTTGTTGTTGTCGTTGCTGCTCTTGTTGTTGTTGTTGTTGTTGTTGTTGCTGCTCTTGTTGTTGTTGTTGCTGTTGTTGTTGTTGCTGCTCTTGTTGTTGTTGTTGTTGTTGTTGTTGTTGTTGCTGTTGTTGTTGCTGTTATTTCTGTTGTTGTTGCTGTTGTTGTTATATGATGCATGCATGCGTGCGCGCCTCCGTCGGTACGTGTTTTATTGTTCGCCATCTCCTATTTATGCGTCTTGCCCTTCGTTTCGGCCGCGCTCCTGGGGCTGTTGCCGATGCACCGCCGACAACCCGACGTTTCAGACGAGACGACCCGACGTGCCCGCGACGTGCATCGTCTACGTGCGTGCATACACGGAGACACGAACGACACGTCTTTGCACGACGTGACGCCACGCCGTACGGCATGGCACAGGTAGATAGATGGTCTCCGTACTTAGCGGTGCAGAGCTGCTGGTCAATTGTGTCAGAAAAAAAGGTGCACACAAATTGTGCGAAATATAAACGCTGCTCTTATCGGCGACAGTAGCATCCGCGGCAATCCGCCCAGACCCCTCTAGCCTCAGGAGCCGCAACTGATGATTAAATGGGCCCTCGCGTGTCGCGGGACCCCCGAAGTCCGTCTCGTCTTCGTGATCGCTGTTGTTGTCGTCGTCGTCGTCGTTGTCGTCGTCGTCGTCGTCGTCGTCGTTTTTGTTGTTGTTGTTGTTGTTGTTGCTGTCATCATTCTCTTCGTCGCCGCTTTCACGCCATGATCAAGGCTGGAGACGAAATGGTATCTTTCTCTGTACGTGTCGTTTGCACACGTCGTGACGCTGTCTATCTCTACGTATGCGTGTCCTTTTCTAAATTAGGCCCCGCGCACAAGCAAAAACAACGCGACCACCGGCCGGCCAATGATTATGATGACGACGACTATGATGATCAGCGGCACGATGATGCCTCGTCCTATTTCCCTTCGTCTAATTGACCTGTTTTTGGGAGTAATAGTACCAGGAATAGAATCCCAACAACGACAATTACGACCTCGACGTGTTTCTCCTAGGACTACTGCCATTAACAAAACGACTTTATCATTTGTTGCCCCCCCCCCCCCCCCGCCTCTCCTCGCATTTTGGCCTCAGATGAATGTTATTTTTGGTTCGTTTTGACCATATATATATCGTTGTGCGATATTATGGATATTTGTACGTGGTTGTCTATATTGTGCCACAACGCTATAGGGCAAGCCGAACGGGAGAAAACAGGCCGAGCAGCTGCTTAATGTCTGCGAAAGGCTTCGAGATCGACCGAGTGGACAAGCGGGCAAGGCAGAGGAAGGTAGGACAGGGGGGGAGGCTTTATCTGATAGACACGACTGCGGCGACCACGTAGTTCCTCGTCCCGTCGCTCTATGACGGAATTTGCTGTTTTTCATGGCCTCTGATAGATACAACGGAAGATTTTTGCCTCATTTGTTTCGACGGCGGCGGAGCCTAATTGCTATCATCTCTCTCCAGGCTCTCACCCCGTAAATAACTAGTCTTGTTCTTGCCGTTGTTGTTGTTTTCGTTGTTGTTGTTGTCGTCGTTTCACTATCGCACTTTACAAATCGGCATCTACTTTGTTGCTCACTGCTGCTCTTAATATTGTTGTTGCTGCCTGTTTTCAGGTAACGTATTTCTATACAAGTATTTACGTACTTTGTTGCTGCTCTTGTGCTGCGATCTTTATTTTGCCAGCACATTCGCCTAGAACTCCGAATCGACTTTGTTGTTCTTGTTATTGTTTTTGCTGACGTTAATCAAACAAACATTATTGCAGTCGTCCGTTACGTTATTGTTGCTGTTGTTGTTTTTGTTACTGTTGTTATTGCTCTCGTTGCCGTCCGCGGTAGTCTTGCGGCGTTCTATCGGTGTAATCGTCGTCGTCGTCGTAGTCAATGTTTGCCTGGCAATATTGGTTGAATTCATAGTTTGGAAAAGCTGCTTGCGTCACTGCCGTAATAATGTTGATCGCCCTTCTTATTGCTGTCGAATTGTTTTTTCTGATTCTCGTTTCTGTGGCTCGCAGAAGTGGTCACTATTTATTTTTGACTTTGTTATTTTGCGATGCAGGTTTGAATAGTTGCTGTTGTTCTTGATGCTGTTATGTCGGTGCATCTCGAACATTCTCGCGTTGTGCTGGTTGGTACATTTGTTGTCGTTTCTGGAAGTCACTCATGTTGTTTTTTTGTTGTTTTGTTGTTGTTGTTGTTGTTACTGCTGCTGTCTGCGGTTGTCATTGCCTTTGTTGTTGTTTTTGTAGCCGTCGTCGTCGTCGGCGGCGTCATTGTCGAATTTTTATCATTGTCCTTGGCAGTACTGGAATGCGGCGTGACATTGTGGGTGGTAGACATCACCCGCTTCGTGACGGCAGCGGTGGCAGTTGCGGTTCTTCCATTAGAAGCGGTGTTGGCTTCCTTCTTTACGTCACCTTCATTTCTTGCCTTCCTTTTTCGTCTTCTCGCTTCTCCATCTGTCTCTTTCGTCTACCTCATCATCATCAGCAGTCTCATCGTTTTCATTTTCTTTCTCTTTCTCTTCGTCTTCTTCGTGGATAGCTGGATAGCAACATTGTGCCATTTTTGCAGTTCGTGTAAACTGCAGCCTTGAGATGGGCACCTCAGCGAACTGGGCTAGGAAAGGGAGTCGTGTGGTAGATGTCGAACCCAGCAACGAGAACGAGTCCTCCTCTACTACCTCGGGTCATTCATCCTGCTGCACCTGCGAGTGCGCGTCCTAGCAGTGGCAGGCTACGTCTCAAGCTACATTCGTTCCGCTGCATGCCGTGTACCTTCTCACCGACCGAGAATGTCCTCCTGCAACAGGACAACAGGCTACCACCGAGGTGTCGACGGCCCCACAGGTTGCCCACCTCGCTACCCGTATTACGCCTGCCTAGCTTGAGAGGCAGGTCGCTCAAGGCGGCACCTCAATCAGAGAGAACGGCTTGAACGGTCATGACAAAGACAACAACAGCGGCGCCGTCGTGCTGATCGTGGCAATGATGCTGATAATGGCGATGATGATCCATCACCAAAGACGACAACAACAACGACAACAACAACAACCCTAACAACACCACCGTCAACAATAGCAGCAACACTATCACATAACACAACAACAACGACAACAACAGCAACGACAACAACAGCAACAACAACAAAGGCAGCATCACTAAAAACAACAACAACAATGACAACATCAGTAAAAACAACAGCAACAACAACAAAGGCAGCATCACTAAAAACAACAACAGCAACAACAACAACAACAACAACAACAGTAAAAACTACGTCGACGATGAAGGATCACGACGGGACGGCCGAGGACCGGCGGCGGCGGCGGTGGCTATTGTTAAAGTAACTACAGCTGTTGCTGTCACGTCTGCTGGCCTGTTCTCATCTGTTTGGCACTCCGTTGCTGCTGTTGCTGCTGCTGCTGATGGAGGAAAAGGTGCAAAAACTGTCACAGCCATCTGCAAGACGACCGCACACACTAACTAACCTCACCCTTCGTGGTGGCGGAAACAGCATCCTTCGTTGTTACCCGTCGCCCCCCGCCGACGCCCCCACCCGCTCCACGAGTGCGGCCGTCACTGAGGTCCGGCCGCACCCGTGGCGCGTTGTCGCACTCGGGCTCATTCATAGTCGTCATCGCCATCATAGCGGCCACATTCCAGCATGGTCCTCATCAAGACCCCCAGCCGCCCACTCCCTTCCCCCCCCCCTCGCGCCCCATCACCCCCGTCATCACTATAATCATTGTGAGCATCATCACACAATCACCATCATCGTTAGCATCGTTGCAGCATTAGCAGCAACATGGCCGCATTATGGCTTGAATGGCAACGAAAGAGAGCGTCGGCGAACGAGATGCGGCAGCAGCAGAACGGGAAACTTCGCGAGCGCCTTTTCGGCAACGCGGCACAAAGAGAGCGAGTAGTTGAGAAGAGCAGTGGGCAGTGGTGATGCTGGTAGTAGTATATATAAGGGCTCGGTATGAGGGTATTATAAGGGCTCGAAGGGGTACCGATGGGTAATACATATGTAGTCTGGGCTGCGAGGCTAACACCAGCCGCCCGGCTAAGAGTGAGAATTGAGGTCGTTGCTTGGTTGGTTGGTTGGTTGGTGACTCAGTGCGCCCGCTCCTCGGTTGGTCGTTCTGCTTCTTGACCACTGTTAGGATTAGTGATCAGCGGCTACCCCGGCTGGCTAATGTGTCGTCGGCTAGCCCGGCCGGCTAATGTGTGTCTATGTGACCACTCTGTTGTCCGGCCTCACCGAACGACGCTTCCTTTGGCTTGGTCTGGTGTGGGCCTTTGGTTGCGGTGTCACGCCACCGCCGTTAGCCGGTGGTGTACGACGCAATTTCAAAACTGTACAAAGAGCATCAGAGACGACGAAGAAGAGGGCAAACACATTTTCGTGCCACAACAGATTGCGCACCGAAACAAATGCCGCCCATAAACTCGTTTTTTCCGCGTAAACGCATCTTCTTCACATACACACATACAAGCACACATCTTCACGAACACACATGTATATACCCTATATATGAATATGCACGCATGCATATACACATATCCGCATACATACGGATGCATATCTTCACACATGCATAAATGTACACATCTTTGCACAAGTACAAGATATAGATACATATCTTGACACAAAAAACTGGCACTCAACAACAATCCTTGTGGCAGCATGGCCGCTGCCATGGTTTAGCATCTTAGCTCAATGAGCACCAAAGATATTTCGATTATTAACACGGATCGAAACGGTGATACCTCGGTAGACCGTGACTAGCCTACTTTTTTTTTGGTGAGAGGAAAAAATGCTTTTACGCACACCCAACGCGGGTAGTGTGGGACTCGATGCCGATGTTGTTGGCAAAATACCCACTAAAAACCTCTTACCTAAATGGCCTCAGGAAGAGGCGAGAAACTGGAACCATTCTTTATTACTACTTTAACTGACTAACCTACTACCACCCCAACTCATACCACGTTTGTTTTTTAGGAGGTTTCGGAGAATACCTTGTGCATTGTCGGTACTGACAGCTATCAGCACAAAGTGGGGAGCTCTCACCCACTAAACACCCGGGTTCCTTTCTATCCACCTCAGACTCGGGATTGGCATTGGTTCGAAACCCTACCCCCTCCCGGATCACACCGCCACTCCTTAAACCAGTGCTTAGAAAAATATGTGAAATAGAAGGCTCGGATAATTGCAGTTGTTAGGGTGTAGGGGCCTGTGCGTTCGCTTTGAGTACACTGCGTAGACATCGTCTCTGATTGTACAAAAACTGTTAACCCGTTCCAAGGAGCGTGGAGTCGGAATTTAATTCTGGCGTAAAACGATGCTACACGGGCTCTTCTCGGAGAGATGTTACAGGTCATTGAGTTAAAATGTGGACCTCATGTGAGATCATATTGCGCGTGTCTCTGAATAAATACATACAATACGGCAAATCTCTGTGACTCAAATAGCAACCTGTCAAATTAATAATGCTAAGGCTACTTCACTGACATGCGGTGTTGGGAGTGCTCTATGCTTATATTGTTGCCTGTGTTATCAGATAAAAATGTTTAAAAATGCTTATAACGTTTAAATAATGCGTTGCGTATTTTATCAACACAGCAAAATAAGATATTACATTACGCCATGTATATATATATGCACATAGTTCATCGTATGAGCATATACTCCCACATATATATATATATATATATTGCAGATTTAGATTTTCTATAGGCGAAAACGTCAAGAAGTTTTGTGGCAGCGCCGTCATTCACGGTTCTAACGGAACGTTCGATGAGTAGACGCTGTTCGCGTATAGGCGATTCCCCCCTGTTCGTATGCGAACATTCAAAGTGAATGTAACGCGCTAACAGTTTTACTGTGGAGGGCGGAAATAAATGTCGGATCTGCCCAGACCAGGTCAAGTAAGCACAGTGATTGGCACTGAACTGGCAATTGAGCAGCAATTGCTGCTGTAAAGTAAATTGTGTCTGGCCGGCTGGTTGATCGTTGTTTCATAAGGGTGAAACTGAGTGCTGATATGACCTTAATTTTTTGGGCTGACTCCCAGCCAATAACTAACGTCCACGGAACCACCTTCGCATTGCTTTATAGAGCGGACCCCCCAATAAATACAAATGTGCAACGGTGGAGATTGAACCCGTGCACTCAAGTGTCTCTTACGACCGCAGGGCGCGCGCGAATGCACCCAGCACGCCACCACCGGCCTCGACGATTGCTGATATGATATATATATATATATATATACTTTTTAACGCTCTGACAACCACATTTTAGACGCTCGTAATGGGCTAAGTTGCCTGTGGCAGGATATCGTCTAAATGCATCTATCGTCATCGCGCTCTCGTACTGGAATTATATAGGCTTTCTCCAGCAGAGGTATGTAGCAGCAGGGCAATGACAACCACGTCCAACAAATTCAACCACCACGGCCAGGGCTCGAACTAGCGACGTTTTTGCTAACCGTGGTTGCCCCATGGCAACGCCCCGTTTCGAACGGTGCGTTAGCCGCCTAGGCCACCGCCACTACAAATCTAGTACTGCTTGGACGGACCATCAGCACCGTCAGGTGCTCGGGGTGCGCTTGACGCCTGAATTAACAGCAATCGCTACCCGGCGAGGACTTCAACAACAACAGCAACAACACGCGTCTGCCAACAACGAGGTGATTTTTGCCTTTGGATGGACGACAAAGGCCTTCTGCTTCTCGGCTGGGTTGTTTGGCGTCGAAGTAACGTGGTCCAGAAAAGTTGGATGTGGCCCTTGAAGCTGACGTCGGACAGCCGAGTCATCGAACTGTTGTTGCTGATGGTTGATTGGTTGGTTGGCTGGTTGGCTTATTGGTCTCGTGTGTCAGAGGGGGGTGGTGCGTAACCGCTTTTGCGGCCACGTTCAGTAAGCACAGACCGACCAGAAACCCACAAGGACGGAAGATCCTCCCGGGGTCGCAGCTGGAATTCCCACTGCTAACCAAGCAAACACCAACAAACAGTATACGCTTCTCGCGCGGTCTCCTTTTCCCGATCTTTCCTCCTCGCCCCTCTAATTTGCTCTTCTTTTCTATCTCTCTCTCACTTTGACTGCCTCTAGTTCTTCTGCGTGTGTACTCTATGACCCTTCCTAGATTCCTGGCTACACTTAACGTCTACTTTTATCGTCTTTCTTCGCTCAACGCTTGTCCCTATCCGTCGGCGGGAGATCGGGATTTGGCCTGTTTGCGTTCCTCTACGCTACTGAATTGCGCGGCTGCCATCATCCGTCACACAAAAAGCGGGCCTGGAACCGTCGAAGAAGGAGACAAGTTTGAGGAAACGACTAGAAAACGAGACAATTTGTTGCTGTTGTCGGTGCCGGTGCTGCACAGTACCGCTTGGTCGGCCTCTCAGCCTTCAAACCAAGCAGCTGAGAGCAACTGAAATAAGAACGATAGCATTGCCAGATCAGGACATTACCCGCAAATCCTAAAGCATTCCAACGACGAGGAACTTGAACTCGACGACGGCAACCAAAACGGGAATGATGAGAACGCCACCGACGAAAATGAAGGCGATCCCGACAACAACAACAACAACAACAACAATAACAATAACAACAACAACAGCCTGACAGAAGGTCCCCAAACAAGAGTGGACTGAGAAAGGCTCGAGTGCCCAGAGGCCGAAAGCCGCAGGTTGGGGTCTATTTTTGTTTCAGGCCATCGCCGCTGCCGACGCCCCACGGACGCAGAGATGGCCACCCACTCCTGAGGGGAATTTTGATGAGGAACCGTGGAGGAGCCGTTCTCTGCAGCAGTGGCAGCAGCGGGAATAGTATTAATCTGTGCACATAGGGCATATATATATATTTAGATATATAGCTCGTTGAACCCAGTTTTTGCCAGGAGTATGATGAGGCTGGCCTTTGGACAGCGCTTGGAAACCTTGGGTATGTGCAAACTGCGATCCGTCAGCGGCAGTTCAGTTTTGGTTAGTTTAGAAGTAGAGTTATCCCACCGCAAAGTTATTAACCCGAGTTCGAGATAGGCTCAATTGAAGACGATGAGCAGGGCCGTCTAGCAAGTGATGGAGTCGCTGGCTGCCGCTACTGACTACTGAATACATACAGCTGATGCAACCAAATGCAGACAACGTATCAAAGAAAATACGTACTCTCATGTAAAAAACAGCTTAATTAAGATCAAAAACATAGTCTGCGACGACGCAGTGGCATTTTCTTATAGTCCTTATGTTGTTTCGTTGGCAGCAGGAGCAACAGCAGACAATAGACTATGAGTTACAATTGTAACAACACCGAAAACCGACATCGGCCATGATCGGATGGAACTAAAGCAGCTTTTACACCAGACGGTGGAGATCGTTGCTTATGTTGAGAAAAAATCTGCTTTTTTCCTGCGCTTAAGCAGAACTTATTCAACCATCTCATCCTGGTAGTCGTAAGCTGTTGTAAATGGTGCAATGTTGTTAGAGCTTCGTGACTTTTTGGTGCTATATTTGCTTGCCAATAATCATGCTCCGTTTATGCACGCTTATTGCTCGAGCTAAAAACGGCGTGATTCCAATAAGAAATAACATCTGACTTAATTTCGTTTATGTCTAACAAATTCTGTAATTCTTCTCAATAAACATGATATTATTTTATATATTAAAAATAAGTATTGGCATTAATATACATATATTGTTTATTTCGCAATAACATTGCATTTCAAGATAGTACATAATTACAATATAATTACAACAAGTATTTGTATTAATATTATAGCCTAACCATAAGAGTCTTTATAGTTCTAACACTACTATGTATATATATATATATCCAGGGTCTTCGGATAATCTCTTCTTAAACTTTGGGGTATGGTCAAACTCGGTGAGACAATCATGTTTGCCAATGGAAAAGCGGAGCGGAAATGTTTCGCATAGGAGTCAGATGAAAATTGTTCAAAGCTGTTATTTTAGGCAGGCTGTCTGAGTTTATAAAATGCACGATTGTAAGAGGACGCTCTACCCAATTGAAAAACCAAGCGTTCCGGCATATTCCGAAAATCTACATCGTCTGAAATATGATCGGTCTTAGCTAGAGCAGAAACTTTATATGCAATAATATAATTTTACGACCTCTTTATAATATTACAACAGTTCCTGCTCTAGCTAGAGCCAGGTATAATTCAGACAATGTAGATTTTTCTCCCGAATGCGCCGGTATGATCGGTCTTTAAATGAGTAATGCGTTCTTTCACAATCGTGCCATTTATAAGTTTATACGTCGGACAGCCTACTTAAAGTCGCAAGCTAAAAAAAAATCATAAAAAAATCGCCTCACTCTTATAAGAAAAACATTTCCGCTTCCCGTTTCCATTAGCAAACATAATTTTCTTACCAAGCTTGACCACACCCCCAGAGTTTTAGACGAGATTATCCGGACACTCTGTATCAATAAATGCACGTAAGCTATAGCAGCATCTTGCTAGTTTTCAAAGTCGCAAGCCAAACGTGACCCGACGGTCTGTCGATGTCCGCTGCCATCTCTCTTTATCTCTCTCTCTCTCTCTCTAACCGCAAAGTCAGCCGGCCAAATGACCCTATATTGTCTGCGGCCGCCGTCTGTTGGATATGGAATAATGCGTACGGCTGCGTACAGGAGCAGACGGAGGGGAACGGCATTGTAACAATAGATCGAGTAAACTGCAAAAAATGAAATAGAAAAATAGTAGAAGAATATATTGCAAGGCGTAGAGCGTAGATGACGTGGAGAATATCAGAAGCAAAACAGAACGAGCAAAAAAGGGAAAGGTGGCGGGCGAGAGGTATGAGGCCCGGCACTAGGAAGATACGATAGATAGGTCTATATATAAAATATTTTTTTTTGAGTGAGAGGAAGGGTGAGAAGAAAAGGCTAAAAAGTTGTTCTTCTACGGTTGTTCCTTTCTCATGACCTTGTAGTCGCCCGAAACCCTTGCTGGTCGCGGGGGTGCTTGGGCAGGGGTTATTCAGCGCCTATTGGCAGCGTTTTTCAGAGGTCGCCAACTTGCCTTGCGATCCGTCCGGGAAGGAGGACTTGCTAAAGCCCGTTACTACCCAGATCTCGCTTGCGGGAGAAGATGGCAGAGGTAGAGGCATTCAAGCTCCAGCCGAATCGAAGCGCACTGATCGCGTTCCTTTCCGACCCAATCCGCCCCCCGTTGAAAGCACCAACCAAGGCAAGCCAGACGTGGACGAACGAAGGTGTCTTTTCGCGATAAGAAAACGGCCCCAGAAGAAAAAGCAGTTGCAGAAGAAGGCCAAAGAAAAGCATAGGAAGAAGAAGAAGAGAATAAAAAGAGGAAACGTAAAAGCGGCAGCCAGAAAAGCTAACCACTAGCTTAAGGTTTCACTTTCTTCTTTGCAGGAGTCGGACCAAATTTCCTTTGATCCGATGTAACTTTGAAGTAGGTAAAATGTACTCACATGTATGGATAGATGATATTCCTTTAACCGCATACGTAGCTAAATGCAGCCTGTCCTTTGACAGTCTATCCTCTAACACTGTTGTTGTTGTCGGCACAAGGCTGAAACATAAAGTTCGGCTTTACCCCGGAGGTTTCGGGGTCTAATTACGCGATTCATTATGATTGTAGTATAGGAGTTAGCCTATATGTTGCTGTTACTGCTTCTGCTGCTGCTCGCTCTTTCTATTACCCAACGAGATCTTTGCTCAAAATCATCAAAGCCACCTTTTTTTTTTGTTTCTGTCGCCGATGGTGGTCCATGCAGCGTCGACGGCAGTAGGGAGACCACAGACCGCCACAAGGTGATCATCCGCTAACGCCGCCACGCATACTTTACGCACGCGGCCTCTGAGGAAGGCAGGCATGCACGTTCGTCTCGCCTTCGTGGGATAACAGAAAGCCAAGCAAACTTTGGAATATTACTACCGTCTTCTGGATGAGATGGCAGCGCTCTGCGGAACAAAAGGTTGAGCCGGCGAGAACAGCATAGATAGACAGATTGAGAAAGAGGGAGAAAGAGAGAGAGAGGGGGGGGCGGAGAGACCGAGGGGACCGTGGGAGATATACAGAGGTCTAGCAGAGGTGGGAAAGACGACGCGGCAAGCAGCGAAGAGCAAGCAGTTGCAGCAAATCGAGCGAAAATTGATTTGCCGCTTAAGCGGAAAAGCGACGACCTCGGCGAGGACCCGGCGACGAAGAACCACGGGGGAGGAGGCGGGGGGGGGGGGGGGGCAAACACCGAGTAAAGGGCCGAATCGATGTTCCCTTTTGTGGCTGCCAGCCCCTGCACCCCGGCCGCGATCGGCTAAGCTGCGTAAACTGAGTGGGACCACCTCTGTACGTCGATCTCCCGACAGACTGACTGCCGATCATCCCCGTGGGGCACAGGTCCCTGTCGGCCTTCTTGCCTGTGTGCCTTCATAACTTTGGGGTTTTTTTCTGCTCGTTTCTCTATGAATCGGTGGCAATTATCGAAAGGCGCTGGTGGTAGTGGTGGTTACTACTGCTCATGGAGCTCAAGCAAAGGTTTTCATATGAACTTAAAACAAGAGCAGCTGGTCCAGTAAAAAACGATCTTGCATTGTGTGTATGTATGTATGTATATATATACTTATGATTATATCATATTTATTTACCATAGTCGTTGGTAGTAGATAGTGTATATATATATATATATATATATATATATATACATATATATAGCTATAAGTTTCATTGTGTTCGTTTTGTCGTCAATAATTTAGTCACTCCGAAACAATAATCGCTCATGGATGAGCGGTAGACTGGCCGGTCCTCGATTACGTCGACGACGTGATGATGTTTACGACACCTTTTTACGACGTTTTCCTCAATGAACAGAATGTTGTTTTTGTTTTTTCGATTTTCTCGTCTTCGTCTTCTTGTTCTGCGTTCCTGCTGATTTTGGTTTTGTACCCCGCCGAATCGGTGCCGTGGCCGCCGCCGCTGCAGCTGCAGCAGAAGTAGTAGTAGAAATAGATGGACTACTCAGAACAAACAACGTCACAGATACGTCGCTGTTGCGGCGAGTCGGACAGGAGGAAAGACGTGGCTGTAATAACAGCCGCAGTACCTAGGTCTGTAGGCTCCCATGTCTGCCAGCCGCTCCCGTGTTGTGGCGTCTAGAAACAGCGTAAGAGCATGAGATGTTGATGTTGATGACGACGGCGATGACGACGATGTTCGCCCAGACAACTTCCCTTCTCATGAGCATGCACATGTGCATACTCGTATACGTAATAACATTTACACGCATACACAGATCGAAGTAAACAAGCAGTCACACAATAACATGTGTATATACATAAATGTATGCACACTGCCGTCCACGCTAGTGAAGACGAGAAAAGCTCCGAGGGCACTTTTGCCTTGCTGACATTTTGCCGCACAATGGCAAATGGGATACAGCGTTTGCCGTTGTTCATTGTCGAGGTCGAGAATGAGAAAAACAACATGGGGTAACGACGACGACGACGAAGAAAAAGGAAAGCGGCTACAATAACAGCAACAACAACAACATCATGAGCAACAACACCACAAACAGCAACAACAACAAATCATTCTCATTTCCCAGACTAAAGACGCCACCAGTTGTCGCTGCTGCTGGGCGACACACGCGAGCTGAGGTCAAGGAAATAAAAAATTACAACAAAAGCAACAACATCAAGAGCCACTCATTGACCTGTTATTGTTGTTGTTGGTGTTATTGTTGTTGCTGCTGCCGCTGCTGTTGCTGTAATTGTTGCTGCTGTTGTTGTTGTGGTTGTTGCTGCTGTTGTTGTTGTGGTTGTTGTTGCTGTTGTCGTTGCTGTTGTTGCTGGTTGCTGTTGTTGTTGTTGTTGCTGTTGTTGTTGTTGCTGTGTTGTTGTTGTTGTTGTTGTTGTTGTTGTTGTTGTTGTTGTTGTTGTTGTTGTTGTTGTTGTTGTTGTTGTTGTTGTTGTTGTTGTTGTTGTTGTTGTTGTTGTTGTTGTTGTTGTTGTTGTTGTTGTTGTTGTTGCTGTAGTTGTTGTTGTTGTTGTTGCTGTAGTTGTTGATGTTTTTAATCTTCTTCCTCCTCCTCGTCTTCTTGACCGTGGCACTTCTTTGCCCTGTCTCCCCTCGACTATATTTGGCGGCTGCCGTCACTGCCAGTGTCTTCAATGACAACTTTGACTTCAAAGGGGGCGCGGGCGGCTCACTGAAGCCGCCCGGCAGCTGCATTCCGTATTGCTGTTGTGTTGTTGGAGCTGTTGCTGTTGAGTTGTTGACGATTGTCTTGTGACCGATGGTGACTCTAATGCTGCTGTTGCTGCGTTTGCTGTGGTTGCTTGAGCTTCATTGTACCATTAAAATGAAGTGTCAATCAATGTTGCTGCGCAGAAGCAGATTTTTTCCTTACATATATATATATATATATCTATACATATATATATATATATATATATATATATATACATTCGCATTTTAGAAAGCCTGTCCTGAGCTAGTCGGTTGCCGCATCATTGTTTTTAAACAGCACAAAAACATCGCCCATACGAAAACTGGTTGGTTAGTACAACTGCAGACCATCAGCAAAGCGATGTCACGCGATGTGTGCATCAAATGACCTACTGTCCGCATATATATATATATATTCTCTTCATTTCTGTTGGTTAGACATAGACGTACAGTATGAACATTTTAGGAAGTCTGTGACAGTCCTGCTAGTGCGGTGACTGCACGACAATCCCTGCCATAATATCCTACAGACCACCTCTGTCACAGTATGTGCAAATGCATGTGTCCCTGGGCCCTCTAAAGCGCTCAGTCCCACAGACTGTATACTAAAATGCATGAACAGCGAAACGTACCACCATATGCTCGTTCTGCCATCTTTCTTCCACTATAAGTTTCGCATTGCCCCTGCGGTGCAAAATTCAGACTTATTGTCATCCCTTTTTCCTCATATTGCTAAACGAGCCGGCCATACGCCGGGGTTTCTGGGACTGCCCACTGCTTTCGAATCTGTTCTAAGAATATGGGGCACTGACTAACAAATAAAGAGGACGATTGTATACGAAAGTTTGTTAGCCTGTATCCGTTTCTGAAACGCAGGATTTACACTGTCATGTAGACACCCAGTTTCGCCCGTAGGAGACGTATGTAATTTTAATATGTGGAAAAAACCTAGCGCTTCAGTGAAAGGAGATCATTGTGATACCTAAGTAAGTGACCCTATATACTCGTACAAACTTTAACTCCTGTCGGTATAGTCTGAGCAATCCACTCTCTGCTAGCCGGCCTGCGTACATGAATCAAATGGCTTCTACTCTTCCCCTATTGATCTTGAGGCCGACTTCCTTCGCATAAGATGCGAACCGAGTTACCGCCAGCTGGAAGTGCTGCGACTGTAGGGTATCAGGTACTATATCGTCCGCGTACATAATGATCTGTACGGCCAGGCGTTGGTTCTGTATGCGGCTCGATAGCGGTCTGCGATAAGCACATCAAAGAAGCCTCGAACATTTTCTCTGCTTCTGCTGCGGACTTCACTTTTAGGGTGATCAGGTTGATTCTATCGCTCTCTATAACCACGCAATTGTATTCTACCATGATATCCTGCATCGGCGTTATCCAGTCTGCGGTTGTGAAATACTGATATGCCTAGTCTAAGGCGGACTATGTTGTTAGATCTAGTAGCAAGTCTATGTGCCGCGTAGTATTTTTAGAGCGCAGGAGTGTCCCCAGAGGACATGTCGTCGTGGGCACTAGTGATGTGGACCGAAGTCTTAATGATCTTTTGGCACACTCGCAGTTCCACTGAGCTATTCTCAGTTTCTCCTTTGGCGTTCGACTAAATTCAGCAGATCCGCTACCAGGTTGGGTTTCGTACAGGTTGGGTTTCTGTCGTAGACGGGTGTACTGATGCATGTCGTTTGTTGCTGCGGACGTTTCGTCGCTCTTGTCTTTCCTTTGCTGGCCATAGTGATTTTTCCTGCCTTTGAACGCAGTCCTGTGGTGGGCCCTGTGTTGGATCTCTCTCGCGTGTGGACGGGGGTGGTCGGCAGGGGGTGTTGCTCCGTTCGTCTGTACACTATATCGACTCGCCTTGGATCTCGGCGGTGGTCGAGTGCCTGCCGTTGCTGTGGCTTTAGCAGGAGTTATATATATATATATATATATATATATATATATCTATATATATATATATATATATATATATATACATATATATATATATATATATATATATATATATATATAATTGTTTTTAGTCAACCAAAGAGATAAATTGATAATTCATACTTGTATTGCTTTTTACAAACTATATAACAATATATGTTCTAACTTGTATATTTGTCTGCTTCCAGGTATGTAGCTCCGGGTTGGATTGCGGCCGTTAAAGTGAGTCAATTGCATACTCTCGATATGGGCGTATTACACACTCACTAAGAGAGAGAGATCCTTATTGCTCGTTTAACAATGTGTTGTATACTCGTATTATCAGAATCAGTCCCATGGGTTGTGAAAGCAGAGCTGCTGGCTACCCCAACGAAGTTTCATTTACACATGAATATAAATTAAGATACAGCAAAAAAGAAAATGAATAAGCATATAACGTTTCTGTCAAAACTCCAGTAACGACCTCTTTATATACCACCGATTTATCGTAGGTAAACTGCATATTCGTACAACGTGTCATATATATATATATATATATATATATATATATATATATATATATATATATATAAAAACATTTCTTACGCGTCTACCACGTACGTGCGCGTATATTACTTTGCTGTATTGTTGCTGATAAGATTAGTGTTGTTCTTCTTATTATTAGTTGTAGTGCCGCAATTACTCCTAGTTCAGTCGCGAGACTTTGTATTTCTGCAAGTCACATCTCCTGACCTCAATGTTGTTCGTGCTGCCCCAGCTTAGTTATCTCGACCGTATTTGACCGGACAGGGGCATCATCCGATCTTTCTTCTTCTTCGTTCGTCTGTCTTTGTGACTCTAGACTCTCGTGGACGACTTCCAACAGCAAGGAAACAGCAGCAGCAGCTGGAGCAGCAGCAGCAACAAAAATAACCTCCTCTGTTTTCCCTGTCTGGTCGCTTTGACTATGGTAGCAGCTGATAGCTGAGCACGATGGATGTCGTCATCACACACGTTTGTCAGGAGAGAGTGACGTCCGACTCGGAATGCCAGTTTCTTTTTCTGTCTCTCTGGCGCTTTTTCTGCTAGACATAGCGAAATGTCTGACTGTCTGACTCTGTAAGGCAAGCAGAGCATACGATCGGAGGCGGTCAGCGTGGCTTTCGGGAAAAACTAAGAACATATTCAAGATGTCAATCACAACGAGAATATTCACAATAAAAACCGGGGACAACTGTTGCGACGACAACAGCAGCAACAACAACAACAACAACAACAACAACAACAACGACAACAACAACAACACCGACAATAACAACAACACGAGCAACAACTGCATGTATGCCTATTGCCAGCTCGATAACAATAGCGAGCATATTGTAAAAACAAATTACAGGAAGAGTACTGAATAATGCTCTCACTCACCACAGCGACAAAACCGTAAAAACACAACATCGCCAGCAATAATTGCGGCGTTTTCGGAGCAAATGCATAGGACATCCTATGGACTATCTCGGATATAAGTAATGACTTTCCTATCTTTTCTGTCACTGCTATTACTTCAACTACTTCCATCCCCCTCCCACGCCATTAGGGCTGCAATTAGTTCCAGCAGAACGACTTGTAGACTTAAACGTAGAAGAAGTCCAAAAGCAGTCAATCGTAACCGACCAACCACTACGCGCAATTGTTTTTACTTCTACTTATTTATAGTGTCGTGAGTAATAACCTAAGAAAACGTAATAATATTATCAATAAAAAATTGTAATAATAATAATAATTAAATGAAACGTTGGTGTCAGCTTCACTGTAGCACTCGTGCCTTCCACATATTCGCTCTCGTTTCTTACCGGTGAAAACGAATTCGAACGAGTAGGAATTTGTTAGTCTACAAAGATCAATAAGAGTTTATTTTATTTTTCGATAAACAAAATGGAAAATCTAGTAGAAGACTACACAAAAGAGACGATACAAATAAACGTTCAAGCGTCCTTGCTAAATGAACACCAAAACATGTATCAAGATTGATCGTGGTGTGACTTTACTACGTGTCCCCCTCACATTACTTGTTGCCTGCCAATGAAGTCACCACACGAGCACCAACAGGACGGGAGAGATTCAGGAACCGATGACGTGGTGTACTTGTGTGCGCTTGGAGGCTGCAGAAGACACATGGGTGCACGGCCGTTGATTCCCACCACCGTTGTATATTTGTATTTGCTGTGGGGGTCCGTCCTACGAAGCGATGCGATAACGGTTCCTTTGACGTTAACTGTTGGGCCGAGAGTCAGCTCGAAATATTGACTTTTAACAGTACGGTTGAGAGCAGGAAAGCATAACACTCATTGGTGGTGGTGGATGGAGCCATCGATGAATGGATTAGACGTTTATCCGGCCGTTGGCTCGGCGTGCATTGTCGGCGTTGTTAGTGTTGTCGGCGTTGTTGGGGTTTTTGTCGTTGTCGTTGCACGCAATGGTGGGCGGTGGGCCCAACGGAAGAAGCACGCGCGGGCCCCTGCGGAGTGTTGCTGTCCCAGCTGGCCAGTCAAGGATATATGTTCTCGTCGGAGCGTAGAGCAATAGAGTCTCGGCGCATAGCAGTGTCCTCGTCACCCCCTCCAATCTTCTACATGGGTCCCTGGAAGCTGTAGTCGCAGCAGCAGCAGCAAAGGCGGCAGGCGAGCGCCCTATTGACTCTTCGGAGGCACGTGTTGCGTTCGCGTTCTTCTACTGCGTTTGGATTCGGCCTCTCTGACCTCAAGCGACGCACTCGTTGAAGATTCCGCATCCATATGCCGCTGAGTGCCGCATCCATGCACACACTTATTCGACTGAGACTGACTGGCCTTCTTCTCCCCCGAGGGGTAACGCAACCCCCTCGACCGATGGCCATGCTCCTCCGAGGGGCAACGCACTCCGCTCCCCCTGCCCTCCCCCGAGGACCAACGCATTCCCCGCACCCCCTGCCCTTCCCCGAGGACCAACGCACCCCCGCACCCCCTGCCCTCCCCCGAGGACCAACGCACCCCCGCACCCCCTGCCCTCCCCCGAGGACCAACGCACCCCCCCCCCCCCGCACCCCTTCATTCTCTCTATTGGCTTTCTGTTGCTGTTCTGCCCACTTCTAGTAGTAGGCAGACCACGACGAGTCCGAGTCTATATCCTCTGGTGCAGCGGCGGTCATCGCTACCAGCAGTGGTCGTAGAGGTCCACGGCTCTGCAATACAGAGCAGGCGGCGGCGGCGCCACGGATGAGTGCAGCGAAAGAACACACAACCTCCCTCCATCCCACAACGGCTACCCAGCTGCTACAGCTGCCATTCGGTGTTGTTCATTGGCCATTCGAATCGACTCAGCATCGCAGCATAAGATTGTTTTGCCTTTACGACTTTATAGCCCTTTTCTTTTGTCTGTTTTTCTTTGCGTTCCTATATATATATATATATATATATATTTATATTGCCATGGTTGCCCTTACATATCCATATATTGGCAGCCAAGATATTGTCCTGCGGCCGTACTCGCTCCTCGGCGAAATGCCGCATTCGGTCTGTGGTCACTGCCGGCGTCAGTTGGGGATCTCGCAGTTGGCTGCTGCCGCTGCTGCCGAGGGCGTCTGGTCACGTCCACAAAACTCGATTTGGAGCAGATCCCGTTGAACGCACACTTGACTTTGCTTGCGCAACTTCCGTGCATTCCGTGGCGGCACTTTGAATCTGTAACTATTTTTTTAAAATAATTTATCAATTTATTCATTGATAGCGACATTCAGCGAAGAAAGTGGCGTGGCGCCTTCATGCAGTTGTTTCCCGCTTCAGAGTGACGCAACCCCGGGGGTCCTACATCAATTTGCAAGATACTCGCAGTCAGATGTGCACGCGATAACCGCGACGGACGTCTATCTGTCTTCAGCTTACTGTGAACTCGCAAAGACGTTTGAGTAGCACTACTGGGATATTTGAGATTTTGTCTTCTCTCTATTGATGAGGAAGACGTTTTGGGTATCTGTTGTGCAACCTCTCTTTCGTGCGTCAGCCTCTAGTGACGGTCACAGGCAGCTGATCGTAATAGTCACAGTAACAGGCGACATATAAATTATTGCAAATGATATATATATATTTTTATTATTATTATTATAAGTGATATAATTTAGCACGAAAGGTAGTGAAAAGTGGCCGATAGAAAGGTCATGGACAGTCGAAAGATGGCGTGATGCTTGTGTTGCGTTTGATGCACTTGCCAGTGTGATCGCCTTCATGCTTCGTGGCACTTGCCGTTAATTCGATTTGAGCTGAGAGGACACATAGGAGGAACTTCTAATTTAGATCGAAAGTTGTTGTCGCTGTTGTTGTTTTTGTTGTTTCCGTGCAGTTGTTTTGTTGTTGTTGTTGTTGTTGTTGTTGCTGCTGCTGTTATGGTTGTTGCTGGTGATGCTTTCGTTGTTACTACTTTAAACGGTAGTCGGTTATACAGACGAAGTGATGTCATATAGTAGTAGTCTTTAATCAGCCACTCGATTATGCCTAGAGGTCACGTTGAAATGTTTTAGCCGGCTGTTATTACCATGCTAGTTCATAAAATGTTTTCTCCAGTACAAAAAAAAAAACGTTAATAACATTGCAGGCTGGGCAAATGTTTGTAGAACCAGTTTTGTAAATTGATTTTGCCGTGCACTAGGCGAATACATGAGTTATTGGCCATTGGCGCTTCCTCAGCAGACAATGTGGCAACTTGCGGAATATAATAAGCGCTTTAACCAATCGGATACGCAAATATGGACTCTTTAATACAGGACACCATTTCCTCGATCTTTCTGAGGACAGTACGAGTGTGAGAAGACCAATCAAAACGTCACTTACTTTGGCTCACACTGGCGATGATCTGGAATATGCTGTGTTCAAAAAGCCAAACCGCATCGACTAAATTGCTGTGTCTTGATGCTGTCTTCTGGACTACGCTTACTTACGACCATAATGAAGTTGTGGTTCCTATCACGAAACATAATCGGACTTTGTGAACATGAGTCCGGTAAATGAATTTACATACGAAAAGAAGACAGATGATAAACGCGCCTTGAAAGTTGCCAGACTTTGTGGTAACGTGACCACGATACAACAACAATACGACCATCGTATTGTTGATGTTATGAATTTGTCGTTAATGTTCTTGCTCTTATACTAGAGGAACACGGTTTGTTGTTCGATGTTCTTATTATTGTAGTTTAATTGTTCTTGTTGTTGTTGTTGGTGGTGTTTGTGTTGTTGTTGTTGCTGTTGCTACTTGGTCTCATTCTTCCTGCTATTTGCTTATTGTTGACGGCACTGGGTGCAGATTTTCGCCACTGCCGCTCCGAATGACTACTGCTAATGATGCTATCGCTACGCGATACAATCGTCTCCTTGATAGCTACCGTTTTGCTACTGGCGCCGCTTTAGATGAAGACGCTCTAAATTTGAGCGTCACCAAATATTTCCGTCTCCAGCGAGGCGGCAACAAGGAGATGCTGCTCAATTTACTAGAAGAACCCGCAGTCTCTAGACGTCTAGGTGCGTGACAATGGGCGCGCGCGCCGGGCGGCCATTCGGCACCTACAACAAGAACAACAACCACAACCACAACCACAACTACAACAACAACCACAACAATCGCAACAACAACAACAACCTGTTTAGCATTTCCGTTGCGGCGCCGTTGTTGTTGTTGTTATTGCGAGTGTTCACATATCGTTTATCGCTGTTGTTGCAATTGCTGCCGTTTGTGGTAGAGTCGCGGAATTGAGCAGTTGTTGTATTCGTGGTAATAGTAATAAAAGTAATAATATTAATAATAACAACTGTTTCTACCACTACTACTAATATACATTAGCAGTAGTAGTAGTAGTAGTAGTTATTGTTGTTGCAACTGCTGACGGTTCTTCTCGTTTTCAGTAGAACGCCGTTTGTTGTTGTTGTTGTTGTTGCTGCTGCTGCTGCTGTTGTTGTTGTTGTTGTTGTTGTTGCTGTGGCTGTTGTTGTTGTTTATGATGATGATGATGATGATGTTGCTGCTGCTACTCTTGAGATGAATGTGCAATTAGAGTGACGCCATTGTACCATTAGGCCTTTAGCTTCTGGAAATATTTACCCGTCGTTGGCCGCATTTGCTTAAGTTATTGATTCAGCTTTTCAGCCTAGAGCTTAGCTGGCCTGATATTGTTGTCGCTTAGCCTATTAGTCGGCCGGCTTTGACTGCCACAGCTTCGCCATAAAGCGCCTCGACAGTGAACACAAGACATTAAAATGAAGTTCTCGCTGGTCGCAATAACGTGGTTGACGTCGGCGGCGCGTTGGTCCTTGGTGACTTCTTGATGACCGTCTGCTTACGCCGACTGGAGGCTATGCATTGAGTGAGTCGCACCATGATCCGCCAACGTGGTAAACTAAGAGGCTGCTAAAGCTACCACCACCTAGGCTCTATGACGTTCCCGAAGAAATATGCTAAGTAGTACCGAGCCTGGAACGGTGGGGTGAGGGATCCGGGTTTAGTGAGTTTGTGAGCCCCACACTGGTCACGCAGGCTGCTAGTAACGCATGTGCATTCTACATTCCCAAAACTTTCCAGAAAAAGAAAAAAGGTTTTTACACGAACTGTGGCGATGGCCGATGCGGACGAAGGCGCAAGATTAACTGGGAGTGCCTGCACTGCACAGATTGCAAAAAGTGCCAGCACCATCTCAACTACTTGATGGCTTCCTATGTCGAGCGCGGTGGCGTGGTGCATTCGTATGCGCCTCGCAACCTCGCGGATGGGACACATAGCAGGTGCGCGGGTTCGAGCCCTACCGTTGCCCACATTTGTATACATGGGGGTCCGTCTATGAATCAATGCGGGAAAGCAGTCTCGTGGATGTTAAATCTTGGCTGAGGGTCAGCCTGAAAACTTGACTAATTCGTTTCCTATGACGGCGGGAGTAGGAATGACTGATTCTCCCGCACTCCGTCGTGTGCACGGCTACGCCCTGTTCGCCAACACGAAGTCAAGTGGCGTTGGCTATAATCGCGTAGAATGTCTTCTATTTTTTGTGATATATATATGTGTGTGTGTGTTTGTGTGTGCTATAGCATATTCCTGTTTCTCTATTTCTTTGCTGGAGTAAGCCTGTACGAGTCCAGCCTGAAGACGGGGATTGAACCGGCGATACCCTCGAACGTGACAATCAAGGGTTTAGTTGTGCCTAAAACCCTGCTCTTGACGTACCATAAAAATAGCCACATTCATGTCAAATTGTGTCAGCTTTGGCTTCGGCTAGGTGTGAAAATGTTATGTTGCACAGATAAGGTGAACTAAAAATCTATAGATATACACGCACTTATACATGTACGCTATATATATATATATATATATCTTTGTTGTTGGTGCTGATTATATTATTGTCACTATCATCATCATCGTCATCCATATTGTCATCGTCGCTGTCGTATCATTGTCGAATTGACTTCCAAGGAGGATCAATGTTGATCGGTGTAACGATAGGAACAGCGTTTCGGCCACGCTGCATCGTGCATCTGACATCGGTAGGATTTTTGTTTTGTTTTTTCCCGCCATTTGCGGTACGGGCAGGGGGAGTCGAAACGACACGGACACCGGAGAGAGGCGAGCGGGAGAGAGAGAGAGAGATAGAGCGGGATAGTTAAAGAATGGCTGTTGATGATATATGTAGATCTAACCAAAGAAAAGTAGGAGAGGCAGTTGGAAGAGCGAAGAAAAGAGATAAATGGAAACTCAAATTCGTAAACCTAAAGCGTCCATCAGCATCACGAGCAGCAGCAGCAGCAACCAGGGTCGTCGTCGTCGGGGCCGGCGGTGGCGGCGCCGCTACCAATGTGCCGCGTAGCACGAACAATTGTCCAATCCGTTCCTTTATTTGACGCGTCGAAGTGATGTTTTTTTGTCGCGCGCAAGTGTGTGTGCCTGTGTGTGTTAGCGTTGTTGCCTCCACGACGACGCGACAGTTAGCGCGGTGGTGCCGGGGGGGGGGGGGGGACGTCTCAACGGAAGCCCTCAAAGCCAGCCATCGACCAAGCAAGTCCGACAGGCAGGCAGGCAGATACACGCTGGGGGTATTATAGCAAGTCTCGCAAGTCAGCCAACGAATCACTCCATCTAAGTAAAGTTTTCGGGCTGACAGTCCTCAGCCAAGATTGAACGTCCACGGAACTGTTCTTCACATTGCTTCATAGACGGACAACCCCCATAAATACAAATGTGGGGCAACGGTGGGGCTCGAACCCGCGCACCTGCTATGTGTCTCCTTCGGTTGCAAGGCGGAGACTTTAGCCACCACGCCACCACCGGGCTCGACGAATCACTCCATCTGTCGGCGGTTGGTCTCTCTGTCTGTCTATCTGTCTATTTGTCTGTCCGTCCGTTCGTCCGTTCATTCATACATCGAATCGACGACGACAACGAAAAACAACGATGACGACGACGGCGATATCGCCGGCCGCTGCCGCCGCCACTAATGAATGTGTTGTTGTTCAAATGGCACAACGAATCAGCCGGCCGAGTTTAAACCAGCGATGATGGTCCAGTGTGCGCCAAGGCGCCAGTTGTCGCTGTTGTCGACGCAGTGGCCGGCGGGCCCGAAGCTTGGCTGCCGAAGCTTCTTCTGCCGCTGCTGTTGCTGCTGCTGCTGCTCAAGAATCGAACTTTTCCCTTCGTTGTATCGCGACAAACAGGGGCGCGACAGCTTCCGTCAACTAGCGCCCGTTACCACCGCCACCACCACCACCATTGTTAGAACCTCGATAACTACTTTTCTTAGCTGTAGTAGTTGTTGTACTTTGACAACTACAGCTGCTACTACTACTACTACGACTACTTGTGCTATAACTACTCGTGTTATAACTACGGTTACCAGCAGATGACCATAACGTCTACTACCACAGCGCTGTTGCTGCCGCTGCAGCAGCAGCTGGTGATGCTCCTTTCGACATCCTACGCGAGGTGATACAGCGGGACCGGCTGGTGAGTTTCAAAGTGATCGGCTGGTGCGTGCCCCTTCCGGCCGGCCCGCATGCTTTCTTTGTTTAGCAGGTGAAGAAAAACAGACAAGGAACACAAGAAGAAAGTTGGCTGGGGGCAAAGTGTGCGATGATAGCGGAACTGGCCCCCGGGTCTGGGGGGGGGCTGTGCGGGTGGGCTGAAAGAAACCGAAGAGAGGAGGAGAGCCGTGGGTAAACGCGAGGGGCAAAGATTGTGGTGCCCACGGGGCGCACGGTGAGGGTTTGTGGGTGTAGGAACTAGGAGACGCCGAGCGAAGCTACAGAGAAGGAGACCGAAGAGTATGAGAAACGGACGAATGAATCAAACATTAGCTTACGGATGCTTCCGGATCGATAAAAGTAATGACGCACGATCACCCCTTGTGATGGGCTGCTACAACGACAACAACAGCAACAGCAACAACACTCGCTGTTGTTGTTATTGTTGTTGTTGTTTCAGCAACGTTTCGATTGTGTTATCAAACAAGGCTGCATAAACGCGGTCAATAATGATTCTAATTATAAATGTAACCATTACTTGATTAACTGCGCACACCCCGATATATGCATGAATCTACTACACAACTGTGGCCAGTCATGTGGCATTTGTTTCAGCAGCTTGTTCGATTCTGTGAGCTATACGCGGTGACAACTCAGCCTCGATATCTGTGTCGTGCCGAGGTGCCTTCACTGCTGGCCATATTTGAGACTGTTGTGTTGTTGTTATTGTTGCTGCTGTTGCTATAACACATATGTTTGTTGTTATTATTGTTGTTGCCATTGTTGTTGTTGTTGTTGTTGTTGTTTTTTTTGTCGTCTTGCTTTGTCAGCAACAACAAAAGTCGCCACTACCCGTCATGTCATGGCCACCACTATTAACAGCACCGGCATAATCGTCATCGTTGTTGTTGTTGTTGATGTTCCTATTGCTGATTTCGTGGTTGCTGCCATTGTTTCCGTTGTTGTTATTGTTATTGTTGTTGTTGTTGTTGGCCATTACGGAGACGTTCGACCTCATCGATGGTGAGGTGGCAGCTCGCCGAATGGCTACGTCAGTGCGCCCAGCGCTCGCCCTGTCCGCGTATGGATTAATGGTCGTGGATTAGATCTAGTACCCTCATATCATTGTTCATATCATAGCAGCTGGTAGCATTCACAACGCAGAACAACAACAACAATAGCCCAACTCCAGAAGCTGAGCCACCGACGACCCTACAACAGACAGTCTATCAGTCAGTTAGTTATCCCTAGCCGCCTGCGCGCCAGCCAGCGTCATTATGCTGATTATGTTCATCAGTAGCAACATTAACAACATTACCACCAGCCCCGTGACATCGTGTCAAGCTAATTAAATCCAGTTTGCCAGCGCTAACCGGACGATGAAGTGACGACGGCCAGAAAGACACTGTGTCCCGCCGGACAGGTTCGTCCATGAATGTCGCCGCCGCCGCCGCCACCACAGTCGCTCTTCCGACAGAAGTACGACACTTTAGTGCGGTGCACCATCACAGTCTCATTCACCTCCGTTGCCGTCCCAAGTTCCGAGCGCGTACGTCAGGTCAAGATCAAGGTCGTTGTTGTTGACGACCCTTTATTGTTGGTGTCGGGGGTGGTGCTGCTGCAGGCCGATCGAGTGAGTGCCCCACGGCGCGCGTCAAAAATGCTGCCGACAATGCGCATTGACTGGCCAGCACTAGTTTTAGTCTTCCATGATGGCCCGTGATTCGTCGTGTAGCCAGCCCCTTGGGTTTGTTGCGTGACGACCCACGAGTGTATGTCGTATATATATATATATATATATATTTATGTGTATATGTATATATATATATATATATATATATATATATATACATTTTTTTACGTGCCTTCAGATCAGCTAATTTATGGTGAATGTTATGTATGTGTATGAAGGTAGTCTATTATGTACTCACCAATTTACTCACTTGGCTACATATGTACATCTGTGTTTACCTTGATAACAAAGTTGCTTGCTTGATTGGGCATGGCTAGTTTCACTTGCTCGTTAAGCCGCCAGCACAGCAGGTCGGGCTAAGAAACAGACACGTGCTCTCAGGCGATTTATGGTGCAAAGTTATATATATACGATATGCAAATACGCACAATTCCACGACTACAACGATTTTCTATGATTGAATGCCGTCGCGCATCTACAAGGATTATAGAACATTATATGAGAAATGTTACATACTACTTGTGTACGCTACAGTGTCATTAACTGGGCAGGACTAGTGAGAAATACTCGTATTCGCTTGGCTATGCTTATGAGCTCCTTGAAAGCACAATATGTGTCTGGATACTTAAGGTAACAAAACAAGTTTTTTTTCGCAATAATTTTAAGAAGAAAATGTCCTGTCTTCTCTGGCACCGATAGTCCCCAGGTACCAATTCGCGATGTGTTATTTCGTACCAATATATAGAATATAGCGTTCCTAAGGACATGCCACACACACGACCGTGACGTATACCGTGTATATTAAGCGTGCTATGGTTACGTGCAGAAGAATCCGGCCCACTCATCTGTTACTTGCGGATCTCATGCCAATGCATTTAAGTTTTCGGTGCTTGGCCCGGATTTCCGCTGCAATGTTCTGCAAAAGTCATCGCTGCTAATTAGTCCAGTCAGCGCTATGTTGAAACTTCTACCGTTTAGACTTGTGAAGGAGACCAACGCCATAAGGTTTAGGTTTTGAACAAGAGTCCATGATCTAGAACGTTTCGAACAAATACCACATGTCTATTCCGCCATCTATGTGCCGTCAATAAGGTTGCGTGTAATATGAAATATATTTGTGTTTACTTTATAAATTACACACAATAATGCATACAATCATTTTGTGTCCTCCTCTAAGAGCCTTAAGGCCGTCGATTAAATAATAGCCTGGCCCTTCACCAACGGAAATGTACTAGATACGCGTATACTTACTCGCCAGACAGGGAAAGTGGATAACAGATTCTTTCTATTCTGATCGATGTGCGTGGAGTTTCCCATGGGATACCAAGAGATAAACACGTATCAGTATATCGTTGTGCCTACGATAGGCCCTGATAATCCGTTTTTGTCGTCCATAACTATCGTATTGTGAAATTGTTTCACGTAGTTATTTATGCCACCATCTATCCTACCTAGTCGCGTTAGATTGCCATCAGCCTAGGAGAGCTGAACACGATGGGCTTTTACTTTAGAAAGTCGCCCAGCGCCCACAGACGTTATCGTGCAAGCATGCTGGCTTGTGAACACACTGCCTGAATTCCTCCACAAGTTTCGATTTTCAAATAATGCACTGTTCAGGAACAATTTTGGTACAACGACGATTAACGACGACTGCTGTCGAGAGTCAATCGGCTTGATAAGGTTGGAATAAGCTCTTGATGCCGCTTTGGCTGCGGGATATGTATGACCAGACGGCCATTTATATGCGAATTCGGATGGAAGAGTTATAGGCTGTGGCGGCCTTGCCGTCGTGGGGCGATCGTCTCTCAGCCGATAAATTGCATGTCGACCAGACATGCGCCATGTTTAGGGCTGCAAACATGAATAATAGGGCCTTGCCTTGACCTCGCTTGAGATGATATCAGGAAGGAAGCCGCCATGCGTACTTGCTTTGAGCCCACTGCCTGTTGAGGCCGATGAGAGTTCTGACGATGGGATCGTGTAATGAGCTAGGGCTGGTCAGCCACCGTTTTTGGGGCGTGTCTTGGGAAAGCGACCACGATTGAACTCCTGCATACCATACTGTTAAGCCGATCTGTAATCAATCAAACATCAATCAAACAACAGAAGCCGCGTGCGCTTTCGGCCTGTGCAGATTCTGTATGATGTTGCTAGCTCAATGTCAATTTTGTTGCCAACGATTCGTATTCTTTTAGCCATGAATGTATTTTCCATTGGCACGTTTAACATTTTGCTCCTGATAATGTATCAATATACTGGCTCCACATGCGTACAACAATGTTACGGTTGTTGCGAGTTATTGACCGGCAAATTGGCAAATGCTGACTCTCTGTTCAGCTGCCATTCTATATTTCCGTTGGAAGGGAATATTTTTCTGATGTTATACTTTTCTTCCGCTTTTTTTGTGTCTGATGCAAGTTAGTCATGTACGACATGCTGGCCTGTTACGACTTCTGCTTCTCTGAGCCAGCATACCTAAATTTCTTATTATTAAGCATTCCTTAAAATGCCACGAGGGCCAACTGTTACTGGCCGCAACCTCTATTGTATCTGCAATTACTCGCTGCTCGCGTTGTTTATTCTCTTATACAACAGCGTTTTTCCAACGCAGCCTTTATTAGCCAAGACAATGTGTGCCGATCAAAGTATCCCACTATTTCACGAGCCTAAAGATTCCTTGTTTCCAGAATTTCTGCTGCTGTGACAACGACCAGTTCTCCACTGTGCTATTAAGCTCGTCGTCCGAGTTGAAGCTCCTCCCTTTAAGATGCTTTTAGCGTACCAAACTGTTGCAAGTTTTCAATGCTATGTTTCAATCAAAAGCCATGCTGTTCTCGCGCGGGCGCAGACTTTTTGGTCAAACTCTTGCAAGCAGCTGCTGGATAAGCCTAGACTTTGCTGGATAAGCCTAGATTAGATAGATCCTATTTATAGACTTATTGTCTATGTGTGGCGGTCTATGTCGTCTGACGTTCGCTCGACAAGACAATGGAGTGTCTCTCATCCAACCAATTAGTGTATAAGCCTGCTCCAAAGGTGGCACTGCGAGTACACAAATTAAGTGAGTAATGCCTAGTATAACCCAATTTATAATTTACGCCTCTGGTAGCAATAGTAACCGCAGACCCTAATAAGGGCAAGAAAAAAAAACGTGGTTCTTAACAACAACAACAACAACTCTGCAAAATCAACAAAAACAACAAATAACCACAGTTCATATTACCATAATTACTAGTAGTAAGTGTAACCGCAGCTGTAATGACGATAACTCCGTCCGGAGTCGCCCGCGCTTTGCGACCGGAGGAGACACATAGGTGCGCGGGTTCGAGTCCCACCGGTCGCACATTTGTATTTATGGCGGTCGGTAGATGAAGCAATGCAAAAAGCAGTCCCATGGACGTTAAATCTTGGCTTTTTTTTTCATGTAATGACGGAAGCAACATGAACTGGAACGACTGCAGTATTAAACATGAATATGATAATAACACTTGCAACAGTCGCAGCAGCAGTGACAACGACTGGAACCCTGGTTACACTACAGTACTGCTGCCAATTCGAGTACATTTGACTCGAGGCGACGAAGTATTCAAATCAAACACAACACTCACTACCACCTTTCCCTCCCTCCGGCCGCTCCTTCAACGCGGTCGCAACTTGTTGAGATTAAGGCGCACTTTCGTGGCACTGGTCGGTGTCGGTATTTTACCATGGCATATTTTGCTTGCTCTTATAGTATTAGTAGTAGTAGTAGTATTCAGATTCAGATTCAGAACGTGGTTTATTTGCGAAACTGCATTACAAATGCTTAAGTTTTCGAAAAAAAAAATTACATTTCATAAAATAGAGTGATTTACACAGTCACATGGTTATATATACAGGTGTGTACACAGTAAACGGTGATCAGTTCATCGGTGTGATTCAACATTGTAGCAAGGAAATACGCTCGTCACAACAGTATTGCCGACCCTTTGTATGGTGGCTCCTATAACTCATGAATCAATTTCCATCTCCACAGCTCTCCACTTCACAACGCCTGCTAATACCCTCACCGATCTGTTATACCAGAGCCGGTAGCAAGATACTTTTTCACTTCCCGCACAAATATACTCACAGAGGAGAGAGATCGTATGCGTCCTGGTAGAGCGCTCCAAACATGCGGCAGCCGACACAATAGGGAATGAGACCTAAGTTTCTTTTTGGTCCGCGGTATCACAAATACTGTCGCTCTACGCAGTTGCCTTCTCCGCCTAGGTACCAAGGGAAATACTATATCCTCCGGTAGTAAACCACGAGAGGTTTTGTAGGCAAGCGTGGCCACTTTAAGAAAATATATTTTTGAGACTGGTAAAAGGTCATAAGCAGCGAACAGATCACTAACTGACTCGTAGCGCCGTCTAGAGAAGATGGCGCGAAGTGCATCATTTTGAATCACCTGGACCCTTCGAAGAATGCCTCTGTACCCACCACCCCACAAGAGAACACCATAACATAAAATAGATAAAAACAGGGCCTTGTAGACCGTTAAAAGTCCCTCAACGGGAACCCCCACCTGCCTTAATCTTCGCAAAGTTGCAATAACTGCATAACACTTTGGTATCAATTGATCTATGTGAGAATGCCAGGATAAATGTTCATGCAATACCAAACCGAGACACCTCACCGCCTTGGAACGATGTACCGTATTAGCACCCAGTTGAAAACTATCGGGCAATTGAAGCATATGATTAATAGTAGAAGTAGTAGTAGTAGTGGGAATAGTAGTAAACAAAAACGTTTTACATCACTGAAGTGATGTAAAACGAAAGTGTACCGCTGGAATATGGTTATATGAATAAAACCCTAATATAAAAAAAAAAAAAAGAACAAAAACGTATGGCGGCTGCTGCGGCAGCAGCATTGGTTGCTAAGGCCAGAAAACGGAAAACATGAGCCATCGGTGGTAGGCATCGTTGTTGTTGATATGCTGTTGTCGTTGTTATTTGTATTGCTGCTGTTGCTGTTGTCGCTGCCGCTACTGCTACTGTTGTTGGTGTTGTGGCTGTTGTTGTTGTTGGTGTTGTTGTTGTTGTTGTTGTTGTGGTTGTTGTTGTTGTCCTCGTAGTCGCCGTTGCTAGTGTTCGACTCGAACTACGTCGGGTGATACGATATGGAACGTATGTTGCCTGCGATTGCCGTCATCGATCTCTGCATTTTGCTACGCCTCTCTCTCTCTCACTCTCTCTCTCTCACTCACTCTCGATCGCTTTCTCTGCTCTCCCGGTCTGACTCGTCTACCTCACCTGGCTGCCTACCTGTCCGCCCAATATTCGTCTAATATTACGACTAGTATGACCCACGCGCAATAGGCAAATAACTAGGCGAGTATGGGCGTTGTCGCCGTTGCGTCATCACTCACATCTCAGTATTGGATGGATATGTTTATATTTGTTCGCAGTATATATGCGCTAGATTGGTAGATTGGCCGATGTACCGACCGTTCGCCGTCGGTCGCTGCCGCGACGTACTCTAGCCAGCCAGCCAGTCGAACGAAACCGTCAGAAGCATGTAGAGCTCTCCTTGTGTCTGTTTGCTTGCAATGCTGCAGACAGCCTTGCCCTGTTTGTCAGCTCTTTTTGTTTTTTTTTGCTTTTTCAGAGTGAGGTTTTTTTTCTGTACTTGCGTGCTCTTCGCTGAATCGGTGAAGACACTATTGCGTAACAGACCCACAAGCCGTTACCGTTTTTTGTTGTTGTTGTGTGTTTGTTTGTTTCTTTGCGATGTCAGACTCCTGGAAAGAACATAATAAAGATCGATTGTTCCGATGGCTGCTCCGAACGCACGTGAGTGACTCAGTCAGAAGCGATCGATCTGTTCGTTGAGGACCGGTTTTTTGAAGTGAGGTGGGTGTGAATGGCTACCGCCCGCCACTTCATAATGTGTTTTTCTAACCGCTGTTATTCTCCCTCTCTCGATTATCTTTCTCCTTCGTCCGCTTTGTCTTTTTCCCTGTCGTTGTCTTTTTTTGTTTGTTCCCTTACCGGTGGCAGCTCGATCGAATTGAATTCCTGCCACTGATCACATATAAACTAGTGCAAGACTGCACTTTTGCTGGCATCGTTCGCTGACTGTGTAGTTGCGATGCGGCCCCACGCTGAGGCTTGACGCGACGCCATGGAAGGAGGGCAATGGAAACGAATTTACACTTGAATGTGACGGGTCGAGACTGCCTCCGCCCCCCTCTCCCTGGACTGCTCGCTAACCCCCGCTGGACTCTGCCACGAATCCGGCGCCGGTGCGCGACGAAATGAAAAAATTCCGCCCCAATCAGTGTGGGCCCGTAGGCTACTACAGGAGACCACTATTGAGTGAACCCCTTGTCGGATGTCGTTGGCAACTCGCATCGGCGAGATTTGGCTTTACCAACCGCTTGTCGACCTTCACTGTCTAGAAAATGTTCCTGAAAATTCTTGTAATAGCTTTATCGTGGAAATCACAGTGGATAGGTCGATTTCTCACCCTCATTCCGCCCGCATCTCTCTTGCCTCATCGTTTACTGCCTGTGAGACGTTCATCAACCATTATATACTTTTCTACAACCACCACTAACATTGTCATTCGTCATTATCTTTACCAACAGCTTTCTTATCCTTCTGTCTCTGAAGACTTGTGGCGTCTCTCTTCGTAAACTTTTCTTCTATATTTCTCGCCTGTGTACCTCGAATTCTCTATCTTGTTTTCCTCACCACCTGTATCACGATCTCTGTCTGTCTTCCTCTCTCGCTATGGCTTTCTTTTTTTATTTCTATATTTATCTCCCTCTATGTTGCTCCCGAACCCCCGTGTTTGTACCCCCGTTCGCTCTCTCCCTCCGTCCCTCCGTCGGTCTTGGTTTAGATGTTCCGACGACGACTTTCGGCGTCCTTTATCGGCGTTCTCCTATTTTGTCCTCGCATACCACTAGCGGGGTTTCGTACGGCCGTCGCCACCACTATCACCAACACCGCTGCTGCCACGACAACCCCCACCATCACCACCATCACCATCATGAGCAAGCAACCGTCGAGATACTATCTTCTTTTAGTGGTGACTTTTTGCTCTGTGTGTGTGAATTTATTTCTTGCCATTTGCCAAGAAATAGTTCCGCACTCGCAGACTCGTAGACCAGAGAGTGATGACGGGGGTGGTTGTGATGGTGGTGATGGGCGGTGGTGGTGATGGGCGGTAGCGAACGAGCGTGTTAGGCGCCACGAGCGACGAGAAGCTGGCGAGTTGTTGGCCGGCTGACAGGAGATGAAAAGCGCCATGGCAGAGCTTATACATATACACGCCACGGCCGCCACGGCCACGACCGCGTATTGCGTGCGTATGTGGTGGGAGCGTATGAAGGAACGGGGTGAGGCGTCCGTGGGGCGTGGACGCGTCGTCGCCATGGATCGTCGTGTCTAAGATCAACTTCCAAAGCAAACTCTTTGCGCCGTTGCCACTGCTGCTGATGCTGCTGTCGCTGTTGCTACTTCTAGTGAAAATATGTCCCCTGCTGCTCGTGTCTCCGCTACGTTTCTCTCTGTCTTGTCTGTCTTTTCCTTGCCCTTCTGCGGAGGAATACATTATCGCCTGGTGGCGGTGGTGCCAGCCCTAGCAGTGTAGCAGCAGCAGCAGCAGCGGCATCGTCGTCGAATCCGTACGATCAGTGTATCACGGTTACTCCATCCACCCCCAGGGCTTCCTTGAGTCGCCGCACCCCCCCCCCGCCTTCCGCCTCCACCTCCGCCTCCACCTCCGCCTCGCCCCCTTGACGAACAGCATGATCATCCATCTTCACTCGGCTCTAGCCTAGTTTCCTCAAGGGAAGCGATTGAACGTCAAGATTGTATCGCTCGCTTTGCCCCTTCGCTGACTGGTGGCGGCTGCTGCTGCAGCTGCTTCTGTTGCCGCTGTTGGGTTGGCTTGTCCGCTGCACGCGTTGCTTCCGTGCGTGACGTGCATTCTCGAGCATCGATGAAATGATGATGCCCGCAGAGACGAAATTCAGTTAGACAGTAATCGCATACTTTTTTTTTCTTTTATCATAGGGCAGCTGGACGCGCAGATGTGTAGGTAAACAAAAATAATTGATATTGATACGGCTAACGTAACAGTTGATGATTAGTCGGTCTTGATAAGTCATATTGACGTTGAAATGATAAATTAGTGAGTGCATAACGTGTTGGTGTCGGTTCACGTTTGCACGCACGACTTCATGCATGCATGTAGTGTTCAGGTGTTCTAAAGCGACGTAGTTAGTGCACGGCTAGGCTTAAGAAAGCAACAGAGTCGAGACGAAATTTAAGAAACAGTCAAACCGCATTCCAATTGATAAAGAAAAAAACACGTTCCCCAATCAACTGCTGGCAACATTATGCGCCCCAAACAAATTGAAATCCACTACAACGAGAGAAGATTTCATTAAAACTGGTAAACTTGACAGGCTATTTGTCTGTCCGCTTGTCTATCAATTTGGCGGTCGGCGCCTCCTGTGACGGCAACCGTCGGGATCATTGAACTGCTTAGATTTGGGCTGGAGGGTACTCGGGCCGAGAAATCAAGAACGCCGACAGGTTTACTCCAAGTGAGGAAGAGAGACACCAGCCTCAAATCATGAAGAAGGAATAAAGAGAGACACTCGGCAGGGAGGAAGCCCAGAATACGGACGAAGGTTACGGAGTTGAGGGAGAGTGTACACGTGTGCGCGCGTCTGTATTAGCCAATGGCGCCACGCAAGCCATGATAAATGTCTCACTCCCTATGGCCTTTACAACTTAGAGAAGGGAGTTGGGAGTTCGGGATTAGGGGGGGCGCGATGGGAGATATCGACCAGGAGAAGCGAGGGGGGTTCTTGGAGCTTGGGGTAACGCCTGACGGATAGATGGCTCCCTTTCATTGGTGCTTGTAGTGGTAGTGGTAGTAATGGTGGTGGTGGTGGTGATGGACGCCAGCTTGCCGAATACGACGAAGAAACGCGGAGAACCTAGTAGGTAAAGAAGAGGGCATGATGTTGTTGTGTTGGTACGATGACCACTGCCGACAAAATGTAGTAGTAAGAGTTGTTGTTGTTGTAGTGGCTGGAGTAGTGGTGGCATTAGTGGCACTATTCATATTTGATTCATTAAAGTAGCAAAAGTCGTCCACGTTCATTTCCGTTTCCGCCCGTTCTGCGATATCCAGCTTGCGCCTTCGAGCGCGCCTTACTTGGTCGTGCGGAGGGGGAGGTCGGGTTGAATTCGCCGCCGCCGCAGCCGCCGCCTCTAGACGGGACGCTGGACAGACAGGCTGTGGGACACGCAGGGCGCGGTCGATCCGTCCATCGTCCAAGCCGAATTCATCTTCTTGTTCATTGGCAAGCGAGGCAGCACATGATTTCGGCTTGACGGGCAAACAACAAGAGTTGTTGATGTTGGCGCCAACAGACGACAAAAGGAGGCAAAATGGAGAAAGCAAGACACACACACATGCACAGACACGCAGAATCAGAGGGCAAGCAAACGAGAGACAGAGAGAAAGAAATAAAGATAGAGAGACTGCGAGAGTTTGTGCGAGACAGCGAGAGAGAGAGCGGGATGGAGGAAAAGAGTGGAAAAGGAAAACTAACCTCGCCGGCTAGTCGCGGTCATCCGAACACGAATGCACTCGCTACTCGACGCTGATGCACGGTGGTGCGGCGTTGTTCTCGCATGCCGTCGTCTGTGTACGGCCGTCGTTTCGCCGGCACACGTTGTGGATAGCTTGCGTTCGGCGGCTCCCACAAACGGCAATAGGTGGGGCACGCGCGCCGACAAAAGACAGACTCATAGAAATCTATATGGTAGAAATAGACGAAAAAAGACGACCATGGTGATGACGACGACGATGACGTAACTGGCACGCAGACGTATTATTATTTATTCAATTTTTCAGTATTTCCCTACAATTGTGGGACCCAAACGTGTACTCGCGTAGGCTCACCCCCCCCCCCTTCTCAATCCATAGAGCCGATTATTATTATTATTATTATTAACTATTTTTATTATTATTGTAGGCTCGATCTGTGATGGTGAAGACGTGATTAGTTACATGCTCGTTATTTGTTAGTCAGCTGAACAACGGTGGTGATTTGATAACTAGCAATTTATTAGGCTATACTTACCACTAACTCTGGCTCTCGCTCTGTAACGTCTTCGAATCACCGGCCATCCACATGGAGCGGCCGTTGATCCGCCATTTCCAAACGTGGACATCCAGAGCGACACCCAATTGCACTGTTTCCAAAGGTGTATAATCCCGTGGAACTTGTTGTGTAGCGCTTTTGTGTAGTGTCCTGTCCGTTCTAGATCTGAATGACCCATTCTCACTTGTCGAATGTAGAAGCGTATCTCGATTGTGTGTGAGAGTGACGTCGGTTCAGTGAAATTTCTGTTGAGTAGCTACAGACAGAGCATAGGAGAGGGAGGGCGATAAATTAATTTGAGTCGCCCTTGCAACATAGCTGAGTGAAAAGCTTTTAAAATCGAATCACTTCTTAATTAAACTCGGAGTATGTTTATTCTAATGGTAGGCTTTCGTTTTCCGTAGCAGTGCGGAGGGCAGGACTTTCTGGCCAAAGGGCGTCTCGCCATATGGGGTAGCGCTTGGTTGCTAAACAGTTGCCGTTTTTTTATATTATAATAACTCCAATCCCTCACATCTTGCAGCGAATCTAAAAAAAAAGATCGCGTTGAAGGAGTATTAATTACGCCGGGATGGATCGAACCCAAGACAAGAGGGAGTGTGAACGCCATCTTCTTAAACCTCCATGGGACGGCCGTTTGCACTGCACCGTCTGTAGGGCGAGAGTCCCCCGTGTCCCATAAAGAAGCGACAGGTTTCCACTACGACTGTGGTGAACGTACTAATCGAGTAGACTTTCTGTTCTTAAAAATATCCGCTAAATTATTTTTGTTTCTTTTTTCTTACTATTTTTTGCATCACTTTTTTCTCACTAAATGCCCATGTTTTATATTTATAACTTTGTTATGATAACACCTTGAAGTAAACTGGTGTGTCTAGAATTGTCTCCTTTCTATTATTATTGTACAGATTAGCTTTATTAACTGATGGTTGGTTGACAAAATTGTGCGTAACGAGAATACGCACATTTACATATACGTATACTAATCACGGTTCCAAAAGTCTTGTATTATTGTCATCATAAGTTAAACGGCTCCGAGATTGGAGGCGTGTCACGAAACTTCACGCTTATCGTGTCTTCGAAGAGTGCGCTGCTTTTGGCTTTCGAGGGTCGCAGCACAATTGACTTTTTTATAAAACGAGCAGCTCGCTAGTACATATATATATATATATATATATATATATATATATATAACGGCAGATAAATCCGCACTAAATGTTATCGCTTGTTTTGCAATTTGTATTTAAATAAAAAAAGATATTTTGGTAAATTTTTTCTACGTGCCGTTAGAGGCACTCCTGAGGAAAAATTTTATTCAATGTAGCCACTATCAGCAATTAAATTTTAAATTCTGGCGCGAAAGGTCCCACAGGCCTTCTTTAAAGTTAGCGGATTGAGATTCTTGAACGATTTGACAATGGCTCTGCATAGCGCTTCTGTGTTTGCATGTCGATACTTGTTAGACTCTTGCTCAACAACTCCCCATACATTGAAGTCCATGGATTCAAGTCTGGACTGCTAGGGGGCCACATCGTCATGTCCCAGAACGCCGTCATATTGCTCCGCAGCCAATTATGGACAATGTTGCTGGTGTGGGCGGGAGCGCCGTCTTGTTGAAAGACATTGCCTTCGATTGGACACTCTATCAATCCATGGTTTTACCACCCTTCGCAGAACACATAACTACACTTCTTTTGTTACGGTTTCGTGTCTGTCAAAAAAGTGTGGAGTCATCGCGTCTCCTTCATTCGACCCAACACTTAGGACGTGCACACTGGCAGGATGTTTAGTTCTATGCACAATTGGTACATCCTCAGGGTCCTTTGCAAGCCACCGGTCATTTTTCGGGTTATTTTTTTGGTCAATGGTGAAGATTTTTTTGTTGGAGAAGAATCAAAGATGTCCCGCCGTTTCGTGTCTCAAAAACGTGAGGATGAGATGGCAGCAAGTCATCCTCTTGCCTTTCGCGGCCTGAGACAACATCTGTCTAACTTTGAACGTGTAAGACTTGTAGCGCTGTTCTTTGTTGATTATCGAACGCATATAACGATCACTCATATTAAATTGATTGCTAAACGTCGCATCGATAGATTTGGATTCTTAAAAACGCAGTTTTGCACCATTTTGATCACTTTTGGCGTCCTCACTTCTCGTCGGCGGTTGTGAATCTTCCTTCCAGGTGTTGCACCACCTAGCCCTGCATCTCCTCTGCATCTCTGTAGCGCCGAGCAATGTCGTAGACCGTTCTTCTTCTAAATCTAGTGATGTTGATGATTTCGGCTGATCAATGTCCGGCACGAAGCAATTGGATAACGGTTGTTCTTCGATCATATTCTGGACCCAGGTTTCGGCGGTCGTCCGGTAATGTGTTTTTGTTCCATTGTGAGTGGGCTGTCTGCTCACGCAAACCGAACTGAATGAACACATTCCGTCTATGCAGGGTAGCCTGCCAAAAGTTGTGCGGATTATCCGTGTATATATATATACATATATAAGGTCTCGATTTCCGCCGAATTCACTAATCCGCGATAGGTTCGCAACGCTTCCAAGCGGCTGACGTTGCAGTTTGTTGACTCTCATCGTTGGCTGGCTCAGTTGACCAAAGTGAATCTATCTATATGTATTCGTTGACTTACAAGACCGTACACTCTATAGTTGTCGCTCGTTAGAGATTGTGCATCTCTTAGCATTGTGTGTGTGGGCGTCGTGCTCTCCCCACCGTTTGCACAAACGCTGACTGTCTGGAACAGCTAACAGAAGCAGAAGGTGCGACTAGTTAATTAGACACTAGTTAGTTTTTGTGACTTCTGGTTTCTGCTGCTGCTGCAGCAGCTGCAGGTGGACTCTGACAAGATGATCGCGGGGGTTCCATTGCCGCGATCGGGTGCGGTAAGCCAATTTAAGTCGTGTTGTGTTCTCAATTATATCAGGATTATATCAGTGTGTGCGTGCGTGTTATGTATATGTAACGCAACGTTGGCGATTTTGGTGTTACTAATGTTCGTAGTTGTCGTTTTTCGTCTTTGAAAGGTTGTCGACGGTCGTTTGTTGGTTTGATCAGTCATACGGCTGATCACGACGGTTGGTGGTTGGGGGGAGGCGGCAACGTTGGGCTTGGCGTTACCACACCAGAGTCTAGATGGTGGTCATTGGATATGGTGGTCGCCGAGGATAATAATAATAATCCGGCCTAACGGGGGACGGTTTAATGCTGCTCAACACTTGTTCTTCTGCTGCATGTGTACATGTGTGGATATGTGCCTGTTTGTGGACATGTGCCTGTGCGTGCATGTGACCGGTAATGTCGTGTGTATGTCGAAAAAATGCTCTGCTGGAGTGGTGACGCTCCAAAATGCCGACAGTGCAACGGCGGAAAGCTGACCAGTAGTGGGGGAGTGGGGTTATCCTGGAGAGAGGGGGAGTTATTCATGTTGCGTTTGTTTGTTTTTTGGTCAGTTACAGTTTTATTTAGTTGCGTTTTTGTTGTTGCTGTTGTTGTTCATGCTGCATTTTTGTTGCTGTTGTTGTTGTTCATGCTGCATTTTTGTTGCTGTTGTTGTTTATGCTGTACTTTTGTTGCTGCTGCTGCTGCTTTTGCTCGTCACGTCGTAGCGGTCGTGTCTGTAGTTGACGTCGGCTGAGAGTCGCTGACTTTCTCGGTAAAGGCTAACGTCACGACAACGATAGCCGTTACTACGATGAATAGCAACGACGGCAATAACAACAACGACAACAATGACAACAGTAACAACGATGACAACAGTAACAACAATGACAACAATAACAACGACAACGATGTATGTTGTCCGAAGGCGGTGATGTCGACGACGACGAGGACGACGACGTTGGACATAGGACTGAAAATAAGCATGCCGATCAAGAAGGCCGCTACTCTAATTGGCAAGCTTGTTCGGTTCCCTCCAATTGCTTCGATGGCACGTCTTTAGCTTGACCGATTGCATATATCCATGTATGTATCTGTCTATCTATCTATATGTATATATGCATTTCTCCTCGTATGCCTGGGTATTATGAAGGAACAAGGATAAAAAAGCAACCTCGTGTTATTATATAAATATTAATACCTGACATGTATATATATATATATATATATATATACCGACAAACATCCGATGTCGTCAATCGCCTATATATATATATAAATAAATATATATATATATATATATATATATATATATATATATATATAATATATATATATATATATATATACATAAATAAATATATATATATATATATATAATGCGATATTGCTGCTAATGCGTTTTGGCTGCGCGGTTAGCCAGGCGTTGGGTGCGTCGAATCGTTGTGCATATATGGCTTAGGCGCGCACGCCTTCTTGGCACGCCTTCTTGCACGTTTACTTGCGCGTTTGTTTGCGCGTAAAAGGGATCGCTAGATATAGAGACATAATAGGCAAGCGAGAGAGAGAGAGAGAGAGAGATACTAGATTAGACTAGAAGGCCGAGCATAGACTCGCAGAGAGCGGAGTACTAGAAAAGCCTAAAGTACAGGGAAACAGGGAAACCGTGTGGGACAACAAGCACACCTACACTCGCGGTAGATACGAATCAAGCCGCCCCTGCTGCCGCCGCCGCTGCCCGGTTGGGTTGACGTCCGGCTGAACGCAACAAAGCCGCCGCCGGCAGAATCGCCACCGTGGAGGATCGATCCATCCAGAGGATTGACCGATTGAACAATGACCACTTGAGACTTGACTGAGCGATTGAACAACAATGACTGCTTAAGCCACCACCGCCACCACCATCGCCGCCGCCGCCGCCGATGCTGATCTCGGTTTTCCATGTTGCTCTCGTTCTCGGCGTGGCCGACTGGCAAACTGCGAAAAACCCCACGAACCACGGCGAACACAGCACATTACGAAGCACGACGACAAACAAGACGCAGACACCTGCCAAGAGAGCGACCGGTAGACACACGCGGGACCAGTGGGTGTGGCGTACCCTCTCTGAAGGCATTTTTATTATTATTATTATTATTATTTGTACGTATGTAAAATACCATTGACGACGATTGATTCGTTACGACCAGGCAACCATTGCGGCGTTATTGTTAGCCCTGCCCTGTTATTAGTACTACAATCGTTAATACTAGTATATTTAGTTTAGTCAGACCCAAGCTGCTGATGGTAAATGTGTTTATGTTACATCCAAATATTCATCAATCATTTCGAGACAACCGACAATCGGTCTAGCCTGTTGCTAATTCTGCTTCAGGCCAAACTGCCAAACATACCGCGCGGCGTGGCGTATCGATCACATTTGCTCCTCCAGTACTGTCTGGCTGATCGACATTTATCCTTTGGGGGTATGAAAACCCTTCACACACAGTTGCACAGATGCGTGATGAAATCGTGCGTGGGCTGCAAAGGCCGTAGTTAGAGGTCGATCTCTCGCAGCCCGCTAGCCCGCCACTCAGTGCTCCTAAATGCTGCTGTTCCGTGAATACATGTGTTCACCTGACAACATTGGGATTCGCCAGTTGCGCACATAAACGTCAAAGGTGCACGTTGTCATCACTTCAGATTTTATCGTTCATCACCGCCGCTGCGATTGTAGCTGCCTTCCTGTGACCCTCTCCTGGATGTGTGATCAAAAGCTGCTTGCTACCGTTTGTCGATAAGGTGATGCCTAGATGTGTAAATTTGGTTAGATATTTTATTGCTGTTCTCTCCTGGTTTGAAGCACGCCACCCCTGGCCATGCGGTTGCCGCTTAGAAATGTCATAGATCTAGTCGTTCCCCAACTAACCTTCTCATCCGTGAATGTAACTTGTCGATCCATGGCTTGTTTCACGCTGAAATAGATGCAATCAACGACACTCTCGATTTTGCCAGTTCTACAACTATCGCATTCCTTAGTGCTATGTCGAACGCTGCTTTTAAATCCGCAAACACAGAATATAGACAATCCCTCGGCCTGGACAGCATCCCAGATTTGTTCCTAGTCATTATTATTATTATTATGATTATTATTATTATTATTATTATGCAGTTTGGAAACGATACTAAGTTGTCGCCCGTCTTTCTGTGTTCGGCTTGGCCGTGATGATCCGTTCCGATAGGCTGCAGCTTTTGCCAGCTGATGTTGTTGTTGTTGCCGTTGCTGTTGCTGGGACTTTGACATTTAGTGGTAGTCGATAAAGCGTGACCGGCGGCAGAGAGAGAGGGAGAGAGAGAAAAGTCAGAAGTTACTAACATCATCATCAACAACAACAAGAGAACAGGGTAATCGCAATAGAAGCATCAATCGTCGTCAACTCATAATAGGGTAAACAATTGTCCCCCGGTGAATATATAGATGCAAGCCCAAGCCTGGACCTAATGCATTGAGTAATGCCCCGAGCAGGCCGTGCACACGTTTTTACATCACCATTATATATTTTGCTACACATAAATAAATAAGGTAAAGGAGTCTACCCGTCATACTCGTGCGTACACTCTGTTTGCTATCTGGACCGAACTTACCAGGGAAATTTGTGTATTCATTTCAGTCAGAACATTTCAACGTAAGGTTAAAAGTGGGTAACACGTACAAAATCTAGTCAAAACTAGTTACTTGCCAATAGGCTAAAGAGAGCTTGTTGTGTGTGTGAATGGGAGAGTTTCTAGCAACTTCGATTGTTAGTTTCACATGAAGTGAGACATGTTGAACTATCGGATAGATAATGTTGGAGCTTTACATTTTTATTTATTTTTTTATAAATTTTACATATTTTCGTTTACGAAAATTTAGACATTGCGAAATTGTGGTTCCGTGAATAAACCTCAAATTGAAAATTGAAAAATAATGACTACATATAAAAATAACTAATTTAGGTAGAGACACTACACAGCCGCCTAAACACTGTCAATACGTACAATACCAAGATACGTTCCGGGATCACACCAACAAATCCCGGGCATACCTTTTCTAATGTGTCATTCTAGTGCGCAAGTACTGTTCAGTACAGTTATGTCGCTCTAGTGCACTACATCATCTATGGCTCAGCACAGTTGACGCATTTTCTTTTATAGTGAATACATACATAGGCCCTTTTAAAGCTTATGGTTTTGTTTTTTGTGTGGTTTCAGGTGGCGATCAACATGAGCCCTAATCGGCAACTGCAGGGTCCGTGGCGGACCCTGCGAAAACTCTCATATGTCTGCCTCATTTGGATATGCATTTGCTACGTGGCGTTTCGCTTCACGACAGGAGATCTTTCGCAGGTTAGTCAAGAACAGTCGGCTAGTTATGGCTTGCCAATTTCATTGAACGCCTAACAAGCGCTAGAGAAGCCTCTACATGGAAGGTCTTCCTTACTAAATGAACGTATCATCTCGGTTCGGAACCCCGGAGGACCCCGGTTTGTCTACTTTATCCTGAAGGTCCACGGCATCGCGGGGGAGGTAACCCAAACCGCAGGTGTCGCACAGGGCGATGGAGTGAGTCCACTGCTGTTTTCGGTACTTATAGATTGACTGCCAGAGCGAATAAGGGCGAACTGGACCCAAGAGTGGGCCATAACTTAACTGTACGTTGATGATGTGGTTACCTTTGGTTGCGGCCATTTCATAGTGAAAAAGGTCACGGTTCGACTAGTTACATTCATGGATGAGAATGCTTTGAAGGTTTCTTGGGATAAGACAGTAGCTATAAAATTTCGATGGGGCGGCCTCCTGACCCCAGGGGTGACGTGCTTCAAATCAGGGGAACGGAAATAAAATTTGTAAACAAATTACACATACCTAGGGATAACCCTATCAGCAAACTGCAGCAGCTATTGAACACACATCCAGGAGAGGGTCAGGAGCGCCACCACCGCAGCTGCGGCAATTAAATGTTCACATATGCTTTCAGTCCATGCAGCAGTGAATCTTTTCGGGATATCGATAGCACCTATTGCCACATATGGTATTTCACTAATATGGGATAAGGTGGGATGGAGGAATTACGTTTAGTTAACAGCGTGGAGTTTTTATTCCTGAAGAGGGTTTTCGAGCTATCGATTAAGTGCAAAAATAGGGTTGTCCACGTGCTGTGGAAGGTGGCCCACTGCTAATAGAGGATCTGCAAAAACGACGGAATATGAAGAAAACGTAAGCCTTTGACACTTCTATGCGGAGATAGAAAACCAAAATGAGAGAGGTGGATATAGGAATATATGGAACAGCAGCAATGAGGAACACTTAGTGGAGCTGGATGAAAGGTAGACATCTAATTACGGCCTCCAACGACGCCAATGCAGAAAATGCTAGAGGAAATGTGGTAGATACCACGCTGTGGTATGTCCGGCGGTTCGGTCTATAGCACAACTAGCAAAACGCAAGATTGATGGTTGGCTCGAAAGGCTTTGATGTAACCTAAACACATTTACCCAGCCCGGGTGTTAATAGCATAAAGAATTTTCGCTATGCTATTCTTTCCGATTTCTGAAATCGACATCTTTCGTTCAACTAGTTGTCATTGCGCTTGTGTGTACGTACCAAGCTCTTTCGGCATCAAACATAGCGCATGCCTCCCAGATTGGCTATCGACATAAACGATGGAAAACATGTACGGATCTACGTACTAGGTCAGCTCGCTGAGACACCTTTTTAGTGCAGATTTTTTTATTTTGAGTAAATCGGGCAGATGTCCCTCGTTCTTCTATCGAGATGATTTGTTGGTCAGTGCAAAGACCCAAAGTTTGCAAGAGTATAAATAGGTCAGACGTCCCTCTTCCGCTCCTCACAGTAACGATGCAGCCTCTAAACGAAAGAATTGGACATATATAATTTACATTTTTTTAAAATTTACATACAAGATAAAAATGACCAAATCACATGTACTCGTATGTGTTGTTATGGTTGTTTTTACAGTAAAACTAAGCTTAACTTAATTGGCCACGCCATTAGTTAACTGTCTACGTAATACAGCTACGTATGATATAAGTCGATGCGTCATATGCTGCTTGCAGCAGCTGCCACAATAGAGTCGAACCTAGGGTATATGACATAACAATGTGTTTATCTAGCTAGTGCTTCTATTTCTCATGCCGAAGGTATATATATATATCACTGCGGCTCCGGCGACATTAGGAATGCATGTTAACACGACATGTATATTTTCGTCTCTTTCAGAACCCGTTCCTAGGGTCAATTCCTGCTCAGCGTGTGCTGTTGCAGAAGGTGCAGTTGGAATCGGTTGCTGTTGACCCTTCAGTAAACGCCATTTCTCAAGGTGCCGCTTCGTCTCCCAGTCCTTCAGTCGGACCAACGTTATCGGCCAACATAGTGGATCGTGACGTGAAGATCGACAAGGACTCGAAGAATATCGACGATGTGCTTAGTCAGCTAAAAGAAGTGTCCAACATTCCTTACGCATATTGGGACCCGAAAATTCCGAAGCCGCCGATCACGGCCAAGTCTTGCGTGAAGTATCCGCCACTCTACGACCTTCAGTTCAACAATCTCTACTGGCAGAAGCTGAACACGCGAAACGGGTCGTTCTTCCTCTACGGAGCCTATCTGGACCGGCGGGAGCGTGTCGGCAAGGTGCCGCTGGTCCGTGTTCTGACGATGATCGACCGCATTAAGCCGCCGACGGTCTACTGCCTGCTGTGGTACGACAATGCCACGATGCCGATGGTGTCGTTGGCTTCGTTCACCTACGCGTGGTACTCGAAGTGGGGCAACTACAAAGATGGCTACCTACAGCCATTCCTTATCAGCTGTCCCGCACCGCTGCAGCGGGGCCGAGTACTGTATCCGTCGTCCGTATCGATCGTCGAACGACAGTGCGTACTGCCGACGAACAACCTCCGAGTGAGCCACAACACGCCCGAGAAGAAGCAGGACTTTGCCGTGTGTGTCAAGGGCCTAGACTTTCTCCGCGACGACCTGAGTGTGCGGCTCGTCGAGTGGATCGAGCTCATCAACTTGCTGGGCGCCAAGAAGATCTTCTTCTACGAGCTGGAGGTGCACCCGAACATATCGAAGGTCCTGCAGCACTACGTCAACAAGGGCGTCGTCGATCTCACCCCGCTGACGCTGCCGGGCGACATGCCGAACCTGCCGGCGTTACGGCACCAGTTCCTCAAGCAGCGCACGAATCACAAGCGGCAGAACGAGCTCATTCCGTACAACGACTGTCTGTATCGAAATCTGTACGCGTTCGACTACGTGGCGCTGCTCGATATCGACGAGGTGATCATGCCGATCAACCACAACAGCTGGGCGGAGCTGATGCGCGACGCCGTCCATCCGGTGTCGCTCAAGCTGCGCAACTACACTCGCGCCAGCTACAACTTCCGCAACGTCTACTTCATGGACGACATGCTGTCGGGCGAGGAGATGCAGCACGAGGTGCACGAGGTCGGCATCCCGCCGTACATGCACATGCTGCAGCACGTCTACCGGGCGAAGAACTTCACGAAGCCCGGCGCCTACGTGAAGTGCTTTCACGACACCCAGCGGGTGGTGTCGCTTCACAACCACTTTCCGCTCAACTGTTTCGGCTCGTGCACGACGTACAGTGTGCCGCCGGAAATTGCCCAGCTCCAACACTACCGAAAGGACTGTGTCGGCCCACTGAAGAAGAGCTGCGAATCGGAGTTCAAGAGCAGCACGATCCGAGACACGACCATCTGGAAGTTCAAGGACGAACTGATTGCCAGGGTCACCGCGACCCTTCAGACGTTGGGTTTTTTCGCCAGATAGAAGGGCAACGACATACAAACAGTCACACGCACACCCTCACTCACTGAGTGTCTACCAACGCGTACACACAGTTGCGCCCCCCTCTGTAGAAAACAATCTGACGGCTAGCGACCGACCGTTGGTGGTTGCTGCAGTACGATTGATACGTTTCGTATCTTGGATATGTTGGTAATTTATACCGACAACGATTGTTGTCGACGACAGTAGTTTCGCGTGTGTCGCAAGTGGCAAGTGGAATTGTTGATGCCAACCCTCCCGTTGTTACTTGGAGGCAAGTCGATACATGACCCTGCTCTCTCTCTAGTTCCTCTTCCACTTCTGCCTCTAGTTCCGAGCAACGGGGACAACACAAGCAACACTAACCTTCACATGAGAGCGTGCACCAGACAGGCAAAAGACAGAGAAGGGGAGTGGAGATTCAGGTTGCAACAGGGTGATGCTGCTACTGCTGGCCGATACTTTCAATGATTACAGGTGTGACTGGTGGTGACACAGGTTGTACATAGAGATAGATACAATCAATAAGATCAGAAGTGGTTGAAGACACATCTATAGCAGCAGCAGCAGTGATGGTGGTAGTGGTGGTTGAGGTAGTAGAAATTCGTCGTCAGAGGACGCGAGGAGGGACGCGAGTCGCATTAGAGTGGAAGTGATAGGTGCATAAGCAATGTCTGAAGGGAGGAAGGGAAGGAGGGCAAGCGGGACTACGCAATTATAGCTGACAGGTGAAAATGCACACTCACTTTAATGTAAGCACACACCCACCCAACGTGCCTGCCTGCGTGTACATACACAGTCTCACACAGTCGTCCTTGTCTTGGCGGCGCTACACATTACTACCGTCGAGGGCATCTAAACTTGGCCAGTCAGTGAGCGTTAGTAGAGTTCAAAGCAGCTACCCTTCTTACATTCAATGGCGCTTTCTTCAATGTACATAGAAAACCAGAAGCTGCTGGTTTCGAGCAGAACGAAGCCGTTTACGATCGCGATTTCGAAGTGCCATCGGCATGAGGACATTAAAAAAGAAGGACAGACATAAATAATGCTATGATGTTATGTCGTGACATGGCGTCTACTCTACAAAATACACACCACAAGCAAGAGCAAAAGTAGTGACCACAAGATATGGCACCGAGCTCATCGTCGTACACGTCCTCGTCGGTATCAACCGAAGCAACTCACAATATCGCAGTATCGAGCGTTGCAACGCAATGACGCGCAAACAGTGATAATGGGTTGATAAGAGGGTAGCCTCAACAACAGATAGTAACAGTTACGCTACTGAATCATCAATAGTCATAATCGTAGCTCAACAATATATAGCGATCATAATGACAACACTAACAACAACAACAAGAATAACAACAACATAACAACAACACTAACATTAACAGAAACGGTAACAACAACAACAACACGTTTAGTCGTCCACATAGAGCTTGTACGATACCTCATTTGGCGTCAAGTGTACGTTAATATCGAAAATATACATCGGATTGGGCTTAATCCGGAAAGGTATCGTATTGAACGTAGATCCTTAGAGCATGCCGGATGTCAATGATTACGTTAATAGCGCATTTTACTGCTGTACTACGGTAGCAGCAGTAGCAGCAGTGACAACAACAAAACAGAAACAACATCATAACAGATAACAACAACACGGATTTTATAAAAACAATGCTATTCGTTTTACGAGAAACAAAAACGAAAGCATGAAAATATCTCTTGCAATACGACAACAACATGGGAAAATGGTAAAAATATTATTATAATAACAACAGACAAATATGAATATAATAACAAAAGACCAAATGCAATAGCAACAACAACAACAACAATAACAACGACGAGGACGACGACACAAATCAACAGACACAACAAAACGCCAAACATAAGCGGCGACGGCGCTAGTTAACGATTAAGATGTTAACGACTAAGATGTTAACGACGTAAGGTTCTGGACCACTGTCGAGTATGTGAGACGCCTGCCACGGTCAGGCTAACAGCACACAAATAACTAACTGTTAATCAACAAACGAATGACTAGTGAACATACAGGAACGCATTCATCCACACACGCACACCCCATAGCGATCTGAAAAAGTTGTATATATGAACTCTATTTTTCTGCCACACTATGTTTGAGACAACGGTAGCGAGTAGAGAATGGTGTTTAGCAGTAGCAGTCTTTGTAGTAGTAGTAGCAGATAATGTTATAGCTGATGATAATGATGATTATAATAAGAATTATAAGAAGAATGTTGATAGCGTTTTCTACAGTATATAAGAACGGCACGGGGCCCATGCTCATACCAGAGGGAGAGAGAGAGAGAAAGAGAGAGATACGGGGGCGGGGGGGGGGGGGGGGGAAGGGGACCGAGAGACAAAAAAGGGAAAATGCACGAGAAAGGTGAACATTTTAAGACCACAAGAAACTTTCTTCGCGTGGAGTTGGAGGTTAGTCTAAAAAAATGATCGAGAAATATGACGAGAAAAGCCTGTGTGTGTGTGTGACTGACAGCGAGTGGTTGATCATATGTACAACGATACAGTAATGCAATTTTTTTTTCTTTATATAGACAAAGGTTGTTGTGTCGACAGTAATGCTATCGTTTTTTCTTTATATATATATATATATATATATAGACATTGAATGTTAGTCATTCTAGATTTGTATTGCATAGCACGGTGAATGAAACTGTTTGAAACGCGCTCATTCTGCCGTGTATGTGTGTCAGTCTTCATATTGCTCTATTTGCCTCTATCTCTCCTCCCCGCCCCTCTCTCTTTCTCTCTCTCTCTCTCTCTCTCTCTCTCCCTGTCTCCTCTCCTCTCTGAGTTGCTCTCTTCGACTGCCGTATATGTGAATCCGCGAATGCGTAATTCACACTTTCTGAGTCGAGTGAAAACTCTTTTACGTACAAGAACGCCACCGCCGCCGCCTCCAGGCGTAGCTGTTAGCATGTGGTTAATGCCCGTTTCGATGTCTGAACACGGGGGGCTGTGTGTTTTAGTAACGTGGTCGTAAGCACACGCGCATGGTGGTTACTGTATGCGATGCGATGCGATGCGCTGCGTGAGCTCAAGTGGTAGCTCATAACGTGACACGAGAGAACATCTCGTTTCATCATCATCATCATCATTCATTATTGTTTAGTAGTATTTTTAGTATTAGTATTGTTCGTGTAATTGTTGTTGTTGTGTTGTTGTTATTATTACTACTACTGCCTACGGTCGCTCTGATCTGTTGAATCCTATGAAATGCATCATAATGTATTGCTGCTATTAGTATTATTTTTGTAATAATACTATTATGAATTATTATTATTATTATTATTATTATGATTATGATTATGATTATGATTATGATTATTATTATTATTATTATTATCTTTTCAAGGCTGCTTAGTACAGATTGTTACTAACATTTAATGTTTCTATATTTTCTAGACTATATTTATTGTCAATGCAGATCATAAATTATCGGGTTGCGTAACGACCAGCTCTTAAGACGGAAGCGAACGAAATCTAACAAGATATCGCCATGTAATAGGAGTAGTCGTTTGACCAAATTGAAGACAACATTCCGCGTTTATATATATATATATATATATAAATAGGGGGAGAGAAAGTGCGAATGGTAGGGTGTGGAAAAGACAGGCGGATGTGATACGTGTTAATAAATAGTTATTAAATACCGTTGACGATGATAGTGGTAAACTAGGAATACTTACTAAAAGAATACTGGTCATTGCTGAAACGAGCTGTGATTGAGCACCACAAGAACAAGAACAGAAGCAACAAAATGACAACAACTACTATCATAATACATACAAATACCATAAAAGCAACAACAACAACACTAACCGCAACAACACAAAAAACATTAGCAATACACATTACGGACAGCAACAACAATAACAACAACGAGTGACCTGGACGTGAACTAGAAATGCATGCCACCACTAAGGTGGACACTGTACAAAAGTACAGAATGTAATTAAAGTAGCGACGGTTGACATAAAGGACAGTAACATCCTTGTCAAAAGGGGATGAGGTAACCGTGATACGAGTATTATTCAACTGCTTGGGAAGGATGTGGATGATGATGACGACGACGAAAAGTGTAAAAATCTTATTCTTCGTATTCTTGACAGAAAATTAATAAAATAAAGTTTTATAACAACGAATTGTGTGTTCCTTGTGAGCTGTTGTTTTCTGTATGCGTCACGCAGCGGCTAAATGGTCTATTTGTAGAGCTGGTCCTCGTTCGTTGCAAACTCTGTCAAATACGTGCGTCAGATACGATTCAGGAGTCAACGATACTCCTCAATATATATATATATATCGCTTTTTAGATGGTTTCACAAATGTACACACTTATAATCTATGCTGTTTTGAGCGTCCTTATCGATTGCAGTGCTTAGGCCAAACCAATATTAGACTTAGCAACTATATATATGCATATATATGGTGGAAACTGTCAGCCGGGTATGTAAGCTCGGCACACACATAGTTGTAGGTGGTAGGTTACCTTCTTCAATACCCTGTCTATGTTTAAATGAGTGCCAAAGGTAAATTATATGCACATGGCGCGCCAGTTAAATCAAGATAAACTGTGGTCTCTTGTAAAATCGCTGTACATTTTTGCTACTAGGTCATCTAAAATGATGAGTTTGGACTGGTTCTCTTCAGCATTGCTCATTGCGCGTTTGCTTAGGTTGCTTACGTTGGCAGTGCGTAGTGCTAGGGTGTGGAGACTTGTTAGAGCCTCGCTCAAATACGTCCCACGCAAATACATCTAGAAGATATAAGTCTGGAATCTTTGGTGTTCAAAAACGCTTCAGCCAAAACATTTGGTGTCTAAATTCTCGTCTAAGCAGTTTTGCTCCAAATAGCTCGTGTGAATGAGCGCGTCCTCCTGCTAAATTACGTACGGCTTTCCATTCGACACGCTCAGGTTAATCCGCAGCGTTATAGTAGCCAAGTTCTCCTCGGATAATTAAAGAAGGAAATTATCTCGTCCACGGTCCTGCCGGCGCCAAGCGATTCTACCACTACCACCCTTCACTCAAATTTCGGGCCTAGAATATGTACTCATGTCATTGTGAGTACGTCGAATGATTTCTACAAGTTCTAACGAACACAATAGTATCAAGCATCAACAAGGCGTAGGCCAATTTGTCGTCTGCTGCATTTGGTGCATAACTGGTTAGACGACTATTTGTACATGTTCTGGCCGAAACACGTTTGGCCATCAAACGGTCCAGATTTAATACACCTGGAATTCTTTGTGTTCTTCCCGTATTTTGTTAGCATTTGAAAATTATATCGGAACATGGTGTAACGGGCCCGCGCGCAGTTTTGGCCTGAAGCGGTTATTGAAGCAAACGGCAGATACATTGAATAAACAGACGCGCGGAGAATAGAGCTGCTGAACACAACAAATTCAAACTTTCGTCATTCTAGGTGCTCTAATAGAAAAAAAATGTCAGGGGTGGACCCGAGAGTGGGCAAATACATTAATGTATGCAGATCATTGCGATCTATGGCAGGAGTTTATTTAGGGTTAAGCAGGGACTGGAACGGCTAATCGATTATATGGACGAGATGGGACTTAGTATTAACTGGCAAAATACAGTTGCAGTAAAATTTCAAAGAAGAGGTCGATTGGCGAAAGACGATGTTCTTCGAGCCAGGGGTAATACAGCAACATTTTGTAAATAAATTCACCTATTTAGGGGTCACTATAATGTCAAATGGTAGCAGTTTTCGAAAACATATTGAAAGCAGAGTAGTAAAAGCCATTTGAGCGGCAGCAGCAATTAAAAACCCACAAATTATGTCCATACATACCGCGTCCGCCCTAAGATTAAATTAGAACCAATAGCAACATTTAGTGTACCACTTATATGGGAGAAATTAGGAGAGGCAGATCTATAGTTACTAGATAGAGTTCGATTTTTCTTCATGAAGCGGGTTTTGGGGTTAGCTAACTCTTGTAGGAATAGAATAGTTCATATATTAGAGGGGGGGGGGGCTCTAATGACACAGGAATTACAAGTAAAAAGAGGGATACCTTAGACGGCGGCCTTCGTGGCTTACACTATGGAGTGGTGGGAAAAATTAAAGGATATAGACATAGGAATATACACGACGATAGCGATAAGGAGTACAACCTGGCAAGCAGCCGGATACAAGGATAGGCATCTAACTACGGCATTTGCAGCCCACGGGTTCCATCACGTGTTATGCAGCACACAAGAATTCCACAATCCTCAGGAGTGTTGTAGGTGCGCGAGATGCTTAGGCCAGTGTGATAGATACCACGCCGCAGCATGTCCAGCAGTGCAGTCAATAGCTGAACTCGCAAGATGGGGGAAGATCCGGTGACGCAGAAGAACCACTGATTGAGACTGACTCTCTACTTTTCTCCATGACAAACGTATATTTGAAGCACTAATAGTTGTGCCACAGATGCAGAGGTCGCCTAATTATTTCCCCGGTGGGTTCGCCCTTCGGTAACAAAGCGGATAATAAAAATTACACGTTTGCAATTATCTTGAATGTTGCAGAACTATATATATATCTTAGAGGGGGGGGGGCGGTTTATATATATATATATATATATATATATATAATCGACTAATAATTAGTATATGCACATAACCATTATTATATTAAATGTTCGACACAACAAGGTTCGCAGATTTGAGTAAGTGATACGCAAAACATGCACGTCCCCAGGAACTACATATAGAACTGAATGGAAGTATGTACGGGCACATAATGTGTGGTAAAATTTGTGCATCGCAAACTCAATAATTGAATGCCGGTTCTAACAGAGACCCTTCCGTGTGTAAGGTAGAAGAGCTCCTTAAATAAATACGTCCAGATATCCACATCCAAACAGTGCAATAGGTGAGAGCATTTTTGAGCGACTTATAGTCATGTAAAGGTTGGTGATAAACTAAGTCAGCCATATCATGCATTATCTTTTTATATACGATTTCTGTTTTTGGACATAAAGGAGTACCTGCCATCTAACTTTTTTATTGTTTACTTCAAGTATGTTTTCTTCGCACCTGTTTATAATCTTGTCGGAGTAAAATTGCAGGACTTATCGGAATTTTGTTAAGACGTTTAGGTCGTCTACATAGAACGCTAGTGGGGCCTTAAGATCACGGAGTAATTCGCGAGTCCTAGCTAGGCACATATAAAAAGCTAAGGACACTCCAATTGTCCGAGGCACGGGTCTTTGTTTGTCGTGGTCGTTATTTTTATTATTTTAACGTTGTTTTTTATGACGACATATGACACACTATGACGACATAATTTTAAAACTGTTCGTAAGATGTATTTTTATATCGATTCTTGAGCGTCATGTCTTGAGAAGATAATCCCAGAGAAGTCAAGCAGTTCTAGAGACAATAAAAACAGCATATGACATTTTGCTATTAGAGTCGTGATAGTGCTACATGTTTAAGCACAAACGAAACGGTATCCGACGTAGACTCTCCCCGGAAGAAGCCACATTGCTCCGCCAGAATCTTGTCCAGTTGAATCTTCTTTTCGCTCGTAGATAAGCGGCAGAGAGGTTTGCTTTCACTCGCCGGGCATTTTTCCCTGTCGAACACATCTATGATATAGCTTTGATAAAATTGCACACGTTACGTTTACATGATTCTTGAAGTGTTCGTATGCGATGAGAGCTAGCCTTGTTGATTTTCCGTTTTGTTTCTGCTTAATTGCATATCTCGTTTATCTTAGGGTTCAGCGGCATTGATCTCCTCTAGAGCCTCATACGCTGGTTTTCTTCGTAATACCTCCTTTGCTCTCATTTCATGTAGATGGCGATCTGTTTTTGATTAAAAAGATGGCGTGTTTAATTTTTCGGCATTCCTCATCAAACCAAGGCTTATATCTCTGGGCGTTCATCTCTGTGTTTGGTCTTGCAGTCAAACGAATGGACCATCTAATGGTTCGTCCAATTTCGTTTACGTCGTCTGAGCCAGCTGTAATGCTTGTTCCAGCTGATAGTCATTTAATGAGCGGTGCAGGTGCTTAATTTGAGACGTGATCGCACGTTGTTTGCGACGGAGTTTGAACTCGACCTAAGAGTGTTTACGCTGAGCCTATGGCCTGCTTGTGATGTCGAAAATAGTATCTGTCGTCTACCATACTTGCGAAAGAATAATATCAATACATTACTACATGAATTCCAGCAATGAACTTAAACCGCTTTTAAACGAATGTTCAGAAAACTATGAAGTAATGGTCAATCAGTTCTAGTACGGTGCGTATGCGGCAGTGCCATGAAACACTTAACCATACTCTGTAGTGTTTATTCCTACGCAAACGCCCCATTTGGATCATTGTCTTCCTTCCAGTTTAGTTTCCAGTCCATAAAGTACTTTGTGATGGAGGACAGGGGTGCTGGAGGGGTGTATTTCGAGAGCTTCCGTTACGGGGACAATATGATGTCTGATTTACTAAACGTGTCACCGATTAGAAAACCCTTTTTTTTATCTCAGATTTGTGCTCTGAACTCTGTGCGCCGCTGTACGACGCCTCGGTTATACATCGTCGACGAGACGGAGTTGCGGCGATGACTGGCGACTGCAAGGCATTTAGAGCAGCGCGTTCGATCCTGTCGAGACACGCACCTTTTCGTAGAGGCCCTTCTCAGAAGTTTTATTTTTACAAACCTTTACCGTTAAGGTTAGCGATGCATTCTCGAGTGCCCCGACTCATAGTAATGGCTGTGTGTACTAGCTGTGTGCAATGCGCCGACAATGTTACAATGGGAACATTGTATATTCTCAGAAATGATTGTACATTTCCGTAACTAGTCAGGAGAGCACTCAGACACTGTAAGGAACGCTCGACCGGGTAACAATCTAATCACAGAAATAGGCCTGATACTAATTAAAGAGCCCACAAATATAAACTAAAATTGAATTTTGTTACAAACCTGCGGTGAAATTCTCATGGAAACTCAATCTTGCTGGGCAAGCTTCACACGTAATACATCTTTGCTCTCTCGTGTACCTCTATATTCTCAGAGAATTCTTTGTAATAGACACAAATATATATTGAAAGTTATATGATAATGACGTGTAGTCCCACGTTCGATCTACTGTTGTCAGGTATCATGGTCCTAGAAAACATTTATTGGATTGATGGATCATTGCCGTCATCGTGCGTCCGACTAAGCGCCTGATTGGAGTCAGGTAAGCGTCAGAAACAATTACCTTAGTAAAAGATCGAAAGAAAACATCGGACGTACAACAAATGCATCGAATAATGCAAAACAAGGAAACGTTAGATTTATTGTTTGATCTGACAGGAACTCGAGAAAAAGGGAAGTTTAGGACTAGAACTAACATCCAAAGCGTAGTGGTTGACGATCGACGCTTTTTTCGTTAGCCTAATACAATGCACCAGAAGCGCTAGGTGTAATTATTATTATTATTATTATTATTATTATTATTATTATTATTATTATTATTATTATTAATTTTATTTTTATTATTAGTGTCTGACATGAAAAACACGTTAAGCTTATTTCTGCATATAGAAGGAGGAGTATATGGAACCAATACCGACTCAATGGGTCAACTAAAAATTGACCTTGTCCCAAAAGATCCTGAACAAAAACTCTCTAGGCATTTCACTGTCGACGGGTCATCCTTCCGCTACCAGAACCTGAACATTACACTTGACAGTTGTTCGGGGACATGCAGAATCCAGAATATATCTTGACACGGCTTTTTCTTTACCCCGCCAAGCCAAGATTTTCAGCCGAAACTCAAACATTATATTCTGCCTATTTCCCGTAAAACATCGGTAGCGCCGCACATGCTGTATGCAAAGCCTGCTAAATTTACTCTTGCCTTGTTAAGTGCATATCTTGTATCGAATTTCCGAAATACAGTTTTTTTATTGCATGACTTCCATGACTCGATAGCGTCACACATTTTTCTCAAACAAAGACACTAGATTAACAAATCCGACGTTGCTAGGGGCTCCAATGTCCCGTTTAGTTACCCTGCAAAGCAGACGAGTCGCTATTTTGCAACCAATGGATCGTCTCATTAAGGCGATTAAATGCTATATGTTATAATTAGTGGTACACATCGGAGTGAATAAATACGCGAGCATCGGGTGATACTTTTTACTCAATTCACACTGCACCACAGGCGGGTGGTCAATCGCAGATCTGTTACCTTTAGATTACCAAACCTCGTTGGAGCACAGGAAGACTTTTACCAATTGCCTAAATGCCTGATGTCGCGTATTTTTTAGCTTAAGTTGTACGCTTAGATCAGCACTTGAAATCAGCTTTTTTTCTGTGTGCAGAATTCTTACAGTTAAGTTCCACCGTGGTCCGCCAATTTAAAATTGGTCACCTCGGCACAAAGTCAAAGCCATTTCTAAAGTCCACGAAAAAGGCAAACAAGATCTTGTTTTTTGTTATCTTTTCAACAGAGCTACGCATCCGTCCACACAATCAGATAGTCTAATGGCACAAAGCAATTGCCTCACAAAACATGGTGGTTTTTGGAATTACGTTTGTACTTTTGAAAAACGCATTTGACTTTGCACTAGCACACATTGTTTTTTTCTCTAATACAAAATAAAAAACTTACGCAAATTTCAGACAATCATTGCGTAGGTCACTTGTCTTGTTTCGTCAGTACAGTTTGGTTACACGAATTAAAACTATAAATGAAGGTGATCTTCGCGTATCGACTGTTTAAAAGTGCAAGGATTTATTTCTCACTAGTACTCGCATTAGTTTGGAAGCTGCAGTCCAGGCATGCGTTATGTCCGCACGGAATGCGATATTTTAGAGAGTTGCTGAATTCGGATGTGGACGACCTGCACCAGTAGACCGCACGAGGCTAATAGCATACTGTGCCGCTACGAGAGAACTGTGACAAACCGACGCTTAGTTACTCAACTAAGGAGGTGACGAGGTGTAGAAAACGACTTTAATTTCATAACCAGGGATAAGAGTTGCCAGTTAAAGTTGACTCCGGCGAAAGAAGAAGCAAGCTGCAAAATACTTTAATTTCATAACCAGGGACAAGAGTTGCCAGTTTACTTTATACTTTAATTTCATAACCAGGGACAAGAGTTGCCAGTTTACTTTATACTTTAATTTCATAACCAGGGACAAGAGTTGCCAGTTAAAGTTGAGTCCGGCGAAAGAAGAAGCGAGGTGCTGGTAAATGCGCCAATAAGGAATGTCGTTTTCAAACCCAGTAGAATCTTCGCTGACCACGATGATGGCTTATAGTGCGAAAGTAACTATGGATCTCCTTTTTTTTTAAGATTTTCCGTAAGACTATTGCATGTGTACGGTTTTTCATGTCATGGCTAACTTTAATCCACTCCGGCATTTACCTTGTCTAAATTGGAAACCATGCAAAACAATTGTGGCCGGTCTGGGTCTCGAACTCAGCCCTCCCGAATGCAACGCAAAGGCTTTGCCACTAAACCATCTTGCTCGGTTGACCTTCCAGTGTGACTTGGCGTGATGCGTACGAATTATGCGTGCAACGGGCATCTTACTCGAAAATCAAAAGTTGTTCAGATGTGTAAACTGCCTATAGTAACATCCGTCGATCATGGGAGGCTAGGCTTTTTTTCGGAAGTGAATTCAAGTGAATGAGAGTACAGGAGTCGTACCTGTAGTGGTGGCAGTCAAAGCCGCGGCGAAAAATAGATTGCTTCCCGTAGGCGTGTTGACGATCGCCGTGCATTGTCATAACGTGGAGCGCAATTAGTTGCAAGTAACTTACCTAAATTTCTCGTGGATCTCATGGTAGGCAGAAAACGCGTGTACGCAACTACTAATAGTGCATATATAGATCGAGAGATAGTAACAACGTTTTTTGTTCTAGTATAAAGGGTTCTTTACTTTTGTCTTTTCTTTTTGTTAATTAATACACGTTTATGGCGGAACGCAATCATAGGCGCCTACAGAGGCGCGTAACACAAGTGCCCATTGAAACAGCTTCGTTCATTGTGTTCCGCGCTTACTTGAATTCGATAGCACAGCCGATAGTTCGTCAATGCAGCTTGTTGGTCGCTTCCTGCTTGCATTGGCCTATCACTAGAGAAACAGCGAAACCTGAGTATTTTTGGTGCCGGCGTCGTTTATTCACTCCACACACGGTTCCATTTCAGCGTAAATTTGCGTTGAAAAGGATAGACTGCCCATTTAACATTATATAATCTCAAATAAAGGGCATCGAGCGCTGGTAGGCTCAGCAGTATTATCGTTTTTTGGCCCGTCGCTAACTTAACAATACACCTCGCTTGCTTTCCCTCCCGACCGCTCTCTCGGTTGTCCACAAAACTTACAACTACAAAAACAGAGACAGGATGATGACGTGTTTGTTGATGGCATCGACAATCATCCATGAACGAAGCAAGCTTTTTTTGATGCGTAATAACGAATGATTTGGAGGCGGAACACACACAACACGAATGATGCACCGATTTAGGGGGTTGTTTCCTCCGGTACAAGTCGTAACAACAGTAAAATTTTAGCAGCATTTAAAATAATTCAGTTGGTGAGGTGGAAGGTGCTTACCGCGAGTTTTTAGCAATATAACTTCTCTACTATCGTAAGGAATTCTGGTCAGGATCGGTTGGAGTGACAGGTTACCATGTGTCCGTGATATACATGGTGCATATGTGTTGATAATATGTTCTGCACAGTAGTCGGATTCCGCGACGTAGGCCGTAATGTAGGCCGCCTGCGAGAAGTACCACGCCATTAGCTGCGTGGTGCTCGGTACGTCACTGGCGAAACTCAACGTTTAGTCTGACTAAGTATCAATATGGATGAATGCCATTTATTATTCGTTTGACATGTTTACCTAAATAAACAAGTCACATGTCACCCTTTTAGATCATCGGGCGCTTAGAACGGCAGCGTAAGCGGACATGTTGAGGTATCTAGGGTTTTCTTAGCGGTCGTTGTGACAGCATGGTCGCTGTATAATTGTACCTCTTCGACATACATTTATACTTCATTAAAACACAGCATATATCTATATATATATATATATATATATATATATATATATATATATATATATATATATATATATATAAATATATACATACATACAAACCGCCCGTGCTCGCCGCGCTATCACCGCATTCCGACGCGACATCTTCAGACGGCACTTGGATGATTTCTGCTCAAAGATTGATAAGCAGAAATTCTTAGTGACTGCATTACTCAAGGTAATATTGTGCCTTTTGCTACTGTAGACACAGACATCGCACGAAATCACTTTCACGTATATGAATGTTGTGCAATATATGTATATATATATATATATATATATATATATATATATATATATACTATAGAATACACGCTGCAATAAATGCATATATATATATATATATATATATATATACTATAGAATACACGTGGGTTAGGGAGAGATAAGTAGTAACGCCGACGACTTCGTCTATAGAGGAGGATCATCCCAGGAATGTTCGCATCCGACCCAGTCATGTATCAGCCGAACCTTCTTAGTTAGCGCCTGCCCGACCGGTCTAACAGCGGCGGTTGACGAATCCGACTGTCGGACTGACTCACGGACCTTTTGGACACTAAGCGCGCATGTCATACTTGTTTCCCGGGTCTCGCGCTAAACTGATCTGCATCGAGCTACATCTACCACTTGCTATTTATTATGGCTGATTGCGTCGACCTTGTTGCGGGTGTATAACGCCACATTTATTTCTGTGGGTAAAGACCCAGCAAAGTAGCATAGCCAAGACGGTGTTCTCACACACACTAATTCTCATACACAAATACGTATACACACATATATATATATATATATATATATATATATATATATATATATAGATGGACGTTATTTGCATAGTTCTATCCAACTCGCCTACTTTCTCTCTGTCTCTCTCTCTCTCCATATATATATATATATATATATATGGACGTTATTTGCATAGTTCTATCCAACTCGCCTACTTTCTCTATCTCTCTCTCTCTTTCTCCATATATATATATATATATATATATATATATACTGAGGTCATCAATGATAAAATGCCGACTGCCTTGGGAAAAAAGTAGATACTGGGCATTCTCACAATGTGTGCTAAACGGTCATACATCATCATCTGTGGTCACACGACTATTGCCGAAACGGCTGATGTGGAGGCTACCGTCGCGGTCACGCGGGCCACGGGGTTACATCTGGACAGTAGTAATGTGTATGTACTATAGGCATATAGGCACAAGCCTGCTACCACCAGTACCTTCAGTCTCACCTTGACTCCACTGACTCGGGTGGCTCATGACTATTTGTTTGCATACGCCTTATTGCATTTTGTCGTAATGATCATTGATTGCAACTGGGTTTTCGCCTGTCTTTTTGCGAAAACCTTGAGCTGAGTTTTTTGATTGAAATGTATCGTATATATGTGGACGACAATGCGTTGCCATTGTCGTATAGAGTAGCATTTTCTTTTGTCTGTCGATCTGGCTGCCCGGCGTAGGCTATTTTAATTAGGAAGTAATTAGGAATACTAGCTGGGCTTGGTCAGATTGACGACAGATGGAGCACTTAATTCGGAACACTGTCGCTGTCACCCGATGCTAAAACGACAGGCATTGTATTAGGTCGAAATGCGAGTTGAATGATTTGAACACCACCATGCTGCACAGCTGTGCGAGGACCTGTCCAAAGGGGAGTCTGGTAGTTGGCCATTTGTAGACTATAGTAAATCGCCTAAATTTAGAAGAGGGGGCCAATTGGCTGCTAAAGTCGTTATACGTTGCGGCGGCCAACTCTGGGCATTTGTCAACTTTTTCCGGTGTCTGAGTTCTCGGTCTTCATGGTACTGAGACGACCTTCGCTCCGTACATCGTCGAGTGCGCACAGCTCTAGTCTCTCTTTATGAAGAGAGGTGGCGACGTCCAGTAACTGTCGGACTCGACGGCTGTAGCCCTCTTCCACCTCAAGATTATGTCAAGGCTGACGTATGATCTGGACAGAGTAAAGAAACATTTCGCTCGGGCAAACTTTGGTTTGCTTCAAAGGCGTTTCACAATGTACATAAGGCGAGTAGTTTGCTTGTCAACTCGGTTGAGGTGTCGCTTTGTGTGTCCAATGTCAGGCGGTGCGCCGGTTGTCGAAATAATTTGATTGAGGTTGAAAACGCCGCGGACAGTTCCATTGGAAGGCTTTTCCTCGGAATTTGAATATGAAGTTAAACAAGACCGATGAGAGGTTGGAGACCTGGATATTTTCAGCGCCTCTGGTCTTGCATGTGACAATCGCCACGTCTATATCACATACATAGTTCGTGGCTATCATCTGGTCGTTTTAAAGATGAACTTCCACGAATAGCAAAATAGAGTACATTTGTCGACTATGCTCTTAAGCGTGTACGAAGTATTATGCGTCTGCCTGCCTGGCGCTTACGAAAATATCGTCACTACCTTTTTCGAATGACAGGCCGAGAGCAGCCGGCAACAGTATAAGTGCCAACATTATACGCACACTCCTGAGTGATATGAGTGAAATAAATGTGATGATAAAGATAAATGGCAAAACACAATCAAGTCTTGATAACGCTGTAGCACGCTAATTTTACGCAGCCTGTAGGCGGCGCCATCTAGGGGACTAATGCGCTCTTTGAGGGATTCTTATTGAGAATAGATGATATACCCTACTTCTGAGAGTCAGCTTCCATGCTGCCACAATAAATGTTGGGAAAACTCTAGATATTACAACATGCCCTCGTTGCATTGAAGATATGCCTCACGGCGCCAAGCCCGTAGGGGTCGAAGAATAACATAGATTTGCGCAGCCGATAAAGAAATACACTAACTAGTTTCGATTAAACAATATTGTTATTAACCGTAGGCTCTCATTATTGAGTCATATATCCAGGTCGTTAGCATCGATACTACAGTCCACCGAATTAAATACTACAAATTTAGTCTTTGCAAAATGTAAATAAGCGATATTGTGTACTTAGCTGTAGCAGACCTAATTACGACCGCTAATACACAAACGGTATTATACCTACGGCTCTTTAAATGGTGGATTTCATTTAGAGCAGTTGCGTGCTATGCATTGATAGACATGGTTCTACTGTGACTGAAATAGGGTGATAACACTGGGGCTATGTCGGCAACAGTAAAGTGTGTGAGAATAACAGGGTTCACTCATTGAAAAATCTTAGTGGCCCAGTTCCCAGGTGCACGTTGTCCATTAAAGCCGCTTCGTTTAGCTAGCGGTCAACAATTTGAAGGTTCACGACTATGAGTAGACAACCCGTGAGTAAAGCGCAATACGACATTACAGGTGTTATCTATTGTGTTGTGATAGAGTGTTAAAATAATAATTATTTTTTGGTCAAGGTGATGAAGTAGAGGAAATTACCGGCAACTACTCCGCCACTTGAAATCGCGGGTTTGGCCTCAGAGGGACCAACTCATCGAATTCCATTTTAATGATTTGCCAATTTAGGTTGACGGCTATAATAATATTTTGACCAGGGTTTATTATTATTATTATTATTATTATTATTATTATTATTATTATTATTATTATTATTATTATTATTATTATTATTATTATTATTATTATTTATTACATGTTAAACAATGTTACAGTTGTGAGGTTTGAACGTATTATTGCAAAGTTTTTTTAAAATAATTAGTTCACTCTATGGCGCCTAAAATAGATGCCGCGTTCCATCTGCAAACGGCCAAGGACAACGCTTGCCTCAAGAATTGACCTTCTCTTCGGTCGTTCGTGACCTCCTGAATTCGCTTACTTAAATCCTTAAGAAATGCTTCGGTTCCCTTGCTGATTAGTCTTAGTGTCTCCATGGCAATAGGCACTAAAGTATATCTTGTTTCCAGTCCAGCATATTTAAATCCGTTTTCTGGCGTCCGCGTGCTCTGCTACCCACCCCGGCTCAACAGAGCTGTGGCGTAAATAGGAAGCCGCGGTTGTGCACAGAACCGTTGCATCCCACTTTCCATGTGACCATAATGCAGTGGTCACCCCATCAGGTCTTTCTTCGCCAGCGGACACTAAACCTCTGGGTTCAAGTGTAGATGGTATACCGGCTTTCCTAAGGGACTTTATGATCACACATTTTAGTTCAGCATGTCTGGACGATCTACCGGCGCGCTTCCGGCAACTCAGTGGGTGTAGGCCACTGGAATCTACCATTTTCTCACACAGTTTGCACTGAAACGGCTCGCAGACGCTAGCGCCGATTCTAAGTGCTGACATCATGCGGAAAGAGTTGGGATCCAGCATGGTGCCGAGCTGAGGCGAGGGTAAGGCCTTAAACCACCCCCACTGAAGTTATCTTGTGCCGCTAAGAATACGGCGCGGTCTCTCCGGGTAACAAGCTCGTCTAAGATTTCTCTGCTCTTTTTTTTTGCTTTTGAGCTTATCTAGGTTATATTGGCTAGGATATTCTTCTAAAGAGCCCGGGTCTAGCCTAATTATTATTATTATTATTATTATTATTATTATTATTATTATTATTATTATTATTATTATTATTATTATTATTATTATTATTATTATTATTATTATTATTATTATTATTATTATTATTATTATTATTATTATTTTTGAGGCAGCTGCTTTCACTGGCAGTTTGCAGAGGAAATGCCGCGTCGATATTAGGTGCGATGGGCTGAGAACAGATAGATGGTTACCACGAAATAACGAGGATACACATTCCTATAGCACCCTCTGTCGGATGAACGCGGTCGATCTTGGGTCTGCTGTGGCTTCAAAGAGCTTCTTCCAAGCTCTTGTGTCAGTTTGAGTGCATCATTGTCCCACACGTCAGATGACTCAAAGCATGGGAAACATTTTGCTGCTAAACAAGCATGATCTAGGTTGTTCACGCAGAGCTCGTATTGTAATAATACATGTTAAATATATATGGGGCCAGCTTGCTATCAGGATAAACCAGCTTGTAACCGTTTACGTAGATTACTAGCTCGTAATCTCGTCGGCTGAACGGACACACCATCCACATAGATGTCATCGTACATTTGTTTCTTGTGTTACCGCTACGATTGTGTTGCCTAGCTGATTTAGCTTGCATGGCGTTCTTAATTGTCCGTACTGTATACCTTTAGCAATATTGCGATTAGTGCACCACAAGTATTTTCATCGTTTCGATAGCCTACGTAGTTGTGACAGTCTAACCGTCGCTATCTCCTCGCGTGTCAGCGGCATTTTTCGAAACTTTGCTTGGTTAATCCAACCCGCCTCGACTACGCTTGCCATATTGTTGGCTCCAGAGAATGAATACATATTAATTCCGACTGTCGTCGCATTTGCTAGACGTTTTTGGCGACTTCGCAGACTATTTCTATATCTGGCGCGCTCTTGTGCCTGTTTCAAATCTCTTGTGATCTGTGATCTTGCGCCGGTTGTACTTCAACCCTATCTTAAACTATCTAGTTGATCGAGGGGTTGACAAGGGCTTGAGTTGCAAAAAGTGCGCTGTATTGATTACTACTACGAAGCTAACTAGTCGCTAAGTGTTCGTCGGTTCGTTGAGCCTCTTTGACAACCAACGTGCACTTTGCGAAACTTTGGCTTAAGGTATGCTTGTTGCTAACCTGTGCGATTTTCTCGACTTGACGAGATATTTGCGACAAGACAGTTTGATGACCTGGCTTACTGGGCCATAGACAATGGCATATAATTATCTGTTCCCAAGTGTGCTTAGAGCAGCTCGTATCGATTTCATTTATACTCGTATTGATAAACAAGTTATTCCCGAGGTTCGCGCAATTTGTAACCTCCCACTACACTTGCATCTAATAATCCCAAGCTATTGCAGTTGTTTTGTCTGTGAGCTTTGTTTGTGCTATGTAATTGAGCACTAACACCTTTTTTTGATAAGGCCCTAAGTTCTATGTCAATCTATATAACGCTCTCATAGTACAAAGTTGCCCAAATATTTAGCAATATGGTTGCCGAGCTTAGTCTATGTGATACGTTCCTACTGAAGAAGGCTCGGAGTTGACTGGGTAAACATAAACGTCAGCGTTGTAAGGTCTATTGTAATAATATTTGGATACTACGTACGACCGACAAACATTAAACGGCTGAGATTAGTAAAATAAATAAAATATTTGCGGTGAACATACAGGACCGTTATTTTAACCTGGTAGATAATGGTTTAAGTAGAGTGCCCTCTGTACGCAGCAAAAGCGTTGCGTCCACCAATATTGTAAATAATCCTATATCTTGGTGGCTTTATCGTCAGAATCAACCTTTCATTATCCACGAAAGTGACACTGAAATTACAGTTTTTACTCCCAAAAATAAAACGTTGTTGGTGCGCTGGGCAAAAATATTAGAAAATGATCTTACTTTAAAACATTACTGAATAGATTACGTTCGACAGTTTGAATTTTTGCGGCCAGTGTTTGTAGAAGCTTGTAGCCAATACGTTGTCGTTATTTATTGGGTTTATCTACCCATTACTCTCGGGTTTTACGTCCATATAAAATCTGGAAGTAAATTTATTTGATTTTTCTTTTTATATTTTACCGTACGTAAATGCAATTACCTGACCCAGTGTAAGGACTGCAAGACGTGTATTCCATACCGACCTGTGCGGTTTGTCTGGTTTGCTGGATCATCGACCGAAAAAACAGCCAGTCCTTCCATTCCAACAAACGCAATTTGTCGTAATTCGTCTTATCGTTACGAGAGCGGTTGATATCGTTAAGCCCAGCAGAAGGTGAGCTTGTTAATGCAGTCTCCTCGACTTTGCATAAGAAACAAAGCTTACCATTTGCCCAATATCTGGGCCAATCCGGTGTTGCACTTCACTACTTCGGCGTATGTCAATTATGTCTCGGAGTATGTGGTGTAAGTTGGCACTAACGTAACTCACAACCGGTAAAAACGCATTGTCTCATCGGCCTGTTGACTCTCTTTGTTTCCTTTTATTTCTAACTGACGACAAATTCAAATGACAATAATGGCCTAGTCGTCTTTTATTTTTTGTCAAGCCTTATAATACTGAGAATTACGTTTCCATAAATCACTCACACATATTTTCTGCTATTCAAGGAGACTTCAAGCGATCTGCCTAATATAAATCGTTTCTTCTCCCTATTAGTTTTTGAGTCGAATAAAGAGCAAATGCAGATAATATAGCATACAATTGTTGCGCTCGCCGGTTTCACAACCATAGCTAGTATAACGAAATACAAGAAATCAAGTAACGGAGTGCGATCTAGATTTTAGAACGATTGCGTTGGAGATGCTATTTATCTATGCAGAGGTTTATTCGCTGCGAGATTTCTATTGTGAGTAATGTAACCTGACTGATTTACGTCCGTTAGCGGGAGGACTTGCTAGAAAACTTTTTTCATGTCAGATCAAATAAATTAAAATTTCAACGTTTTTTACATTAAGCGGCTGTTCGTTTTGGAGCCATTAACGGTCTGTTTGTGTAGGACGTTGTTGAGCGCAGGCTCTTTAAGAAGAACTACGTATGACAATAAAGGCGCATTATACGTTATGTTTATAATTACTTTAATACAATTCTGTAAATTACAATATATCATTTCGTTTGAGCCCGCGACTGCTTTCACTCTCTTTCACTCGTCTCACCAATAATAATGATACAACAATAATGGTATTGCTAATCATATTATCTATCAATGTTAATAATCATTGTCTATTAGTATTACTAATATTATTAGGCACTCTCCCGAGTTTCTTTATCTGACAATTTGCTCACTGTATAGGCATAAAAGCCTATGAAATGCAGGTGAGCAGATAGATGATTCTACCACATTTGATACTACAAAAATGTTTATTTAAATATATTGGAAAGCGAGTTCCAAAGCATGGTCGCTTGCACACGAGGCCCGGTCGTAACATAGTAAAACAGTACTCAGATAATTATCAGTAGAACGAGACGCGGGAGCATAAGCAGTTTATGGTGGGGCACTTGCGAGAAGAGCCATTGATACGAGATTAGGCATAATTTACCGGAAGGCTCAAGTGTGTCCTGTGCCGGGCTGTACCGGTTTAGGTTTGTCTGGAGTATTTTAATCGTTATTGTCCGTTACCCACCAGGTACCTGCCCGTCTTCTGTAGCTACGGTTGTTGGTATCTTCTAGTTATTGCCCTTTTGTCTTTCAGACCCCTTTTGTCTTTGGTCGGAGCGATTGGACGTCCCGGCTGATGCCCTTGGCAGCTGGGTCCGCTCTGGCTCTGGCCCAGTCAAGAAAGCATCTCTGATATCTAGGTCTTGGGTGACGCCTAGTGTACGTAAAGCGAAGCAGCTTTGGAAGTTTCACTGTCCCGAATAAGGTGATAACCCGGAGTCGCCGCATCGGTGTCAGACATTTACCTGTCTTCCGGCGAGAGGCCCATTGCATTTTGTGACTATCACTTTATTGTGCCAGTCCGTCTCGTGCCGGTCTTCTTCGATGTGAAGTGTCAAATTGACTCGCTTGCTTTTAGTAACGCCTCTGGCCATCAGCTCCTCACCTGCAGCGTGGGATATTTGAGAACGGACTCCCTTGAATGTGTCTGCAAATGTCTGACCCGCAGGGCTGAACTGAGAGCCTAAAAACCCAGAAAGTGGCCTCCTGTAGCTGTCTCGAGGAGGGCAGCTAGCATACGTTCAGTGTGCTGTTACGCAGTGATGTCGGAAATTCATTATCGCCATTAGTAACGCTGACTCGGTCTGATCCTAAGAGCAGACTCCCTACAATGCTGTATTATATGAGGCGCCTGCGTGTACTACCGGCGTGTTGTCCATATAACCACTTTAATGATCCCTGCATATTTATATTTGCGCTTTTAATATCCACAAAACATGTACATATTTGGTCGGCCTATATGTTTCTTTGGCCCGGGCTGCGCCGCACAGGTAGCAACGTGGCGCTATTTCCAAACCTGTACTTTATTAGGCTCTACGGTATTTAGATGTGGCGCTTATTGCACGAACACGATTTCCAGCCTGTGACGGCGGTCGATGAGACATCGCTTCTATTCAAGCACGGCGCGATTGCAGTTGTACTTGAGGCGTGTAATCAAGTGCTGAGAGTAGTCCTGCAGATACACGTTGTTAGAGGCACAAGGCTCGTGGGTAGTGGGTAGATCCTTCGACAGGCTATAGGGGAAGTGGAATCCGGTTCAAATCGACAAAAGGACACAGCCCGCTGAACACTATCCTGGCTTCCTGTTCCGTCCCGATTGGCCAGCCAGCCTACCTCCCTTCCTTCCTCCCCTATATCCGCCTCTGCCTGCGTTCGCCGTGTTCCTCTCTCGGTCCGACTCGAATTGGAGCCCGTCTTCCCGGCAGACAAAGTGTCCATCGAAATAGATGAGGTGACGACGATACTCAGTGCAACATACCCACTGCCCTCGCTAGAAGAACTTCCCCGCTCCCTCTGGACGCGCACGGCCCACGATACCAGAGCTTGCCTATACAAGCACTTCGAGGCTATTCGGCGTCGTTGGTTGGCTGCTCAGGTCGAGTCGCACAGCGTGGGACGGCGGCATGGGCTCGTCATTTGCATATGATGCAAAGCGTGGGCTCCATTAGCTTTCGCCTTGGGTGTTCCTTCGCCTCTGTCGTCGTTGTCGTCGTCGTGTCGGCGATTTCCTTGAAGCTAGCTCAAAGGAGCTCCGACTGCACGCGAGGAAAACATTTTCGTCTAGCTAGTCAGCATTGAGATGAGCGATCGATCGAAAACCATGGCTATCCCTAGAGTCTCAGAGGATGGTAGAGGGTGGTAGAGAAAGGAGAGAGAGAGAGAGAGAGGATGCCCATCAATCTTTTTCGTGGCGAAGATATGATGAAAATATGAGGTAGGAGGAAGATAAAATAAAAATAGAGAAACGTTGGATGTATGTGCGTCGGTAAACGCATGCCTGCCTATGTATAAGGACCGCAATATGCGAGAGATCGAAGAAGTGAGTGCAAACCTCAGGTGACATACAATATTCGTCAAGCAAACTCAAGGTAAGACAGATTACTGCAGACAAGCCACACAGTTATACATGTACATAGCGTGTTCGCAAAATCTGTGTTCGCCGCCAGACTACCTGGGTCTGACGCAAAGACGTACGTGTATATATTGAATATGCAAGACTATAACTTAGTCATAAAAAAAAGTTCTATTTGCATTTTGAGTTGAAATAAAGCGACTGTATTGCTTTAATATCGAGCATCGGTATGACGGCAAAATTTGGAATAGGCTTTCGAGTCTTGCCACATCTTATCAATATATTGTATATACACGTGTGCATAAACATACTTCTATATCTATTTTTTTGTATACAGGGTGGGTCACAATTAAGGTAACAATTTAAAAAAATGGTAGCATAGAAGATCACGTACATATTGTTTAATGTCAAGAGGCTCAACATATCTAACCCAACAATCGTCAATAGCCTTTATACAACAAGCAAAACATTCCGAATCCGTAAACCCAAGATTCTCATCTAAAGAGCATTCGCGCATCATTGTTGCTCTGTTCTTTCTTTTCAAAAATATACTTCCTCTAAACAGGTAATAGTTGCACGGGGCCAGGTCCGGAGAATATGTCGAGCCGGAAAATATGTCGGTGGTGGCGTGGTGCATTTGCGGGCACCTCACAACCGGAGGAGACACATCTTAAGAGTCCCGTGAACGTTAATGTTAGCTAAGGGTTAGTCCAAAACAGTTTAAGATCTCGAGAATATATTAACGAAGAATAAGCGTCTGACACACCTCGCCCCTTAAGCTTCACACTCTGTCAGCCCGGATCTTCATTTAATAGTTCTACGGGCTGATCGGAGCTATAATATATTATTATGTTTTTTTTAAACAATGTAATTTATCTATTATATACATATTTACAACAGTTGCTATTTCATATATTTACCAATATCGCAAGAAGTCGATAGTAATTTAAACCTACTACAGTTTCCATTGTGTTAGCAAACAGTTGCAGCCGAAATGAAATTATATTTGTTTTTCTCTATGCAAGAGTCAGGTGTGACTTCAAGTTTCCCTTGAAGTTGTTTAAGGATTTCAAACAACGCAAGCTGACCGGAGAGTGTTCTATTCCCTGACAGCTCGAACGCTATAAGTTTGGCTGCCCTTGCTGCTTCGATGCATGCGGATCTTTAGTGTGACCGTGTTAGATGCCCTGGTTTCTCTCGCTCCTCCTAGGCGGTCAAGTTCTAGTAAATTCGGCCCAATTCCATGAATATTCTTAAAAATTACTATAAGGGTTAGGTAGCGCGTGGTATTTTGGATAGCTAATATATTGTGTTGTTTTCTCTTTTAACTGGCCGAACCCTGAAAGATACCAAAAAACGCCCCTGTGCCACACTCAATCGCTCCGCCCGACGCTTACTGCAGGCAGTCCAATTTTTTTTATCCGTACGTAAACTAACTTAAAAATTCGTTGTAGAGTATCTTGCATGAAGATGCTCCAAATTTGTTTTTGATGTATCTTGATGAGTTTATGATGCTTGCAAGTCGACGGATATAGGACGCTACATGCGGGTTACCAGAAAGTCTTGCATCCACTGTTACACCCAGGACTTTGACACAGTCGCTAGGTTGTATCAGGTGGCCATTTATGATTGCAGGTGGTATTCGAAGAATCGTGTTACTCTTTCCGAAGACCACCACTTGAGGTTTCCTTGCATTGATTGCAATACTGTTTGCAGCACACTGAGCGTTAAGGGCAGTGACATCTTGCACAATCACCATCCGATGTATCTCCTCATCAGATTGCCCAACATATTTAAAAGTGCTGTCATTAGCATAAATGGTAGCCGCTTCTCGTGCGATATTTTCCATATCATTTATAAAGCAGATGAAGGCTAGTGGGCCAACGCATGATCCCCGGGGGAATACCTAGCGAAACCGGGAGCAGGTCCGATCGGGTTCCTTTCACGTCCACAAGCTGGTGGCGTCTGAGGAAGTACACCGATAGCAGTTTAATGGCGCGCTCGTCTAAGCCCAGGTGCTTGAATCTAAGTAGGAGATTATACACACAGGTTGTCCAAACGAAAAGATACAACAGTTCATAACCACCAATCCGGCTGAAATTTGAATGCGCCGTTTTGGAACAACGCAGTGAGACATTCAGGGACGCGAATGGAGTGTCCGGTGTAGTCGTGCGCTTGACGGAGGAGATACGCAGGCCGTTGCGTGTCTCGTACAATTGACGCGGCTGTGGGAACATCGTTGCGATCTTCTTGCAAAATGCGACAATTGAGATGCAGCGAGGCGATATCAGATCTCTCTCTAACTGCGAAAAATGTTTGATTGACTGATATTCATCGCCGGATGGTGACCGTATACGAGAGACTGTGTGTCCGACAAGTCAGTGAGAAGGTGGAGTGTCCGTGTTCGTGAAGGCCGGGAGTGTTGGTATGATGACCCGAGACAAATCCAGGCAAACATGATAATCACGGTTTGCTCATAGCCGAGGTGAACAACTTAATGAGAAGTGATCGGCGTGTCACATTGCGAATGTCGGCAGTGATGGTGGGGGCCAGCATTGGAGAAAAGCGGATAGTTGTACACAACAAGCTGGGTTACCAGAGGAGACGCAGTAGTTTTGGTGGGCGCGCAGTGGCTTTCGAAGAAAATTTAAAGTTGTGCCCACTTAAAGCTCAAATCATTCAAAGCTGGGCAGGCAGGGTGTTGCTCAGCATTTTTGTTGATATCTAAAGTCCGATACTCATCAAATTCCGTGAACACGAACAATTAACAACGCCGTGTACTGTGACGCACTCCTCACAGCCCACGAGAACAAACGGTCTGGGCTACCTACAGCGGGGTGATTCTGTTCTACGTAACGCGCGACTCTACGTCTCCAAGGTCACGCACAGTGTACTGGTCAAGCTTAAGTAGGGCTAACTTGAGCGTTCGCCCTAGAGCCCGAACATGGCGCTTTTTTTTTTCATTGGACCGACCACACTTGTGGCACGCCAACTTTATTTGAAAACCAGCGGAAATGTTGTGAATTTACTTCGCGGAACATGGCGCTTTGCGACCTCTATCAGTTTGGTCCGCTAAAACGTATCCTAAAGGCAAGTACGTAAACTTGGCCGACAAACTTAAGGACACAGTGAAGGACTTGCTCTTCAAAATCGCACGAATTCTAGAAACAGGGAACCATTCGGCTCGTAAAACAGTAGGCTAGTTGTGTTCAGGCTCCTGGTGATTACTCAAGTTATTTTCATCTTGTAATACTAAAGATCCAAAATGCCCAATGTGTACATACATCGTATACACGTACTTTCCGACGTTATCTGGGATCTGAGCGCTTATCCTATTAATGAGTCTTTTTGTGTTAGAGAACAGTTATAGTAGATGCGTTCCTTGTCCCTATGGAGTACATCAAAGCTCCTGTCTTGGGCCAATTTTAACTTGTGTTTTTACTTGAGAATTTAAAAATGTGTTACCTATTAGTATTACTCACAAATGATACGCTGACGACTTGAAGCCTTATGGTCACCCCAGCACCTAAGACAGCGTGCGATATTGCAAAGTGCTATTAACGACGAGATATCACAGTCGTGTAGAGGCAATAATATGATCATGTATTTCCCTCCGAATACACACTTGACGCTATACCCTTTGTAAACTTAATCCGAGATTTTGGCGTAACCAAGACTTCGGAATTTAATTTTTATATACAACTCGCACTATCCAATTTGCGACACTTTTAGCCAACACAATGGATAGATAGATGCTTTTCGCGTAGAGATTGTATCTGTATATCCATTTATATTTCGAAATAGGTGTACAAACATTCACATATTGTTGCGAAACACGGCAGCCATATCTAAATAAATACATCTATACAATTGAAAAGGTTCAATCTAAATTATTACGCGAAATGTCAATACATTGTAGTGTTGGCAGCAACATCCGTCGTACGCCGAAAGGCATGCAAACAATTGCGGAATTGCGTGGAAATGCCGATTTTAAGATGTATTTTGGGACAACGAATAAGAACGCATCGCACTATTTTACTATTCGCCTAAATATTCACAGAAGCAGTACTACGGTAATTCCTGTCAAAACTATAAGGACATAGAGACTTAATCGTATATTTCCGTGGACAATTGCACGAATGCTTAGGGCATGCATTTGCGAGTTTGCAGAAACTGTATATTGTAAATTCTGCGAAGCTTTCTATATTGTACACTGTTGTGTAACTATGTTCCTTTTCTGACTAAACAAAGGCGCGTTTGACTTGACTTACTTCTAAATAAAAACGTCAATTATACCCATATGTGTCGTATGGGTATAATTGAAATGTGTATGTATATATATATATATATATAAATATATATATATATATATATATATATATATATATATATATTTATTATATGTATATACATTTGCTATACAGAAATGGTGGCGCTGACCGCAAGACGTAATGGTGTATTTCGTATAGACAATGTCGAACAGTTCCGGACGGCCATCTTCCTGACATCATCTTACAATTAAATTAGAAACACCGTCCTTTTAAATGAATGTAGTAATATATGATTCATAACGGCATGTAAGGTACGTTCTAATAAAACTCGATTTTTGGTTTGCACTAGCTTTCCAAATACCGACTTTCTCGCGAAATCTTTTTCTTAAATACTGTGCTTCAAGCTGTGCAATTTCTCCCTTCATAGACTAGAGCCGTAACGACTTGCTTAAGTCGGCATTTTTGTATTGCTTTCGCAATTGAAACCGAGGGCTAGTTTCACTCCTGGAAATCTTCCTTCAATGACCTATTCTACATTGTATTTCATGCGAAAATGTTTAAAACTCTCACGTAACTCGTGCCGCACCCTATATATACACACATGTATATAGATATTAAACATAAATATATGTGTATACATCTACTTGTATATATACATCTATATATATATATATATATATATATATATATGCCAAGCACGAACACCGAGCAATATGTGTGGTTTATCCATTTAACAACTTGTTCACCTCTAATGGCGGTTTTTGTGAAGTAATGTCCCACTAACCACGGCAGTATAACAGATATTAGTCTTTTTACACGCACTTCTGAACATAACATTTTCGCTTCCCCCTCCCGGTCTATTGGAAAAGCGGATTTTTTGAACAACCACCTCTTAAAATTACTTAATTTAAGGAAACCCGGTAATATATATATATATATATATATATATATATATATACATACATAAACATTTCAAATCTATTTCCACAGCACGGGGCTGCTACGGGTTGCGCGCGCGGCGTCTTTGGCACCCCGCGTCGCTTCGTATCAGCGGCTTCGTACCGGCGCGCGCCCGACTCCCCGGGCAAGACGGACGACGGCCGCCGCTGCCGCTGAGGCGGATCCATCATCGGCGCTCGATGAGTAGTAGTGGTGGTCGTAAACGGTCAGATGATCGTTCTGACCGTCATAACGATTGACTACCTAATGGCTGCCGCGGCCATGCCCGGCCATGTCCGGCAATGCCGATTATTCAATCGTCTGTCCTCCCGCTCGCTCGACGCTCGACGATCGATCCGGTCCGAGTCGGTGTTCTTGCGTGTTCTGCTGGGCGTGTCCAGCACTGACCAGCATGTGACCCCCGACAGACGACAACGACACGCGACGTTAGCCTACCATCGTTAGCCCCACCACCACCACGACCCCTACCACCATCACCACAACCCACCCCCACGACCGTTAATATCGTCAACATCATCACTTCCACCAGCCATCAAGCGTCACAGTCTTCCCTTACACGGCTGTCACCGCCGGGCGGTCTATTTAGCAGGAATAAGCGTGGATGAATCTGATGAAAGCTGTAAACGACGAAAACGACCGAATGGGGAAGTACCGGGGATAACGACAGGACTTTTAGCGTCGTCGCCTCTCACTTCATTCTTGCTGTCTGTCTGTATGTCTGTCGGGTGGCGCTCCTTCATCGTGGGGTTCGGTTATCGGCGACGAGATGAGCCAGTCTTCAGCGAGCGGGATTGCGTCCGTCCGTCACCCGCCCCGCTCGCAAGAAGTGGGAACATCTACGGTGACCCGGGGGTTGGTTGGTTGGTCGGTCCAACGGTCGGTCGTTGGGGAAGGCGCCCGTAAGGCGTAAGGGTTCAAAGTATCATTCACTCTACAATGTCTGCCCCGCTTACCGTTGACGGCCGTTACGCAACAAACAGATCAATCACAAAGGAGACAAATGAGAGTAGATATCTATCTGCGTGTTGTGTGTGTCTGTATGTCTGTTTGTGTGCGTCTCTTTTGGTATAAGTGTGCTGGTTAATGGACCAGCACAGATGCAAGGCAACTTGATCGCTAAATGGGTCGTGCGAATTGTGGCGTAAAACGAGTAAACAATATTTGGTAGATTGCGTAAGACATCTCGTGGTTAAGATGGGCAGTAGAGGTTTGTTTATGAGCAAAGGATTCCGTTAAGACGGTGCCAAAAAAGAGGTACGCTAGACAAAGGGACTCCTGTCGTGTCACTTTGCAACTACCGAGCCGATATATCAGATCGGCAGATTATCGACATGAATCCGATAAAGAGCATCAGGCATGCTTGATCAGATCAAAATTTAGTCCAGTACATTTATTGATTAATTGGCCTATCATACAGAATGATTTCGTTTTTTAAAAATCAGTGTCATGCGTAAACGTATTTAGTTAACCCCGGATTATTATAGACTGTTTAGTGGTTTGAGTCTAACGGTTGTCAACGAAGTATATGTCATTACATCGCTTTCTAAACATGGCACGGAAACAATGCTTACGTATGCTTATATATATATATATATATATATATATATATATATGGTCTGCCAGAATGCACATATTTTGAGGTTTAGTAGAACTCGACAGGAAAATAATGTTTCCCAATGGCAAGAGGGGGCGGAAATTCTTGTTTGGGAGCGAGGATGAAATTTATAAAGGTAATTATTCTGTCTTTTTCTACTACATAGTTGTCCAAAATTGGCGTTTGCGAGAGATGAAGGAACCGATTATACCGGCGTGATCGGCGGAAAATTTGCATAATCTGTATGACACCCAACGCAAGTTAGCGAAAGGCCAATAGCCGAATTAAGGAAAGTCATAAGAAGTCGATGATTAAGTATAAATAAGGAAATACTGGACTAAAGGAAAGTCATAAGCAGTTGTTGTATTTACGTAGAAGCTTTCACGTTCAGAACTGTAAAATGTTGCTAATACGCCCAAAAAATCGACTCGCAGTGCATGCACGCCCTGCAGTATCTACGATTAATCAAACATCCGTGCAAACAGAGAACTGGCACTTGGAACACAGGTTCGCTCTTTTTTTTTTTTTTGAAACGGCCCGCTTTGCAGAAGAAGGTTGTCCTGTTTCACCAGGACGATGCTCCTGCACACAAGTCCCGGCAAGTTTATTTATACATTATACACAGCATAATTCTAATACGTAATCAGAGCAGACCCGGTAGACCACTGCCTGAGGGCAGCGAACCTAGCACCGCAGCCGCATTTCCACGTTGCACTTCAATTGATATTCTTTGTAGCAGAAATTCCCCTGCCCTTTTCTCATCCTTTTCACTTGCCGCTCTTTTTCCAATTTCTTTCAGAAATTTTACTGTTGATTCGCCTATGACTCCCATTGTTTCTATGGCAACTGGCTGCACTATAAAAGATGCCTCTAACTCGCGGTACTTCAAACTTTTCCGCTGCTCCGCTAAATTAGCAACGGCACCTGCTGATCTTGAAGCTCGGCTTCTATAAGACGGCGCCAGCGTGTCCCACACGGTTGCGTCCCATACAAGGGCCTTTCCGGAGGACCACGGAACCAAGGTCATTCCGTCTGGACGTAATGCTGAGTCCGCTGCTAGTCCGACTGGCTCCTTTCTGCAGGGTACGTTAGCGGATTGCAACGCTCTTGAAATCACTTCGATCAGGTTCGCTTGTGTGTCGAATGTAGACAATATCGCCTTGTCTATGAGTGGCGGGTGGTGTAGCGACGATAAGACATTTCACTTATTTTAAAGCGTCTTCTTGATATAAAGAAATTCGGCGTTGACAATACCGTAATGTGGTGTACAATTTCTGGTTGCAGCGTAACGCGCCAAATTGTCAGTGAAAATCGAAGTGTAACTATGTATTTGTGTTGCGTGATGATGACGATGGTGATGGCGGCGACTTTTCACGGCGCTTGCTGCAGAAATACGTAATGTGCTGTTTAGAAATCGATTCCTTGACTGACCGAACAAATAATTAAAAAAGGTACCAAAAATAATAAATAAACATTTATTCAGCAATTGTCTACTAGCAGACGCGATGCTCGGATATTGGTAATGTTCGCTCCCGCTAAAAGCGAATAAACAACTGGTGGTATGCAGCCATGGCTACTCAAAAGTGTTCCAGCCCCGTATTCCCTAAGGATGTGCACTCTGCTGTGTGTAGTACCTGTGCCCCCCCCCCCCGCAGGAACTAAGCCAGCTAAAGCTTGAGCGGCCGACATAGCAAAACGTCAGTGGAACTTTGTAAAGCTGTGGTTAACACACTCGGAACTGCGACAACAAGTGGGTCGCCAAAATCGAGGCTGTTCGGCAACGGGAACAGTTTGTCGCACCTCTTCCAATCACAGGAGGTACAAACTCTACGCCAAATATCAAAATTAGAGTGGAGAAAGGCGGCAGAACGCGAACAACGCAGAAGAACAAAAAAAAACGGCTTGCAGACAGCGGGTAGAAGGCGATGACGTCGCCGAGGCAAGAGCAAACGAGACCGCTGGAGAGCGACCAACAAAAACAACTGCGTAGACGTCACGCGAATCCTGGCTTCGGCAGATTTAAGTAAAGGCTGTAGCAACCTAAACGGCATAGGAGACTGAGAACAACTTCATGCCTGCGCGTTTAGAGTGGCACTATTGGGCTGTAAGCGTGGCTAACTGGCAGGCGCATAACTGTGAATGCGGCTCGGACTTTACATACGCATTGTGGTAATGCTGTGTGATAATGCGTGACGAAGATCACGCAACTTGTTGCAAAAATGAATTCTGGCCAAAGGGAAGCCTATTTCATCGGTGGGTCGGGGACGTTCGCTACGAGAGGCTGGCCAAGGAGAGTTTTATCGCGCCTGGCAATCCGAATTCCCGTAAGTGACTGATCAGTCCTAGAACTGCAAGTGTAGCGGCAAGCGTACCTCTACGAGTATTGAGGTACGCTTCCTTGAAATTGTGAGGGCATTAGGGGCAATGGATCTTGCACGTAATAGCATGTTTAAGTACGTTGACGTTGCATTCCTCACGGAGAGATTTCAGCGGGACGAACTACATATCAATGATATGCGTGTGGTTACACCAGCTGGCCGTCTTACCTGCGGAAAGTCGGCGAAGAAATATGGGTTGGTTATCTATCTACTTACATGTACGCTGACCACCGATGCAACGTATCAGGAAAGATAAATTACTGCCTAGTGCTCTCCGCCGCTGCTGCTGATTGGTAAATGTCACTATATTCAATTATCCACCCATATTCAATTCCGCGGGGTTGTTGAGACTGTAAGCTTTTGACTTTTAAGATTCAACCTGACCATGCCAACTATTGTCGGCGGTAACTCAGTTTGGATTGGCTAGATGGGAGAAGATTTAGTGTTAGATTTATGTTCAAAAACCGCCTTTCACGAGGAATACGAGTGTTGTGCACCTGTCGGGTCTGCCTATAAAGATGCGCCAATTTCCATGCAGTGAAATGCGTAGCTCTGAAGCATAAATCGTTGCACGACTTATTTTTCCGGAGGCGTAGAAAAGGTTGTGAATACAACCTTGTAAAGTGTGCTTTGTAGTAAAAAATTGAAAAAAATAAAGAGATTTGAATAAATAAGAATAGCAACGAGTAAACACTTGTCATACTGTAAAACATGTCTGGCAGACAATTGCGGGTCTAGTTTGAATTCGGCATATGCATTTGTCTTGGCTTGCCGTACCTGACTGGATAAAAGCTGCATATCTGAACCGCGTTTTAGGTCTATCTATTTCGACACCTGCACTTTTCTTGTTTGCTTATACTGCTACTACATGCTTATTATACTCCATTATTGTTTTTGACAGCCTAGTTAACGAATGGCACAGCAGTGGTGCAAAGAATGATTTTCGTGGAAGTTGACGGCAATGTCGCTGCCGTTGGACAGCAACAACAGCAGCCAGCAGTGTGTGCGAACAGCCACTGCTTCACCCTTTTGACAAGCCTTCACCACAAAAAGCGGGAGTTCGCGGATCGAAAGAGGATGGTGAAGGACAGGAGCCAAGGCAGACCGTCCCCTGAACAAGCAACAGTCGAGGAAGGAAGTGAGAGGTAGCGTGCCCCTGGAGAGGAAGCGACTGCTACTACAAACGGCAAATATAAACCTGGGTGAGTTTCCACTGTGTAAAAATGGCGTGCTACCCATAAAGGCTCTCCTTGTGGAAAGGTTGAGGTGTTAGGGCCGCACTTGTTGGCAAAAGTTCTCAATGGATGGCAAAGTAGACCAGTAGGATAGATATCAATACACCTACGAGCAGGGTTGTTCCGCATGCAAAGTGTTTATGTGTGTGTGTGTGTGTTTCGGGGTTAACGTTTGTTAGGGCTTGCCTTAGGTAAATTTAACTCCGAATCGATTTACTTGCCACCTTTGTACGACGGCATGAAGGTAGGCTGATAGATATTCTGAGTAGCAGAAGTCTGCTGCAAGTGCAAGTAATTGATTCACGTCACTGTGTCTCTCAATCTGAGAGCCTTTAAAGCAGAAATAGTGCACCTGACCGCTTTGTGATTCCTGATCATGCAAGCTTACGAACCTGCCCTTTAGAGACACTGAGTTCACTACCGACGAACTCTGTTCAATAGAAATGGTAGTAATTCAGGTGTAATCTACGAGTATTAAGCTCAGTCGGCGGGTGCATTATCAGACCAACAGTGTTGTTAGTTTACACAGTTACTCGGAGAGAGTTGCCCAAGCCTAACACAAAAAAAAGAAAACCGGTGTAATGTAGACGATGGAAATCTATTATATAACGAGGTATTGTGTCAAAACGCACTTTAAAAAAATCTTCGATAAGTACCTCCTTGGTCTGGTCATCAATATAGTGTCTCCAGCTGTAAAAAGGGCCCGTCCATCGGAGCAATTTGGGTTCAGGGGTGAGGTACATAGAACGCGATCCATGAACTATCATCAATTGAGCATGTGTCGACAAAACTTGGAGGTCAGTTATACGCAGTCGTTATTAACTGTCTAACGCCCTTTAGTAAAATCCCCTCGTACGCACTTACATCTCCGACTACGCCGTACGTATTGTTAACTGAGATCTGACCGAACGGCCACTCGCAAGCCAGAATTTATCAGCAGTGGCACCTCGGATCCTTACGATCCACCCCCAAATCTAGCTAGTATTAAGCGTAGGGTACGTAACGCTACTAATTCATTCTTTTTGATAGGCTGTCATAGGTAGTTCTACTCTTTAAAGGACTACTTTTAAGTAGACATATAAGCCGGCGAGACCATATAGCTACGACAAAAAAATAAACGTGGGAACACCACAGTGAAACCCGCTGAGCTACCTTGCGTTCGCCCTACCCATTACTAACCAAGCACCGTATGTGGTGCGAAAAAAGTTTAGAAAGGCAGTTGTTATACTGTATGCGGGCGACGTTGTGGTTGCATATCGCGACGTCGGCGCCATCCGACTTATTGTCGGCGACACTAAAGTCTACTTAAGCGATAAGAGACTTCAAGTAAATTAATGGAAGACGTAGACAATCGAAGTTGTCAACCCGTTTCCACATTTAAATCCCAGAATCCAGAAAATGGGAACGGAACAAAAAGCACATCGCCAGGACAGGTGCCGGGCAGCAATTGCATCCGTGTACACGGTTGTGAGAAATGTTCGAAGGCTGTCCCTTGGTGTTGCAGTGTGACTGTTTGAGCTTAAATTCGTACCAGTGTTGCCTTGCAGCCTTCGTAGGTTCTGGAGACATCTCTCATTGGCAAACTTTGCACAACCTGAGAGACGTTTCTCAGTACACATGAAATGATTTTTATGTCTGCCGCGTTCGACAAGAAGCCGGGTCGTGTCCTTGCTTGTAGCTGCGGACTAGTAGTGGAAGCTATTAAAACCAGGCTAAAGTCAACAGTTACTGAGCCTTTTCAGAAATTGTTGCGGGAATAGCAAGAAGGGGTTGGTCATGCAAATGTGCCCTTTTCCTGGAACCTATGCGACGGACTAACATGCACTATTCGCTATGTGTACACAATGTATATTGTGCACGACTACTGGCGCTTACTTTTTCGGGCTGATCATGAGCCAAGGTTTAACGTCTACGGGGCTGCTTTTAGCATTGCTTTATAGTCGGACCTCCATAAATACAAGACTGCAACGGTGGGGCTCCAACCCACGCACGTATGTAACTCTTCCGGTAGCGAGGCCACGCGAATGCCGCTGCCGGTTCTGTTCGCAGGAATGTCCAGACGCAATGGCGGATTTTTCAGTTTCTCGTTCAGTAGGATGGACGCTAAGGAGCCTCGAGCAAATTGTTGTTGAATTAAAAAGGAAAATATTGTTGAGGAAAGATATATATATATATATGTATGGGAACATCTTGCGAATGCACATACATTTCGAAATGCATTAAATAAAGCGTATACCTCATTACCTAAAGAACGAATAAAAACGCACCAACCCGTTCCGGAACCCGCCGCGGATTTCAAATGTATCGCAATCTACAAGAACAAATGGACGCGATTGAGCCAGAATTTTACGCGACGGGGTTTCTCTAGGTAGAAATAAATTTGCAGGGCTTACAGGCATACGACTATAAGATGTGCAAGCCATGGGTTCTGCCGAACACTTTATCTTATCATCACTTCTCAGGAGTTTCGTGACACGTGTAATTGTAAATGTTATGACTCGTTATATCCAAGATATCACGTAAATGAAGTTGCCTCGTTGACGACACGATCACGAATATCATAAATGTTTATTGCGTTTTCCATGCATACTCGGATTTTAGCTAACATGGGGTGAACACAAATAATCAATCAAAATAAATACTGCTGTCAAATGACTCCAGAAACGTTTATATTAGAAAGCAATATGACAGTTGGGTGCCTTGGCCATTCCGCTTGTTTAGCCGGTAGAGCCAGCTCGTCACTGACTTGTTTGCAATGATCCAAAAAGATAATAACGTTAAAAAAAGTGACTTATATCAACTGAAGTCACACTGAAGCGCTGTTGCGGTGAAAACATTTAATTAATTTCGCTGATACGCAGCAAGTCTTTCGTTTTGACACTAACTGAATAACAACCGAATTCTACAGAGATTATATATGAATGACAATGCATAATCACGTAGCGTCAAGCGGCAAGGCAGTTCACATAAGGTCTACATGTAAGTGTGTAGAACGTAACGTATTTCGACTCGAAAACTCCGATGCGATGCATCAGCAGAAGAGAAACTGCAAATAAAAGCGTTTGCGTTTCCACTATATAACTTAGTCATGGTCAGAAGGACTAATTTATATACCGTAACATGAAACGAATATGCTCGGAGTGGCTTTACCAGGAACAGAAGGTCGATGCTCTAATATAGGACAAAATAATGCTTATATATGTAAGTGCAAGTTATGAACTCAAAACACCGGCAGCATCTTATAGCGACAGAGCACGATACTAAAATACGTGTTTACGGTCATATGACAGGAACGTTCGCATCCTGGTTGGGGATTGAAGCGCTCTCACCTGTGAGCATGCGGCCACACACATATACGCTGTAGGATACCATATCTTTACAACACTCCCCCTGGGACATGCGACAGTCTCCTACGGAGTAGTACAAGAGAGAGACTCGTTCTGCTGGTGCTAATAATGCTAATAACAGCTTATACAAGTGATATAGCATACAGCTCGTAGGTAACTCGAAGCGGCCTGCTGTTATTTTGTTTTCCGAAATCAGTTATTACCACGTATTTAACGTCATGCGATAACATCGTAAACTGGTCTGGCCAATGACGTAGTGACATGAGTGTGCAAGTTGTTAAACTGCCAAACATTAAATTGCCTGAAACATACTAGAGGTCGTGGCCACTCTTAAATTGGTTTTCCTGGCTTTCAATTTAGACATAAGAATTAGAACTTTTTGATGGAAATGATAAGATTGTGGTATTTCTTGTGTAGTTGCAATGGCAAGAACATTCTTCTAGCAAACGATGTAATAATCTTAATAAAAATTGTTATTACTTATGTATCGTTGAACGGTTGTTATTGTTATGTATCGGTTGGCGTTCGATCTCGAGTCATCTGGCATCTGGGGCAATAATTCACTGAAAAATACTGCAGATATTATATAAGTAATATACAAGTAATTGTGATACATGTACATATAATTAATAATAAATCCTTGTTCCAAAACATATAATTTTTATTATAGTGATCATATATTGTGATGTATAAACTTCTACTCTTAGCTTTCAGTTCATCGGGCCTTTTATGTAATCGGCAATTTGATTGCCGATCTGCTCATGTCGAATAAGCTCCGATTTGAGTTGCTAACCAGTGCTTGCTTGGAAGTTATTATTATTATTATTATTATTATTATTATTATTATTATCATCATCTCGGGAGGCACCACGCCTATTTTCTGCTCCGGCGCACAGTGGGAGTGCATCAGGCCTTGTACGTACTACGAACTTTACCTGCCTTCCTTCTGCCGTCAGAAACTTTGAATCTCGAAGACCAGGTGAGGAGCACTTTGGAAGACATCCTTGACCTGACGCTTGAGCATAAAGCATGGACGCAGGAAAGTCTTAGACAGAAGCCCAGTGGCCTCAGACTTGGCATTGCCATGCTTGAGAGAGAGAGAGAGAAATGTCTATGCGGTGGAACAGTGGATGAGCGCGGCCTGCACCGGCTTAACTGCACGAAGCTGGCCGGGCTTAAGCAGGGCCGCCACGATGCCACCAATGAGATACTCGGGCGCGCTTTTAGGCAAGACGGCTTACGCGTCACGCGGGAGCCTGGTGGACTGCAGAGGGACGACAGGCGTCGACCGGATGGCCTTACCAGCCGGGACCGGGTCGTAATATAATATACCATAATCGGCCGCTGGTGTGGAACGTCACTGTCTCCGCCTCCGGCTATCGTGCACTAGCCAACGCGGGCGTCGGCCACATCATTCACTAGCGGGAGATGCACAAACGGCGCCTATACTCGCATCTTCTTGAGCACCACGTGTTAATGACGTTCGGTCTCGAGTGACCTGGCGTTTGGGGCAAGGATGGACTCGAACTAACAAAAGAGCTTGGGAAGAAGCTTCCTGAGGCCACAGCGGAACCAAAATCGACCGCGTTCCTCCGACAGAGGGTGTCATTGGAGCTTCAGGGCGGCAACGCCAATATGATGTTGAGTGATCAGCGACACTCGAGCAATAATAATCATAATGATATAAGCAATATTGTCGATGTCGTATAATTAACATATTCGTAATTGTTTTACATGTGCATAATGATAACAATAAACCCTTATTTGAATAATATAATAATAATAATAATAATAATAATAATAATAATAATAATAATAATAATAATAATAATAATAATAATAATAATAATAATATAATAATAATAATAATAATTGTGGACGGATTACAGATCACACAGGGAATCGGCCCGAAGGCGAGTTTCTACGGCAACTGCTGTCGCTTGCAGTGTGCCGAGGAAACGCCGGCTGTATTGTCGGTTCCATGGAATGGTATTTAGGAGCTAGGAGAAGACAAGGAGTAGACGTTCACACCTCACAATTGTAACATTTAAACAATGTTAATAATAATAATAATAATAATAATAATAATAATAATAATAATAATAATAATAATAATAATAATAATAATAATAATAATTGCATTATTTTGCATCCTCACCATCTGGAATTTATCGAAAACGTCGTAATCGTCGTGATTGTCGTTATACACAAAATGGTTCGTCTTCCACACCGGCTGGCGCGAGTCGTAGCTGTACTTCGTTTTCAGGCAGGCGAACGAAGCGTAAAACGCAACAGCAACAGAACACGGACACGTCGATGATGGTCGACAAATCGGGACGACGAAAAATAGAAGTGACGCGGACACAGAAAAAAAAAAGAAGAACGAGATGCGTCGAGAGGAAGAGAGAACGGTATGACGATCGACCGAAAAACAGGTGGCGGTGATACGGAGGAAGACCTGCACACGCATACACGCAGACACATTGCGGCGAGGCAGACAGTTGAGCGAGCTGTAAACAAAAACAAAAACAATCCGTTAGGCGAGCGTCTCTTCTTTGTGGTCCTCGATTATCCTCGTTGATATGTCTTTTCGTGGCCATCTCGTTTACCGCTGCTGCTGCTGCTACAGCTGTTGGTGCTACAACCATTTCTAACGATCGACCGTTGATCGAAGATGAACGGACGCTGCTGAACGACCGCTGGCTCTAACGGACAGCAGCGTAGCCCATTGCGGTCGCACTGGTCGGCAGATCTCTCAGGTCGGCTATCGGGGCTCTGCAACGGATGCCGCCAACGAAATCCGTTGGCATCCGTTACTATCGCTGCCAGCAGCAGCACCGCCACCATCATCACTACCACCACCACCACCACCGATGTGTGTCATCAGAAAAGTAGTATTTCTGACTGAATTTCGGACTGAATTCTCTGCTGACTATTCGCCGTCGCAATTACTTATTCATCTTTCTGCTTGCCTGCCTGCCTTCTCCTCGTTCCTTCATCTGCTGGTCTCTGGCTGCTTTTCGTCGTCCTCTTTGTCTTTGTTCCTCTTCATCTGCTCTGACGCAGTTTTTTGGTTGTTGTTGCTGCTGCTGCTGCTGTTAGGCAAATACTAAGCAAATTCGAGCGATCCAAAATCAGCCAAATGATTGTTGTCGAACGCTGGAGAACGACGGCAAACGATGACATTGGCAAACTGCTGGCGGTTCTCGCATCAATCTACAGAGACCCCGATATAGAGAGAGGGTGAGCATCCGCAGGGCTCAAGCTGTCTCCCGACCGGACCCGTTTGATGCCGGTATAACGTCGCGCTGGTCCTGCCGCTTACGGTCGACCCAGTGACGGACACCGGCTGGATGGATGGATAAATGCTCGACTTTTCTGGGACCGTTCTGTTCCCGATGGCACCGGCGGCGGCGGCGTCGACTAGCGAATGATATATAGAGATAGAGAGAGGAAAAGAGAGAGTGAGAGAAATACACACGAGATCAAACCACGAAGCGGACCCGTGATACTAGAATGAGTGACTGACGCGTCGTTGTTGTTGTTGTTGTTGTTGTTGCTGTTGTTATTATTGTTGTTGTTGTTGTTGTTGTTGTTGTTGTTGTTGTTGTTGTTGTTGTTGTTGTTCTTGTTGTTGTTGTTGTTGCTGCTGCTGCTGCTGCTGCTGTTGTTGTTGTTGTTGTTGTTGTTGTTGTTGTTGTTGTTGTTGTTGTTGCTTTCATTGTTGTTGTTGTTGTTGTTGTTAATGTTGTTTTTGTTGTTGTTGCTGTTGTTGTTGCTGCTGTTGTCGTCGGTGTTTTGTTGCTTTCATTGTTGTTGTTGTTGTTGTTGTTGCTGTTGTTGTTGCCGTTGCTGTTGCTATTGTTGTTTCTTTCGGTGCCGCTTTACCTAGACTACCGGACAACCAAACCAGTGTAGCTCTCAATGGCCGATTGAAGCTCTTTCACAAGAGGCTATTTAACCGATCCCGGACACGCAGACGTAACGCGATCAGCGCGCTGCGACCGCCGGAGAAGAAAAACGCAGCCCACGACTACACTACAACGAATTATTGTGAAGATCAATTAAGACAAATGTGTTTCTATCACAATACAGCTAAATATTATTATTTATAATAATGCTACAATTATTGTCATCTACATAGTGATAGTAATAAATTCGTGTTAAACATTTTGTGTTATCCCTATTATTATTGTTATTATTATTGTTATTATTATTAAAGTTGCTAGCAAACACAATTTCCACAGTCATAAGCAGTGACATAAATCAGTCCTTTTTGTACACTATGAATACATGTGCACTGCCAACCTAGATATATATATATATATATATATATATATATACAGGGGGTTTCAGGAATATTTGAAGAGCGATATACAGAATTGTAGAGCTGTATATACATAAGGCGTTTGCACTGAGCTGCAACATTTTCGGTCGATTTCTTGATTTCTTCAAGGGGTATCAGTGGGGAAGCTTAGGTATAATCGAATCCGCTTGTTGGATGTGTTGGTTGGTAAGATACTACTATATGCCACAATTTTGTCTTTAACTTAAGCATGTCCATACTCCATACTCTTACTCATCTTTCGAATGCATTACGTATACACTTTTAGCACGTTTGAACACAATAAATAAATCCCTCCACGCGAGGCCGAGTCGAGGATCTACCACACAAGACACCAAGGAAATACAAAAGTCGCAGCCAATTAAAAAAAAAAATATATATATATATATGCTGTAAAGCGAGCGTCGAATCTACTCGCTTGCAGAAAAAAATTTACTTTTAAGTATAGTTGCATTGAGCAGAGCTAATCACATAAGTTATTTTTGCACTCATTTCCTTTTTGTGTAGAATGGTTGCCCTTGAAGCAACGATTTAGACGCGTTCTGTCCTTGCTTTGCTTGGACATTTGTTATCTGCGCTGTTGCCATCACAATTCCGTTCTCGGGCCGCCAATAGGTTCATGCGGTACCTCCTTCACCCCTCACACAGGCAAATCTGTGCCAGGTTGATAGATAGTCTAGACTCGTTTCCAACTGGCGGCCTTTTAAAGTGCCCTTGTTGCAGAAGCCGTCGTCATGATATTTACTGAGGACTCTACTCTATACAGAAGAAGAGATGCTGCTGCCGTCGGCCTTTACCCATTTATTGTAGGTGACAAACGCGTCCGCGTCGAAACCAGAAAAGAAGGACGAGCTGTTTTCAGCCCCAGCTTGTTGCAATAGTTCATTAACAAGAAGTTTCTAGCATGAGTACGCAATGCCGGTCGGCCTGTAGTGGTCGTGCGCGGCTGCCAATCCGGGAAGTTCCGTGGTCCTACAGGCGGACCTTGACATTGACAGGAACATTGACAGCGATGAACAATTGAAGTTTCAACTCCCTCCGTCCGCCCGCTACGGAAGCACAGCATTAGTGGACAGTTGACATACAATGCACCACTGTAGTGTGTTTTTCTCCAATAAGAGTGCCATGGTGTGTCGACGTGTTATCGAAAACAAAGGATCGACTCAGCGCGGCCCCTACATCTGTCATTACGTTACGCGGGCCTTTGCCATGCCCACAGTCTACACGCCGTACAGCCTTTTCTTTCATACGAACGAAGGGGAATAGCGCCACACTCGTTGCTCTTGACACAGAATCCTAGGGCGTGTTGTTGTGTTTCGTTTGCTTGGTTTGTCCTCCTCTACGTCACGCTTCGTTCAGCAAGAAAATCCATGTTGCTTGTCATTTTCCAATTACAGTGAGTCTCATGAGTGAACTTGAAGCAAGGAAATTTCAGGACTGTAAATAATGAGGCGGGAAGCTGAAGAGAGAGAGATGTGACAGCACATACAGAAAATGCCATAACAGAAAAAAAACACAACATGTCGTCATTTGGGCAAGCATTTGAACATGACGCGTCGCTCTAATAATACGTTTCTAAGAGTTTGCTTTCCGATATAAAACAGTGTCGTTCACAGAAGCAGGCTATCGTATCGTACAATCATTTTTTTAACGTAATAAAATAACTATTTTTATATTTGCAGTGAATGGTCCACTCATAGTTCCCTAGTTGTTATATTGATATCTCGCGAAATGCGTCGTCTAAAAACAAGCTAATAACAAAGCTTTTTTTTGGTTTTTGGTCTTATACTCTGGCCATCTTGTGTAGCATACCTACAAGGGCCCGTTTAGATATCCGGATGGTGCTGCAGTGCTCCTACCGCTGCCTTATTGGGACGAAGAGTAGGGTTTCCATAGCTCATGGCTATCATCACCTGACCTGCTCCAATACAAACTTTCATGAGGGGTAAACACAGTGCAGCTGTCGATTGTGCTCTCAAGCGTGCACGAAGTATCATACGAATGATCCGCTTGTCTGGCCCTTACAAAGAGATTTCTGTAGTGCTCCCCTCGGATGACATGCTGAGAGCAGCTGGCAACAGTATCTGTAGCAATGTTCTATGCAATATGAGGAAAATAAATATGATGATTCAACAAGGATAAATAAACATAATATGTATATGTTCTATATAGAACTAAAGACGGCGAGACACCGATTTAAGATAAGGCCACGATAGGCACGGACTCTTTGGGCTTCGCCAGGTTGTAATATCAGAGAGTTACAACATTGTACAGCCCTAAATAGCTATTATTATTGTCTAATTAATAAACGAAAAACAGTTTGTTCAACCTGTCACGCGGAGAAGACTTTGGGGCTGACAACTTAACCACGGCGTCTCGACAATTATTTGCCGACCTTTTCGAAGGATCTTCACATGACAGCGCGATCTGAAAAGGCAGGCGCCGGAGCACGAATGCAAAAAGCAAACACAGCTCTTATATGGTAAACTCGTCTCACATCCGAATAGTCGTATGTATGTCTCTTGGTTGATAACTTGCTATAATTGTTAAGTAAATGCTGTCAGCCATGGCGCCACACCAGACAGAAGACGATTATCCGTTCTATTAAATTAGTCGCCCACTTATCTTCAATAGATACATCTCTTACGCCCACACCTGAGGTATAAAAGGAGCATGCAATATCGTCTGTCGTAGACTACATGCCAAGTGAGAGGAAAGGGGAAACGTCTTAGTCAATACACGCTGAGGAAGATACACCAAAGGATTTGCCATCTATGCAAATCCTTTTCTGCAGGGAAACACCCTAGGGTCCTGCTAACCAAGCTAGCAGTGTTTTATTTGCAGCATTTTTTGAACCACGATATATCGGCAATGTACCTGTCTGTAATTATGGTCTGATATGGCACGATGGTTGATATTCAAACACACTCATAACGACAAGTCAGTGCAGCGGCCGTCCCGTCTTGGCAAGCAGACTAAGCCATGCCGATTTAATACGCAATCCTACGTGTCACTCATTTTATGAATCCCCGAATCTCTTGAATTGGGTGTGGGCCGACGACAATGGCCAGTGTATTTCACTATGCATTCATGGACTTGTTATACTTCGTAAGGACATATATATATATATATATATATATATTACCTCTGGAGAGAGCGCGTAGAGACGCCGAACATTTGCATGGGTGTCGCCGGCTCAATCTCTGTTGATGATTGAATCTAAGCGATGCTCATAGAGAAAAGATGATCAACCATACCGCTGAGAGTCAGCGACCAAGCTGCCGCAAGACTGCTGGGAAACAATAAATATCGCGTGTCCATCCATCCATGCACCTCTCCGTTACCTCCCTACTCGTTAGTGACCGGGCTGACGTCCAGGATTTTAACTCTGAAGGAAACAATCTAAGGGCATCTAGCAATCACAGACATACATTAAGTAATGTTAATTTTGCAGTTCAAGTCGTTTCGACAGACCCCAACCATATTTGTATATATATTTTTAAAAAAAATTACATATATTATTTGATTAGATGCATAATGCAGACCGAGCATTGTTGTTAACGCCACGATAGTATGGAACTCACAAACCCACTACAAGCCAGTCGCACTCTTTGCCTCTTGTCAGGTTGGCTGCAGTACTGTTCTCTCGAAAATATTTCATCTTAGTAATTTATTTTGGCAGTTAGGCTTTTGACTTTGTGCAGCGGTTATTTTTCTTAGAGACACATTCTACAAAATGTCTTACATTTAACTAGAACTCATGATCCTCGAGGAACGCCTTTACACGGTCTTGGCATGTAAGAGAACTTCTCAGTCGTAGGTTCCGAGATATTCTCTTGTTCAGTGTTAAGAAAAGCACAGCGTTTGTAGCTTAACATGTCCGGCCCTCGGTGCATTGAAGATATACCTCGGGTTAAGTTCCACGCTCGTAGGGGACGGAGGATAGTCTAGAATTAAAAACAACCTTCTAAAAAAATATTTAATTGTAGACCCGCCAGCTCCGTCTAGTGGTCGCTGACGGAAGCACACGAGCTGCACCAGCAGCAGTGGTTAACGAGAGAGCAGTTGGCGTAGAGACCGTACAGAAAGAGGACGCCGAGTCTGAACTACGTGCCGCATGTAGGTCGGGCGAGACCGGCGGTGTGGCAGAGAAAAACCGTGAGACGGCAGGTGAACCAGGGTTGAAATAAACCCCATTTAAGTTACTAGCACAACCTGAGGTCTTCCTTTGACTCTCGGAACGCCCGCTCTACAGTCAGAAGTGGTGACACAAAAATCAATCAACGGCAAGGTGTTAGGCGACGACGAAAGGGATAAGAGAACACAAGTAAACGGACCGATGGCAGAGCTGATGGCGAAATGGCTGGAGAGATGCATTGAGTCTTGTTAGTCAGAGAAATCGCGGAGCAGCAACTGTAGAAGGCGAGTCCTCTACAGCAGCAGCAGTCATGGTACCGGTAGTCTGTGTGGCAGCATAGTTAGAAGCATTTTTAGGAATTGGATCGTTGCTGGAGAACAAATGATTAAGACGCTTTGAGTGCGCTAAGAATGGCTAAGTCGCTTTGGGGCTGGAACGTAGCCCAGACCGTTTCTGTAAGCAAGAATATCTGGCGAATGGCCCGACAACGGTATCTAAATCATGGCGTCGACGTTACAACGTATAGTGAGTTTAGAGAGAAGTTCTTCTTTGCATATGCAAATAAAAACAACTATCGGATGATTAGCCACACGTTGTACGAAGGTATACAATTGAGAGGAAAACCTGTTGTTGCATATGCTCGGCGGAAGGAGCCGATAGCTTTTCAGCTCGGCTTGAAACTGGATGTTATAAGCGAACAAATTCTTCGGGGTCTCCGACCTGATCTTGACTTCTTGGCACACACTGGAGACATCGAGACGATGTCATGGTCATGTTTCGCATCTTTTGCTTGCTATTGAATATGCTACAAAGCTGAACTCAGATGTTGTTCAGTCGGGAGCAACAAGCCTGGGTGGAAGCCGCAGGTCGATGGTCAGGTCGACAAACCGATCGGTAATTTGCTACGAGTGTACGACCAGATAGGCCGTGTTAGGTCTTACTGTCCGGCACGGATAGCTGCCTGAAACAGTCGAGCTTGGTGGCGTGGTAGCTTGCGTCTGCGCCTCGCAACCGGAGGAGACACATAGGTGCGCGGGTTCACGCCCCACCGTTTCACCGTTTGTATTTATAGGGGTCAGTCTATGAAGCAATGTGAAAAACAGTTCCGTGGACGTTAAATCTTGGCTGAGGGTCAGCCCAAAAACTTTACTACCTGCCTGGAACAACGGCGCAACCGCTCTACAGGTAGATCAACAAGTTCTTAAGATGAAAACCAATAATTTTCCAAACCTTGTTTTTAATTTTTTTTAGTCGATTTACTCCCCGAGAAGCTCAATACACTTTTCCCACCGAGATTTCAGAGCATTTATGCCTCATGACTAGAAGTCCGCGTCTTATGACTTAAAATAGGCAGCCTTAACCTCTTCATTCCTGGAAAAACGCTTTCCACTGAGACTATTCTTTAATTGTCCGAAGAGAAAATAGTCAGAGGGGGCCAGGTCTGGTGAATAGAAAGGTTGCTTAATAAGTTCGAACCTCAGTTGGGCCAGTTTTGCCGATGCTTGCCGCGACTTGTGTGCAGGAGCATTGTCCTGGTGAAACAGGACAACCTTCTTCTGCAAAGTGGGCCGTTTCACGATGAGTTCTTACTTCAGACAGTCCAACAGTCTTGCATAATATTCTCCCGTGATCGTTTTACCGCTCTCAAGGTAGTCGACCAGAATTATTCCACGTTGGTCCCAAAAAACCGTGGCCATCATCTTTCCGGCCGATGCCGTTGTTCGCACCCTCTTCGGAGGTCCTTCACCAGGTGCACACCATTGGCGAGATGCTTCTTGGGTCTCGGGAGTGTAATGATGGACCCAGCTTTTATCGACGGTCACGAATCTGCGCCAAAAATCCAACGGATTTTTCGACATCTTGGCCAAATTTCACTGTGAAGCGGAAACACGCGCGTCTTTTTGGCCTTGGTTGAGCAAATGCGGCACTTATTTTGCTCTGAGCTTTTTCATCTTCAAGTTCTCGTGCAGGATGAAATGCACACCACCCACACTGATCCCCAAGGCCTCCGCTATCTCCCTAATGTTCACTCGCTTATCTGCGGCAACGAGTTTACGCACTTTTTCCACGTTTTCCTCATCAGTTGCCGTTTTTGGGCGTCCTGAACGTAGTTCATCCTCGGTGCTCCTGCAACCTCTTTTTAACTCATTAATCCAGTTGGAAACAGTGGCAAAACATGACGCAGAGTCACCGTACATCTCGTCTAATTCAGTTTTCACTTGGGTCGCATTCCAACCTTTGAAATAAAAATGCTTGATAACCACTCAAAACTCTTTTTTTAATTTTTCAAAATCACGCCGATACGTTTCACGGGAAAAGCGATAAAGCGAAATCGCAACGGCCAATCACCATAACATTTTGACTGCTAGCAGTCGAAAAGCTGTCGTTTCCAATAGTGGTGAAAGCGCGCCAATATTCGAACTCTAAAAAGCTCATTTTAAGAACCTGTTGAACTACCTGTAGGTCTTGGATGCTAGTGGCAGTGCCAAGCAGCAATCACTTGTACAGCGGTCGCAGCAGCTAAGGGTGTAACGGATGAGCAACAGCTCTTAACGACATGGCAATAGTAGCAACAACAACGGCAGCGACAACAACAACACCACCAACAACAACAACGGCAGCAACAATGACAACAACAACAGCAGCAGCGGAGGAGCGCAGTCAGAGAGGAGGGGGACATCGCGCATTGTCTGTTTTTGGCAAACAGGCCAGGTTGGTTCGCAGCCTCTATTGCAGTCGCTAGCGCAAGGTGTAAACTCGGAGATTGAATTACCCAGCGAGTTGGGTCCCGTCCGCGATATGAGGGGACCGTGTTGGCCTTTTGGTAAATGCAGAGTACAAAGAACGGTGGATGGGGTTACTCCTGATAATATCGTGCTACCAGTGCTGCAGGATGAAGCTCTGTGTGGCCATGCAACTCTTCTTGAAACGGATTTTTTGGATCGGGAACACTTGGTAACTGTGTATCGTAAAGGTACAACACTAATACTGAGCGCTGATGCCTACCCTGAAATCGCTTGATGTTCTAACCGGCGAAAACAAAAGTTGAGTTAAAGACCAAAGCTGAAATTGACAAAGCAGGGGCAAAGTCCCCGTGGATGAAAGATCCCCAGATACCTTGGACAATGACCTCGGGCTCTGTGATAAGGCGCCAAACTGTAGAGATGATCAAGATAGAGATGGCGGTCTTGTGGATCGACACCAGGACTGCAGTGGACATTTGTCAACTTCTGAGGCCGAACCGGCTGGTAGTCAGCTGGCAGTGGTGAATATCGGCGTGTCATAAAGTGATCAGGTGATGATTTGTAGAGGCAACATGGATACCGCCTGGAGAGACGAGACAAGCAGTCGAAGGGACAGGAAAAGCAGGCAATTTAACGCAGGAGTTGATGCGAGCCAAGCTACCCAGGATGGGCCCCAAAATAGGACGCCAAGGAAACAAAGGCATAAACCTCTATATCTGTAAGATTATGTTAAGAAAAAATGACGGATGGGTAGGTTGATCTTATTGAAGTCAAATCGCTATTTGATTGATTAGATGTAAATGTTTTAATTATTTTGTAGATTGATGAGCGAGCAAGAGGATGGGATAATAGTATAAATATAATTGCAAACGTAATAAGCATATGGCTATCGTTGGTGATGTTGCTAAGGAGAGAAAGAGCAGCTTAAAATTAAGATGTGCATGCCATGGCTGTCATCCGACAACTCCCTTTAGTGGTAGCTGACGGGAGCACAGAAGAGAGACAACAGGTGAACCAAAGTAAAAAAAAATAATTAAGTTATTAGCACAACCTATTGTCTTTCTTTAATCATAGGAACGTGCTTGCTTTACAAACATTATATGGTCTCACGGTTGTTCATTTGCACAACAAAGAAGCTGTCAATAAGATTTGAGCTTACAGGCTCTGATGGTACGCGTATTTCGCTGTTCTTACCAAAAAGCTTATAACAATAAAAGGTCAACAGCATTCGGCTCGATACGACGTTTTCAACAAATTTTTTCAGGAACCCTATCTATGTATTTGCACAAATACGTATGAATTTCAGGCGATTGTGCAACATAAAAGTCTGCATAACACATGTGCAACATTTGTGGTAAGCGATGTTGCCTCGTTGAGCGTAAAGTCCAGATTGGAAAAGGTTCAACATGTTAGGCTAACAACAGTGAAAAAAATACCAACGATAACAGTTATTGTTGTTATTGTTGTTGATGACCGTCACGACAATCTCGACACGCATTCTTGTGTGCAGCTTCGAGCACTTCAGAACGAGATATTTCGGAACGGAGAGCTGTATCCCATTGCCCCTGCATCAACACCGGCTATTGCTACCAGCAGGCCGCAGCGCAGAATGCAGTGAAGGAGTCAAAGGGAAGTATATATTATGTTGTCAGTGTACAAACTAGATTAAACACTCGACTGAATGTAAGATTTAATGTGTAAAATAAATGCTCTAACGTTTAGTCATAAGAGACGCGGCTCCTGTGTGGGACGCCAGACGGTGGCGCCTCCACCCTTATGGCTTATTAAGAGCTTCCCCGCATTTTTATTTACTTGGAACGACCGATTGTGCAACAAAGCGGCAAGCAATTTACGAGCCTGTCGATGGACCTGGAGTGTTTTCATCTTGCCAGCAACAGGACTCTATGATCGGCCTCATCGAAGGCACTATTCTGGTCGAGGTATCCAACTATCGAAGTATCGAAAAGTCCTTGTTGGTTGTTATCTATATGTATGTATATAACACAAACGCAAGAAACGTATGATTTTGGCAACATGTGATGACTTTGGCTTAATCAAGCAACAACTTGCCCGCGAAGGGCAACATGTTATTATGACAACGCGACCAAATGTACTGCACAGAGTTAAACTGTCTACAAGTTGCCGGCCAAAGCCATTTTATTCGGTTGACAATAGTAATTAGATCAGGTTAATTTAATTTCGGCCCGCATGCGCCGTCAGGAGGCGTTCAGTTGAACTAATCAGCCCATCCGCGTTATCGCTACGCTAGGGCGGCATAAGCTATGATGCAAACGGTTATTGTTTTTTTTTGTAATTATCTCGTTACAGTATTTATTGACAACAATGGTGGCACATGATGACGACAACGACGACGATTAAGATTTCCGGTGTCCACCGTGCCGATACGGTTCTACTCAGTCGTCAGCAAAGTGCTGTGTTTGCCACTTGGATTATAATTACTACTAATCGCATTTCTGTGTTCATGTGGGTTGCCATCTGGGTTTAATTGCTAGACAGTGTGCTGGTCAACGGGTCGATGTCGATGACGTTACGTGACTCGTGCGATTTTTTTGGAGAAGCCCATATAAACGTCGTTGGCCGAATCTCTGTAGCAACCTCACTACTACTGAAGTCGAATTCATTTAGTTACAAACTGCCACACTCTCCGCCACACTGAGCGAGCAGTCAAAATAAAGCCTTGAAGCGCCAAATGACTCTGCTTGTTTATTCAAGTGTGTAAAAGTGACTGCTATAAAGGAACTTGGTTGGCTTGTTTAAAATGTTTCCGAATGTTTAAATTCTGGCTTTATGAAGACTCTCTCAGACAAATACTACACTGACACTATACGTCGCACCTGTCGTGCATTATGAGAGAATAATGGCAAGGTTGCTTTAGTAATTAGATCGACTAATAGATAGAAATTCAGTGTGCAAACAAAGACAATATATATAAATATATATATATATATATATATATATATATATATATATATATATATATATATATAATATATATAAATATATATATATATATATATATATATATATATATATCTAATATATAATATATCTATATCTATTATATATATATATCTATAATATCGTATACGTTACTGTGTGGGCAGGGTTGATGTCCTATCCTTGGCCGTTTCACTTTTGCAAGAATGCCAAGCAAGAATGATACTCTGAATGCGTTCGCCTATGGCATCGCGCTGACACAGTTGTTTGTTGTTCTCTCAAACAGCGTACCGAGGACGACGCCGCGGCCGCCGCCGCCGACATCGCTGACATCAAGGCCATTCACTCGTGACGCAAACTTGCTTGCTAGAGCAAAAGTTGTTCCTTTTCGAGAGCTCTTTCGGCTTCTCACGGCCGTCTCTCGGGGGCTACCGGAGTGATGACACGACAAGGAGCACGCCGACGACGACGACGACAAGAAGGACAATAACAACAACATCAAGAACAAAAATAAAAATAACAACACAACAACAACCATGATGACAATGATCGTCTTCACGACGATCTCGACAAGCAAGCTCTACTGGATGCAGCTTCGAGCACTTGACGGTTGTTGGACACCACCGGCGTTGTACAAGAGGGCACCACTGGTTTGATATTGAACTACGGTAAAATAGGAAAACACGAGAGAGAGAGAAATAGAGAGAGATAGAGAAATATATATATATATATATATATATATATAGAGAGAGAGAGAGAGAGAGAGAAAGAGAGATCGGAAACCGTCAAAGCGTCGCGCACAGATAGAGACAGCAAGGAGTAGGTAAAAGACAGCGGCAACCTGTGATCTGTGGCAGAATTGGCGTTCGTCAAACAGATATCGGAAGTGATGAGAAACAAGACGGTTAGGAACAGAGAGAGAGAGCGAGAGAGATAGGAAGAGAGAAGGTGCGCGAGAGGGAGAAAAGGGAGAGACACACAGAGAACAAAAAAGATCCAACACAGTTCCGATGCGAACACAGGTACCCCCTGCCAACGCAGCGGTATTAGAAGAAGGCCCAACGTCAAGCTTTCGCCGTTTTCAGTACCCCGCCACCTTCTTCCCTCGTCGCCCGCCTCCCTCGGCGTACTTCAATAGGGAGCGCGGCAACTTCAAGTAGCCAACCCCCGAAACAGCTCGATCTTCCACTTCACTCTATAGCGACAGCAAGCGGATCAGCGAGCACGAAACGTCAACGAATGTAATAACAGATCAACCGTGACCTTAACGACGACAAGAGCGCTGACCTATTGCCGTTCTTTTTTTTTGTCGAGCAGTACACTTGAGGGACATGAGGGATGATGGTGATAATAATGAAGATCAATCGAATATTGCGTTTTGCACGTTTCGACGTCAATGATGCTTGTTTTTTGTTTTTCGTTTAAGATCATAGTCAGCAAATGCATCTTTGTGGCCTTTCACCATTGCAGCTACGGCAATTAATAGCTTACATATGCGTTTGGTTTATGTAGCAATTGCTTTTTCGGGATACAAATAGCACCCTTCACCACATGCGGTATTTTACTAATTTCGGTTAAAGTGGAAGCAGGTGAATCGCGTTTAATTAACGGGGTAAGGCTTTTAATTATACATAGGGTTTTTGTGGTACCGAATACATGCAGGAATAGGATTGTCCATGTGCGGGACGGTGGTCCACCGCTGACGGAAAATTTGCAAAAACGATGTAATCTAAAGAAAACGTGCGTCTTTAACTTTATATGCGGAACTGGGGAGCTAAAAGAAGAAACAAAAGAAACTTTCTCCCCAGCCGTTGAGCTAGACGATCGCACCTCAAGGGCCTCCGGCCAGTTGGCCAACCATCTCGCGTAATTCGAGATAGTTGACCCGGTGCCCGTCACAAAACATCGTCAACATCCAGTAAGCACAATCGTAAGGTGGACATATGGATTTATGGAACAGCAGCAATAAAGATCACTGAGTGGCGTCATAGCGAGGTGAAAAATCGATATCTAACTACGGCCGTTACAGCCTACGGACTTCATCACGTTCTGCGCAAGTGAACCACCGGATGGATGTAGTGAACCACCGGATGGATGTAGATGCAGGCAGTGCTGAAGCAAATGTGAAAGACACCACGCCGCGGTCTGTTTGGCGGTTCGGTCCATAGCAGGATTAGCAAAACTCTATATTGTTGGGGATCCCGAAACACTTTGATGTAACATAAACACATTTTCCCAGCCCGGGAGTTAATAAAATAGTATGTGTATATGCTGCAGGTGCATTACTAAGTCACGTCTAAATCAGTTCACCCAAAACACCTAAAGCAGATGAGTAGATTAGCTGGCCCTCTAGATTACTTTAAGTAGCGTAAATGAACAAAAGTAATATTATCTAAAAGCGGCGTAGAACACGCAAAAGTAAGTCTAATCATCTTACTGCAGGGCGTAGAAAATCTGCGCCCAGGTGCGCCTTTGGGGGCGCCTAGGCGCAGATTTTCTACACGCAGGGTTCTACCCCCAAGGTGCGCCTTGTGGGGCGCCTTTCCAGTCGTTGTCAGGGTAATTGAAAGGGCGCCTGGAGGCAAAGCGGTCAGGAACGATATGAGACAAAACGAATACTTAGGGCAAACGTTGGCACGTGTCTAAGGCGTGGCACGAGGATATTCTGATTGTCATACCAATTGGAAAAAACATAGAAACAGAGTCGGAATCTTGAAAGGGAATAACGCTTACGTGTTGATCCTATAAAAATATTCTTGGGGATAATATCAGATATACTCGAGTACTTCCTCGAAACCAGAAACGCATTGCCAGAAGAACAACATGAATCCAGTTGAAGTCGATCTATACGGCCCTGCGCCAATTGCTGGCAGACATTTCGGAAACTCTATCCGAGTCGAGAAGACCGTTATACGCAATACTTATAGACTTCAAAGCCGCATTCGACTTAGAGCCACACAGTAGAATTATAGAGAAGTTCGCCTTGGAGGGAGTTTTGTATCGTTTATTAAAACTTTTGGAGGACTATTCTTGGGGGGGTACAATATACATTGACAACGGTGTTATAGAAAAGGTAACGCAAACGACAGGAGTGGCGCAAGTTGATAAACTCAGTTTTCTTTTTTATAGGTACTATTGGGAGGGCCACTAGACCGGGTGAGGCAGCGGTGGACCCGAGAGTGGGCAAGTACTTTAACGTATGCAGATGACAGTGCGATCGATGACAGGAGTCTATTTAAGGTTAATCAGGGACTGGAATGTCTAATTGACTATATGGACGAGATGGTACTCAGTCTTAACTGGTAAAAGACAGTAGCAGTAAAATTTCGAAGAGGAGGCCGATTGGCAAAAGCCAGGGGCCATTTTCGAGCCAGGGGTAACGTAGTAAACTTTGATATTCGTTATTAATTCGCTATTAATAGATTTAACTTTTTGGAGGTCACTATAATGTCGAATGGTAGCAGTTTCCGAAAACATATTAAAAGTAGAGTAGGAAAAGCCATTCGTGCGGCAGCAGCGATTAAAAACTCGCAAATGTTGTCGCACTCGCCTTTTTCAAGATTGAAGTAGAACCAATAGCAACATTCGGAATATCACTTATATGGGAGAAATTAGGAGAGGCAGATCTGCAGTTACTAGATAAGATTTAGTTTTCAGAAGCGGGTTTTGGGGTTAGCCAATTCTGCTAGGAATAGTATAGTTAGAGGGAATACTCTAATGACAGAAGAATTACAAGTACGATGGGGTTTACCTAGGACGAGGCCGTCTGTGACCTACGTTATGAAGTGGGCGGGCGGAGAAATGAAAGGACATTGACTTAGGAATATACACGACGGTAGCAATGAGGAGTACAACCCGGTGAGCAGCCGAATATAAGAGTCTACATCTAACTACGGCGTTTGCAGTCCACGGGTTCCATCACATGTTATGCAGCACGCAAGAATATCACTAGTTGTGACTAATGAACGTGTGCATGATTTACCCAACCTGGGTGTTGTTGATAAACCATAATAAAATAATCATAACCGTGCTTGAACTCTGAGGAAGCAGTTTCTTTTGAGCAGCCATCTTAGATGACGTTAGAGCATAGGGTCCGTATATGGTTAACGATAATAAGTGCGAATAAGCGCAACCGCAGTTGAACGCACTCATCTTGAACACAGTTGTCCCGAGGTGGCTCGGGATTGAAAACGTCTCTTTTTCCTTTCTCAACCGGGGTTCAGCGCAGCTTCGAGTGTTTGCTGCTCGTTGCTTTGCGTTGAAAGTTGCAAGTCTCTAGACCGGTAGCCTTTCACGCTGGCAGCTTTGGCTAAATGCCTGGGCTGGGCTGGCAGGGCATCACCCGACCCGAATAGTCGAGGAAGTAATCCGCTTAAGCCACATCTAAGGCAATTCCGGCAACGGCTACGCTGTCATGTGGGTCGACTCGACTGTTTGAAAAAACGCATCTATGCCAACCGATCTGTTGGCACGATTACCAACCGTGTAGGAACGACACTGCACTCAAACGGCGGCCGCCTCTGAGGGGTCGATTCGCGCTGCTTGCTATCCGTTGAGTTGCAGCGCCTTTCGTGGAACTGCGCGCAGAATTCGTTGATGAAATTCCGCTCCGCTGCAGACTGCTCCTGTGAGTCTTCGATAAATCGCCGACAAGCCGCCTCATCTGAGCTCTTATGAGTTGGACGACGAACATGATCGTAAGTGTGAATTTTGACATTTCTAGGGCGTGCTATTTGAGAACCATTCTTATGGAGCAAATCGCCGAAAATATGGGAGAAGCGTCTAAAATCGGCAGGTGGAGTAGGGTTCTTGATACGAAGAAAAATTCTAGCTTGGCTCTTTTTACTAACTCTTTGTTGTCGTTTATCGCATATTCGTGTGCCAGGTGCGATGTTTCCAAACCGGTAAACCAAAATGTTGTTTGTGAGAGCGTAAAAAACAAAAGCCTTTGTGTAAGTACGTACGCTTTTGTTTACACTAGTATTTTTCACACATTCTCACCAACTCACACCGACTGCAGGTTTGCAGAGTGCATCATTACTCTAGAGCCAACTACTGACGTATAACGAAAAAAATAAGAACACATCTTATGATTGTAGTCAAAGCAAGCGTTCTGCTCCGGCTCTAACGCGACAAGAACGAAGGTCTCTTTCTCTGAGAAGTGAATCCATTCGCATTGAAAGATATAGCAGCGTACAGTGGTCGTCCTGCCTCCAATTGACCCAATCCGAGAAAGCGAAACGTTCGCAACGATGGCGGACGCTTTCGAGCGGTGTCCACTCAATTTTGGCGCTATTGCAGCGGGCCACCTCTAGATAGATTGATGCCTCTCTCCTTTCGTTTCAAGCGGCGCTTTTAAATGTAGGGCAACACCTACCCACTTTGACATCCCACACCTACGCCCGGTAGCATTGGCTTCTCCGGGAGCGGTCATGGGGATCAACCTGTAGTCGACGCGTTCACGGATCGCCGTCGATAAATGATGCTAGCCGCTTTCTCAGCAAGGAGCAATCGTCTCGACGGCGCAATTTCCCGCGCGGCTGAACGAAATTGAAGTTTTTGAGGCAGAGACGCCTCGAGACGCTACGCGCTCAACCGAAAGAGGTGTCTGAGAACGCGCGTAGCCCAAATGTCTTCATCCGCATGCGGATATACTCGTACGCTGCTTGAGTGGCGTACGGATGGCGGTATGGTGCCGCCCACTGTCGGAGAAGAAGGGCGACGCGGGGCTTCCGGGTGGCTTCAGTACACACAGTTGGTATAGTATATTGCAATACAAACCTATCTTCAAAGTGATCCTTGCCAGGTTTAAAGATTTGAGTTGACTAATGACTAAATGACAATATCTCTCTCTTATCTCTCTCTCTCTCTCTATATATATATATATATAACATAATCATTATTTTAGTATGCGTATCAAGGTATAAATTTGTGATTTAAGAACATGTGCACAGCCCGCTTGAGGCGTATATAAATATAGAATGTCCGGATTTTTTTTCAAAAGCTCTACAATATAGGAAATTGTAGAGCTTGTTAAAGCATCTATGTTTTTTTCAATAAAACATGGCCCCTGAGAAACCTTGTTTTGAGTAAAATGATTGTGCAATATCCAGACATGTCCCTGGGAGACTTCGTCAAAGGCCGGAAAACAGGAGAGACTCACGACAAAATCAATGTTGCCCGATGTGCTCTTAGAATAACAACATTGACCCAAAAACGGCCGATGTAGACGTCAAAAGAGCTTCCATAACAGCCACCGCCGAAATCCGCCCGATTTTGCAAGGTACCACTCCCGATGCCACCGGTAAACTCCTCCAACGAATAAAGAGGAAAGCCTATTTGGGCGCGACCAAATCGCATCCACCGAGTTAAAGGACATTCTCAAACGGCTTACTAAAACAGGGCTTTGCGAGCTGCGTTTACCCTGAGCTCCCTAAAGAAAACCCGGACAGAAACCTGGGCCTTGGAACCATAGTCCCCACGTTCTGTTTGAGTTTCAACCATACGACTAAAATTTGTACAGCAGTCCGATCAACCCCACCTCGTTGCTTCAAATGCGGAGGACAAATTGCAAAGGTCTGCATGGCCAATATTTTGTGCTATGTTTCTAACGTATGTGAACATTGCAGCACAAAGACATAGTGGCCAGCATACTGTCAACATATTGCAAACCTCTGAAAAATCCGCAAACAAATTTACCATAAACATTAGAAACATACGATTAGAGCTTTAGAGCATACGATCTGGGGTTTTAATTCGCGGCCGATTATAACATTGTCTTACTACTCCCCGAGGTCCTTATAATACAGCTTTTTCAGCCTGGACCCGGCGCTAGCAGCAAAGTTGCTTTAATCAAGGTATTTCCCATAAGACCATCGCCCACCTCAAGGGGGCAAATCACGCTCTTCTTTTGCATTATCATTTCAGACCTTGCAATTTATTTAGTTTATATTTCTCCGAACTCCACCTGCAGGAATACAAGGACTTCCTCGAATAGCTAGACCTCAGCATAAGCACTGGCGCTCACCGAATCACAACTGTGTCAGGGGACAATAATGCGGCCTTTAGTCGTTGGGGAAGAAGCTCTACATCAAGGAAAAGAGAGATTCACCTTAAATAGGCAATACGGACAGATCCTTCCCTTAACTCGTGAATACCCCTGCGTACACCTGAGATAACGACAGAGACAAAACAACGTTAAACATGACGCCTGCATCCGAAGGATTACCCCGCCCCCCACAGAAAGCGTTTAAAGAAATGTATCTCATCTAATTTAATGCTCGCCAGTGGAGATTTTTGCACTAATAGATGAAACCTACCGAGTATCCAGCTCCCGCCTACATCTTAAGATAGTCACTTAGTATGCACAGAGCCGCAGAGTAAGGCATCAGCCACAACATTCCATGTATGAATAGCACGAAAAGCCCTACAAAGGACTACTAGGAAGAGCAAAGTAAACCACTGGGACTTAATTTGCGTGAAGGTCGATGAAACCCCTTGATGCAAAGAGTACAACATCGTGCGTAAAAAAATTAGAAGAAACGAGCCGCCCATACTATTAGAAGTAGCCCTACCGATTATAACTGTGCTCTTCTCTAAAAGATTCCGGACAGTGAAAGGAAGCATATGAGTCCGGATCCCTCGTAAGCAATCCCCCGTAACCACCCAAAAGTATCCAAAGCAAAATGGATAAAATGCTTGTCAGCGGTACTGTCTGGTCTCAAAGCAGTTGCATTGATTGTTCAGTTCAGTTCAGTTCAGTTTTTATTAGTTTCAAACACACGTTCCTTACAGAACATCCGTGTTTCATACATTGTTTTACTTGTCATTCCAGTTATCTATATGTCATTAGTACTATTTGGTAATCAGTTTAGTCTGTATATAAAAATATAATAATAATAATAATAATAATAATAATAATAATAATAATAATAATGACCTGCATATCATTGAAGAGTCTTATCGATCAAAGCATTGCTCATTGTGTAATTTTTGGTGCCATCTTTCCTTGAATAACTTAAGTGATGTACATTCCCGTAATTCATTATCGAGTGTGTTCCATAATTTGGCCATGGCCATATCAGGCGATTTAAGTCTATAGTTACGATAAGTATTGGGTATTCTAAGAGGTGGGCTGTTGCGATTTCTGTTGGTGTTGAATGTAAAATAAAAAGATAAATCTGGAGGCAACATGCCACGGAAGTTTTTAAACGCAAGAATGCCTAATTCAAATTTGTAAAGTGATGCTATATTAAGCAGTTTGTGAATAGCATAAAGATGAAATACACTTTCATCCCTTCTGTAGCCAAAAATGGCTCTTAACGCGTTATTCTGTGCAACCTGTAGTTTATGTGTAAGTGTTGAAAGCGTTGACCCAAACAGTGGCAAGCAATATGTTATATAACAGAGGAATAATGATTTGTATACAATCAACATCACATCAGGGGATACGCCAACATTGCTTAATTTACTTAATTGAGGCACAATCTGTTCGAGTTTGGTACTTAAGGTATTATGTGATTTCTGTACGTCAGTGAGGGATCAAGGGTTACACCCAAGCATTTGTATTCGAATGCTTGTTTTATATTAGTATTATCGAATCGAATTGCTATTTGTGGGTTTATTGATCTTTGCCATGGAGTAAAGATTAACATTTTTGTTTTATTTATGTTTAAAGACAGTCTGTGTTTTGAATACCAATTTGAGATAAGTTTAAGTTGGCCATTTGTATACTCAACATCGCTAGTTAGATTTTGTAAGGAAAGTGGACAAAGAAAAGTGATGTCGTCAGCAAAAGCAATAGCCTTCAGTTCACTAGCCTTTAGAAGAGAGTTAATAAATATTAGGAATAGTGTTGGTGAAAGGCTGGTTCCTTGTGGTGTACCGAGGTGTGGAGAACACGGAGATGACATAGAGTCGCCATTTCTGGTGATTTGTATCCTGTCGGTTAAATAAGAATTAAAAAACGCAATTGGGCCTTCAGCGAAATTCAGTTGTGCGAGTATATTGATTAGGATATTTTTATCGACCGAGTCAAATGCTTTTTCGATATCGACAAATATACCAGCAACAATTTGATTAGACTCCCAGCTTTTTGTTATATATTCCTGAAGATGGGTAAGAGCTAAATTGGTATTGCATTTACTACGGAAGCCAAACTGCATCGGACTAATAAAGTGTGTGTTGTCAAGATATAGTCGAATTTGGTCATTGATAATTGACTCAAACAGTTTCGCTAGGAATGGAACGCAACTTATAGGTCGATAATTGGTTGGTTCATTTTTATCTCCCTGTTTAAAAATTGGTGTAATTATTGCACATTTCAATTCTGCCGGGCATACCCCTTGTGCAAGACATTGGTTGAAGATAGCTGCGAGAATACTTGATATGTAGGTTATGTATTGCTTAATAAACTTGCCAGGAATATGCGTTTGACAGCCACTCATGTTTGCTTTAAGCTTACTTGATTGGCCATAATCTTGGTAATTATAAACGAGTTTAATAAAATTGGTAATAAAAACGAGTTTAATACGATTTGTATTTTGTCTAATTTATGGGACAACACAAGAAAAGCAGTTGTAAACAAAAGTGCGCCCCCCTACTTACGATGTATCCTAGCGTCGTACCCTAACAGTCGAGTATCTACTACAAAGGCGTGGTATGCAGCCACAGCCGAGATCCCTCAAGGGCCCGTACTGGGACCAACCCCGTCGAATATAACATATGATGGAGTACTCAGACTCCCACATCCGCCAAGAGTTTATTTTTTTGCCTACGTGAACGACATGGTACTGACCGTTACCGCTCAAAACGAGGATCTGCTTAATGCAACAAGAGGGATACCCGACAAAGCTTTATGGACGCTACGTCTCGAATTGGCTTTGCAAAAATGAAGATGATTTAAATAGCCTGAAACAGCCTCTTCATGATCAAGACTTACGTTTATAGAAGGGCACCCAGTAACACCTACGCCTACTATTGAATACCTAGGCATGATTATGGCGCGCGTAAGATGGACGGCGACACTTCTACGGGAGCACTCCCTAGACACATGGGTGCGCACGTGGTCCAACCCACCAGCTGGATATACCTAGAGGACCTGGACAAGAAGCTTAATCACTGACCTCAAAGCCTGGTGTAAGCTCAAGGGAACACTTACATCTTACTCCGTGCAAGTGCTCACAGGGCATGGACAATTCCAGTCGCACCTTTTCCGCATGAACAAGGCGAATACAGATATCTGCGTTCTCTGCACCACAGGCGCACCCGATGACGCGGCGCACACCGTAGAGAACTGCGAGGCCCTTGCGGCCTACCGCACGGGCTCCTCCTATGTCCACAAAGGTAGCCCGACTACGACCATTTTCCACTTCTATAAAAAAAAAAGCATGATTATGGATAGGTCTCTCATAGGAACACCTCATGCGCCAGCAGAGTTTCCGTATGCCAGAACAGCAAACGATTTTGCTGTTTCTCAGCATTAGTAATAGATAGCATAACGCTTATATGTCACGCCATTAGAATCGCACGCCTATTAAGGCTTTAACACGTTGCTTGCAAGAAAGCTCAGTCCCTATGGCTCTCAAGATGTCCCTAAAATTACCATCCGGACAGAGAAAATACTAATAGATAGAGCAGACACCCTAAGGAAATTGAGCTAGCAATCCACCCGGGGCTTAATTAAGGCTGGGGAGTTTCCCGACCTCTTCGACCGTCAAATGTGTGTTACCATCGACAAAATGAAACAATTTGATCTCTGCTCACCGTGGGAGGCCAACCCGTCGGTGGTTGATTTGTCACATAAAGATCTCCATGGGGGAGAACGACCGGACCGGCACATAGTTTCACTAGACGATCGCACATAGTTTCAGATCCGTAGACAGCACAAGCATTTGTCGCTGAGGCAGTCGTATATACTTCATTGTGGTAGCAAAAAGCATAATTTCACCCAAGTGGGCGCTGGCAAATCGAAATACGTTCAGAAGGATTAATTTGCTAGAGAATGGACAACAATTCTCAACAAGGAGGATTCTTGTTGACAACGCACGTTTAACGGCTCTGCCAGGATCTGCCGCTTAAAAATAGAGCTTACTACCTAAACTTAATTTCTGACTGACCCACTATATATATATATATATATATATATATATATATATATATATATTAATATACATCCAAACAACTTTTGAAACAACGCTATGCGAGCAATCCTAAACAATTAAAGAAAATACTTTTGTCCAACTACGAACTCCTAGATACGCACAACAATTATATACAAAACTATGCACCTTACCATACAAAACATTAACTCCCTTCTCTTTGATAATTATTTTTGTTTGGTCTTAATTAAAAGAAGCTGAAAGTCATATTAGTATATAAATACATATGTATGTATATGAATGAGTGCCGACAATTCATTGTTTTTTTTAAATGTCAAGAAATTGTGTTCATTTAAAGCTTACAGAAGGAACAAGCGGAACGCTTGCAACAAAAGCGAAAAACTAAACGCCCGAGATGTGCAATAATAGTATTAATAATCTTACCGTCATTTAGAATGACTGGGCTATAAGAGGAACAATTACTCAGCATGTTCACATTATAGGTCTTGTTTGGATCGAACTTCCGTATATATATATATATATATATATATATATTTATTTAAAATGCACCCTGTTTGGGTATGCAAATACGAACATGATATATATAACAAACATGGTAAAATGAATTATGAGCATTCTCGCTGAAGCTGGGAAAGCGACACGGATTCCGTACAATCAGGTAGGTGGTAGAGGGGACATGGGCCGCCACAACGACGGCATCTGCAGTCCTCCTTGGGTTCATGAAACCCAGCAGACCGGCATAGTAGAAAATGAAATCCGTGAACACTGTAGCGAGTAGTAAGGTGACGACATGGCCGGAGAGACTCCTTCCAGGCCTGGTTAGTCATAGCTGGTGATAGATAAAACTCTATGGGAATTAGAGACACTTGTTGAGAAAACTCATGCCGAAACGTTTCCAGAGCGACTGTCTGCGGCAAATTAAAGCGGTCTACGAGTTCATCAATAAATGATACTGAACCCGCGAGCATGTACACTAATCTGTTGCGCGAATTTGACGGAAGGCCAAGTACTGTCATGGCCGTCCGGACGGACAACTGTGTTGGGTTTCTGATACCCGCTGCCGCGATAAGCGCTTTTCTACAACGCTCAGTTACATGCCGTGAAAACGTTGAGCCTCGAGACGAGGAAATTACCCCGAGATAGCAAAAGGTCTCTACAAACTGCACTTGCTCACCGCGAAATCGCAGTTTATCTGCGCGGGCTCGTTGCCCGCCACGCCGAAACTTAACAGCCTTGGTTTTTGACACGTTTACTATGAGGCCATTCTGCGAGAAATATTCATCCAGTGTGCAAAAAGCAGCCTGCAGGTCAGTACGAATTCTGCTGAATATTACCAGATCATCTGCGTAGAGCAGGGTCATGACCGTTGAGTGCCGGTCTTTCATGATACGTGGCAGATCACTGAGTAACGTTATAAATAGCAATGGGCTGAGATTGTCGCATTGCGGATACCCAGTCGTCTGATCAAACGTGTTATGCTCGCACACACCAAAGTTTTTTCCGGTTTAATGAGAACGTGATCTGCTCGAAAAGTACTTCGCAGGCTGAGATAGTGGAACGCCCGGTCCTGAAGCCATGCTGCTCATCTGGAAGAAACCCCAGTGCTGTCAGAAAATCCGTGAGACATCTTGTCAGTATGCTTGAAAGTAGTTTGTAGACACAACTTCTTTTTGATATCGGCCGCCACGCAGCAGGGTCCGAAGGATCTCCTTTTTCTTTTGGAAATACTTTAAGAAGGCATTCATACCACTTGCCTGGTAGAGCGCCCTCAGAGAGGCATCTGTTAAAAAGGGACTGCCATATAGGCACGAGGAGATGTCCCTGCCGAAGGTGTTCATTCCTTACAAGATCTGGCCCGAATGCCTTGTTATTTCGTATACGAGCGAGGGCAACATTGACTTCGTCTATACTAAACGGTTCATCAAGAGCCTCAGAGAAAAATCTCTCGGGAGTTTCGAGCTCGTACGAAACAGGAATCTCGAGAGGTACCGTATTCGCGTGGGTGAAAGCTGCTTGAAAAGGCCCAAGAGTTTTTCAGATGCGATTGGACAGCTTGTAAAGTTGTGAGGCTGTCGTATAATGAGGTGGGGTTCTTGTTGTGCTTTTAGTATGAGTAGGCGTTCTTGATAGTCGGCAAATGACCGCCTCTTGGAATCTTGAAGCTTCCGATAATGCTGTCGTGTGATTGAGTAAATAGCCGCCGCAGCTCAGCTGGGTCATAGGACGATTGGTGGAGGGCTCTAAGTAGAATTTGCCTCAGCGCAAAGCAATCACTGTCGTACCAGCGTGGAGCGTGTTTGGTAGTGATTTAGAAGCTGAGTTTATAAGGACGCTAGTGACCGCTATTGCCTCACCAAGGGGGCCGTGCTGTAGCCTGTCAGGGTTAATCCAATATATATATAGTAGTTAGTGATATAATACGTACAACTAGCTGGTCTTCTTATTATAATATATCTGATTCAAATACTGCAGCGAAACATCGAACGGAATCAGTTCAAAATATAATTAAATCATGTTCTAAGGAAATACCTATACCATAAAGCAAGCATAGACCAAGGAAACCATGGATGTCTCTAGCCATTGTACAAATAATAGACTACAGAAATAAGCTTTTCTTTAAGGTTCGTCATCTGGACGCCAACCACCCGGATCGATTAAAGTTTAATAATCATAGAAATCAACTTAAACAGATAATCATAAATTTGCGTGAAGAAGATCTAAAAGCAAAATTCTTAGCTTCAAAGAAGGATACGAAACGGGCTTTTAAGATAATGCTAGCCGAGCTCAAGGGTTCCAAAGCTAAACAGCTTTCCATCCTGCTAAAGGATCGCTTAAAGACAAACTAAATTATCTCAATGCACATCTAGCAGGGATTGGAACTAAAATTGCGGAATCCGCTGGGTCTAGTTGTAAAACACTTCTAACTGATCTTAAAGGCCCAACAAGCAAAATAATCCTCGAAACACCATCTTCAAATAAAGTACTGCAAGCTAATAAACTTCTAAAAAACTCAGCAACTGAGGAAACTGATATGATTTCTACAAAACTGGTAAAAGAAAATGCAGATGCTCTGGCACCATTGTTGGAGCATCTTTACAAATTATATCTACAAAGTGGAACTTCCCCACGATATTTGAGTCATCTTTAGTTACGCCGCTTCATAAGGGGGTAAGATTTGCCTTAATAACATTAGAAATATCTCTGTTACCACTAAATTTAGCAAAATTCTCAAAAAATAGTACATTATCAACTAGTTGAGTTCAGTTAAAAAATGGCATTCTCTGTCCAGGACATTTCGGATTTAGGGAAGGACGAAGTACTGAAGAGGCAATGATTAAAAGTTCGAAACTTCATTAAAGCAATTATAAAGAAGAAAAGACAAGTTTGTCTGGTCTTCCTTGATTTACAGAAAGCGTTTGATTGCGTAGATCAGATAACATTAGTAAACAAATTGAAGGCGTTGGGGCTATGCAAGACAAAATACGACATACTTGAAGACTACTTATCTGACAGGCAACAGCGTACAAAATATAAGGAATGTTTGAGTAAACCTGCTTTTGTTAATCACGGCGTACCTCAGGGTTCCGTTCTGGGACCAACACTATTTAATATATACATTGATGATATACACTCATTTTGTAATTATAAGTAGTAAGTATATCAACGGTTTGTTTCACACTACATTGGTACTGTTCTCTATACTCATAAATTCGATTAGTGTCTATGGTGTCTAATCGTGACTTTTGCCTGACCAAAGATGAAGACGGAGCATTTGATACTGTGCCTTTCCATTGCCGTAATTATGGCCCACCCTATACATCTGTATATACGTACGTAAACATGTATGTATGTATGTATATATATATATATATATATATATATATATATATATATCTTTTTTGCCTTTAGTTTAACACCAACGGTAGAACATAATATTCGTGTGCCTTCAAACGTGTGCTTCGTTACGGCAGTCTAGAGTAGGGACTCCAGCAGTATCGCTACTACGGCAGTCTAGGGTAGGGAACTGTCTTTGTTTGGAGGGCTCCCCCGAACCGAGGTCGCAGTGCGCCGTTGCACATTCAGCGAAAGGCGCTAGCGACAGGCAAACTCCGAGTGTTCCGGCCCGTCAAGGGTCCTGAAGGAAATTGGGTAAATTGAGTTACCTATACAGGCTTATATATACTAGGGCGGGTCGACAAGTCCCAGTACTTTGAATTTTAAAAACTGAACCGACACTTCCAAGGGTTTTCGGATTGTTTTGCTTAGTAGGGTCATTCATTATCTACACTCGGGTTACCTTTGGCGGTGTTTATTGTTTGAGTTTCGTTCAAAGAAGTGACGAAATTGAGGTTCGGTTTATGAAAACAAAAATGGAAGAGCCACGAATCTGCATACAGTTCTGTGTAAAAAACCAACTCATATGTTCTAAAGTGTTGAAAATGTTATGAATTGCTTACAGCGGTCAAGCAGTATGTCGAAACACAGGTGCATACGTGATACCGTCAGTATTGCGATGCACGTGAAGAAACGGGAGAATACCCTGTTCGGGTAACTAAGAATTTTAATAATATCTAGCAGCCTGCGCTAACGGGGTCTAGGTTAACAGACTAGCAAGCGCTCTCCGTACTTACAAAACTACCTACTTATAAATAGTTGTTTGAACCCTTATACCTATATTTGATTTACTACACAATCTACATATATCTCTTCTTGTTAAGCTATCCATTAAAGCCTCATGTTCACCGTGCTTTATACGTTTTACTGCGTTATTGATTGCTTGGCAATATGCCTTGTTGAATGCGCTTCCCAAGTATCCTTCGTCGCGTTTCGTCTTTGATCGTCTGCTGTTGCGTCGTGGCAGACGACTCGCAAGGGCACAAGCAGTCAACTGTTGTTATTTACGGTGCGCTGTTAGCTGCCTGTTGCGACTGCTAGCCGTCTGTAAAGTCTGCAATGCAATGTTCGACACCACAAGTTTTGGCAAGCGTCGGCGGGGCTCTCGTGCGGAAGGGGTAATGTCGAAAGGCGTTTGGCTTCGACGTCGATGCTGCACATGAAAAATGCCAAATAAAAACGAAGCATGAACAGTTAGAGTGAGCCTGCAGCCTTGTTTGCCTCGCAATCCCATTGCGCGGAATTTAGTAGAGCCGTTTGATTCCCCTGTTGGCGTGTACTGGCTAAGCGCAAACACAGCGGCGAGCAGAACTGCGCCCCACTGCTCCGCCTCTCTATTTGAACATGGAGAGCCGGATAGAGTATCGGGCCATCTCGGGCGTCAACTCGCGCCTCGCAGCGCGACGTGGTCGGTGACTCGCAGCTCACTGCGGGACGCACAAGTAGCCTTGAACCAGCGTTGTATTGAGCGAAAATTCATACACGACGATTACGGCGCGGTTTGCGATACGTTCGAGGCTTAGTAGGGGGCGGGCCCGTTACGAGTTCTACCGAAGAAAGCAATCGTCACGAGGGACTCAATCGCTAATGGCGAAGTGCGACTTCTACTTCGGGCACTGGCCGGGCAAGACTCTGAACAATCAATTGGTAATCGAAGCGAGAAGAAGAGGCGACATACAGTGCACAAGCAAACAAAAACCCAGAACCAATTGAACCAGCAAAGTAGAAGTACGGACGAGACCCTGCCAGCGGCTTCCACTGACGCAACCCAAGCGAGTATGACTTTAAAGGAACTCTTGTGTATCACTACCACCACTCGCGCCATTAGTAACCTAAACGTGTTAGTAAACTGCGCGTGAACTAGAACTGCGGCACGTACGATTTACGATTGTGAGAGCCAGAACAGAATAGTCAACTATGCGATTGGGTCCCGCAGACACGAAAAACTTGCATCACCAAAAATGAAGGAAAACACTATGATTCGGCAAATGAAGGCCAGTTGTATGGTATAATTTGGATGAAGTCGAGCCAACTGCTCAGTGGCCAAAGCCAAAGTGACTGTAAAATAGACTGGTAAACCGCAAGAAACTACGGTTGACACATACGCGCGATGGATTCTGTTGGCTACGTGACCAACAAAGAAAGAGTGTGGCCCCTAAGGTAAATTTCAGGCAATACGGGACATGTGGGTTGACTTACTGATCAAAGTAGGGCTATAACAGCTAGTTTTTATATGAGATAGTTGCAACAACTGATAATTAAAACTATTTATATAAGATTAGGAAATAAATCTGATGGATTTATGACGCAAACACGATCTGTAGAATTTATGGCGCAAAAATGATCTGTAGAATTTCGTCAGTGTGACGGCAGATGAGAAATTCAGCCGGATACCAACGGGCGCCATTAAGCGCTAAAGTAAGAAGATGCATCAAGCATTGTAGAGGTAAGACAGTTACGGTTTGTCTGAGTCGATCATTGTAGCAGCAGGCATTACTTTGGGCTACTGGTTTCCGAGCGGTTGTACTACTGCTATTGGGAAACACAGAGAAATAAAGGCGAGTAGCATACCCGCTAGGATCGCCAAACTTAGATTCAAGGCAGTACGTGATAGGGAAGAAAACAAGCTCTAGTTTGTGCCCAAGTAGCCAAGAATGACTTGTCTACACATAGAAGGGGAGGTTTAATTGAGAACCGACTACCAAGTCATAGCAACGGGACGGAACAACGCCAATGCGAATTGTTCAATGGATATCGAGGTTTAGCGACTACAGTAGCCAAGTAGAATATCAGCCGGGTGTAAATAACAACTTTCCGAACAGGTTACCGAGGCTGCCGCCCAGGGTGCACTTTGCCATAGAAGAAAGATAGAAAACCGCCGAACAGAAGACGACAAGCTAAGACCAATAAATTGAAAGGAAATAGCCAGTAGGTCGGAGAAGAACGAAAGTCTGAGACAAGTCAGCAACTGATTGAATCAGAGCACCGGACCAGGATACTATAAGACCACTCGTACTGGCGCATGACAAACTACTCTAGGAGGTGAGGAGAATGGTTCAGAAGCTGAAGCACGTATTCCTATTACCGGACGCTAGATACAGGCGAGGGGGTGTACGTGAGACCCCGTTACTCAGAACGAGGGGATTCCCCGGGGACATTCAGAAAACGGATAGCCTACAAACAACGTAAGCCGAACGTTACTGAGCGGGTATTAAGGATGTGCCACAACAGAGAACGGTGAAGAGAAGTGGGTGACACCGCGGATGTCACGCGAATAGACAAGCAAATCAGTCCGCGATCTTGGCTCAGCGGTAAAGTGTCGTGTTAGAATAAACTTGTGTGTGCTTGCACCAGGCGAAAACCTGGGAAAAGAACCTGCTGACTAGACTGCTCGTCGACCAATGGTAGGTATCAAAAAAGCGAACGGGCGTTTTCGATTATATAATGTTCACAAACGTAACACCTGATATTGAGCGTCTGCCAAACTCAGGGCAGCTGCTTTGCCAAGCCGAGCTCAACATGCCCTTCAATCGACGGAATCATTTGGGAAACGGCGTCAGACACTCGACTGGAAACATGGATATTAAGTGGCCCCAAAACTAGAGGCGCAAACAAATGAGATACACAAAAAGTCACCACTAAGCTGGATAAAGTAGAGGAGATAGCCTACCCCGTTAAGTCTTTTTTGACTGTGGGTTGATTTTCTAAAGGGCTTGCATCCGGCAAAGACCTCTCAAGTTCAGCTCGTGTGTTGATCAACTTAGCACGAGGGTAGTCATTTCATCAAGGTTTGTTAGGTTTCTTAGGGAAAAAGAGTTCTAGGCACCATCAAACCTACTTCTTTCTAGTGTATGCTGTTAACAACCGTCTAAGAGGTTGATTTTTTTTTTCATTTCTAACTCAGGAAATGTTACTCGTGACAATACCAACAGCATCGCGTAACTTACTTTCATTAAGTGCATAATAACTGGGCGTGCCTGCATATTTTGCATTTCTGCGGGTTAGGTGTCTATATAAATTCCATTAACTAAGCGACTCAAAGATGGGGCTCGGCAATGGCAAGTAAGCGCATTTCAACACGGCCCAACTTGCTGATGTCACCCTCTGTGTGTGAAAAGACTTTACAGACTTCTGTTCAAAATTCTGGGCTTCTAAAACGTTTCAATTAGGACTTTGTTATTTATTAAAATGTATCTAGAATTAGCTGTTGAAACGACCTTTTGCACGGTGGCCGTTGTGAAAACGATTAATTAAAGCAAGTTATAGAGGTTCTAATCTTAGTTACAGTTGCGGAACTCCAAAGAAATGGAAACTATAATTTTAGCAGATCATAACAGTAACCGTTATCAATCGTTGCTCGCTCTGGCGGTATACCCAGAAGTATTGAATACAAAAGTGGGTTCAGTCCATTGCCCTGCGCGGCCCTTCAACTCAAACGCCGTCTTTAAACCTACAAACACAGCATATAGGCGACTCTTCGGCCCGGACAGCGTATCCCTGATTGTTCCGAGCAGCTCCCCAATAGCTGAGTGATTGCCCTCATTATACAGACCGTCGCTCCGTCGTGTGAGCTTTCATTTTTAGCGGCGCTGCCGAGAGTTATGTTCGACCCGGCCAATATTCTCCCGAAATGTTCAACCCCTGCCCGTCTTAACTAAGCATTGTTTTCTCCTGCGTCAGCCTTATATGCCGTATAGGGCCTACATCAGCCTGTCTTATTGATGCCCACTCTTTTTCCCAGCACCTTTGCTTCTCCTCACTATACGATGTCTTAATTAGCGTAACTAAACAACCTAGACAGTAGTTACTATAGCACTCACTTACATGTACGAAATGTATTTTGTGATAGTAATCACGTGTGATAGTAATCCTTAACCAAGCATGCTTGCGACAAGAACGTCGAACCTCCGTGTTATTTTGATATGCACAATATGGCATTCATTGGAGATCAATATGACCCGTAAAAATGGTAGTGTAGTGCAGTGCTTGAGAAACACACAAAAAAATTCAAAAAGAAAACGTCAGGATCCCTTAAACTCATGCTTAAAGATTGATGCTCTTAAATTATCAAAGTAGCTCCCTAAAGTTTTTCTAGTTGCATACGGGCCGAAAAACGCTTGTCCTGTATTACTCGTACTGCCCAAACTGTCAAATAGTAGAACGTGCTAGCAGTGGAGCGACGTTTTTACCCGATCGATGGGAACCGTTTACCTGGGAAACGCTTTGTCATCACTTCGTATCAATGTGATCAAAAACAACAATATATCCGTCGTCATCAGTAGCATCACTGTCACCGATGTCCACAATACAGCACAATGATGATCTATATGGTAATATATAGATTGCCGCATTTAGGTGGAGTGAAAAGGCATTTTTTTCCTAAAGGCACACATGGAATAATTTGCATCCCCTGCAAATCTTAAAAGGTTCTTTCCCTTTAGCTCGACTATATTCTGATCAGAAAGGAAAATGAAATAACATGCAAAAAATTAAGTTATGTTGCCGACGCACTGATAAAAGAGAAGACCTTTCCAGTAGATAAGTCGCAAACGAGCGTGAGGTTTATATTTGCATATATATCTATAATACTGTGCTCAATTTATGAGCTTAAATTACCGTTATTTGCATCACTTACAGTATGGTTTAACTCCAAAAACGAATTTCTATCTCAGAAAATGTTACTCGTGACAATACCAACAACATCGCATAGCTTACTTTTATTAAGTGCATAATGACTGGGCGTGCCTGCCTCTTTCGCATCTCTGCCGGTAAAATGTCTATATAAATTCCATTAACTAAGCGACTCAAACATGGGGCTCGGCAATGGCAAGTAAGCGCATTTCAACACGGCCCAAATTGCTGATGTCACCCTCTGTGTGTGAAAACACTTTACAGACTTCTGTTCAAAATTCTGGGCTTCTCAAACGTTTCAAGTAGGGCTTTGTTATTTATTAAAATGCATCTACAATTAGCTGTTAAAACAATTTTTTGCACGACGGCCGTTGTGAAAGCAGTTCATAATTAAAGCAAGTTATAGAGGTTCTAATCTTAGTTGCGGAACTCCAAAGAAATGGAAACTATAATTTTGGCAGATCATAACAGTAAAATTCTGGCTCATTCTCGAGTTCGACTGTTAGCAATCGTTGCCCGCTCTGGCGGGCTACCCAGAAGTACTGAAAACAGAAGTGGGCTCAGTCCATCACCCTGCGCGGCGCTGCCGAGAGTTATGTTCGACCCGGCCAATATCCTCCCGAAATGTTCAACCCCTGCCCGTCTAAACTAAGCATTGTTTTTTCCTGCGTCAGCCTTATATGCCGTATAGGGCCTACATCAACCTGCCTTATTGATGCCCACTCTTTTTTTCAGCACCTTTGCTTCTCTTCCCTATACGATGTCTTAAATGACTAATAAGTAACTAAACAAGCCAATGCCATCTTCACTAGAATGGTCTTTACGTGTTCTTGCGTCAACTTACTGTGACCGCCCTGCACCACCATTATCGAAACCTTTCTCGGTAATGCTTTTATAACTTTCCATAACACCGTATATATCCTTGCTGGTTGGACATACTAGATCACTAGTTCTAGTGTAGATGACGTAACTGCGATCAGATTTTCTAATGCTTTATTCGCGCTCATTTCTTCCACCGTCAGTCTAATGAAAATGGATATCCCCTTGGCTTACCCAGATCTTTTCTGCACGATGCCAGTGCATGGTACTCATAGAATCCTCATATATCAAGCTGCTTTATGGCCTAGGTATCCGTTAAAAAAAGAACCAAACGAGAATCCAAGTGAGAGATCGATATCCAACTACGACCTTTGCAGCCCACGGATTTCATCACGTTCTTTGCAATTTCGAGGGCTTTCATGCATCACAGGGTGAATGTCGATGCAGACAGTGCTGGAACAAATATTATCGATACCACACCGCAGTATGTCCGGCGGTTCGGTCCGTAGCAGAACTAGCAACACGCTCGTTTAATGGCTGTCTCGAAACATTTTGAAGTAACATAAACACATTTACCCAGCTTGGGCGTTAGTATAATCGTACAATATCAGCCAACAGGTTTCCGACGTAATCATTGCATAACATAAAGCTCACATAAGCACACCAGTCATGATGATTTGCGTCGCTATCATTAATTATAATTGTGGAATTAAAAAACATGAATGACCAGCTCGTGACTCGCAAATGACTGTAAATATTGTAGACTGATGACAGATTCTCGCGTAAGCGAGCGTTGACTTCTGTAGCGCGGTGACACCGTTGCTAATGGATATGGCATATGCCATGCGACTCGTTGGTCGTTTGTGATATAAATAATCTGAATTCCAAGTGGTATACACGTCATGGTAGATTATACAGTCACAGGTGAGTCCAGATCATCCAATTTAATTGTATATGGTGGATGGCTCCTGTGGTCTTCTTGTGCGCGATTTTGTTGTTTATACAACAATGTAAACGTTCAGGTGACGTAAATAGTTTGCAATACCAAGATCCAGTAGTTCCTTGCTCTTTCGGTTCGTTTTTATCGTTGAGCGCTGGATATGGGCAGCATCGGCAAATTAAAATGACTTAATCAGTAGGTGAGCAGCTTTATATCAATTTGTACCTGCAGTAGATATTCGTGGCACTCAAATTAAATATTCAGATAAGGCTAAACGTACGCAATGTACATTTTACCTTTTACGCATTTCACGGATCTAAGGGCCTCGCTCCATTCAAGAGAAATGCCACTGTAAAACCAATTGCCAACTGCTATTTAACAGTTACGAGCTAAGGCACTTATGCTACCAGTATATATATATATATATATATATATATATATATATATATATATATATATATATATATATATATATATATATATATATATATATACTATTTTTTCTATTTTATTGTGCATTCGATTGAAGTTTGCAACTCATACCGCAAAAATATAGCGCCTGATTGGCCTAAACGGTTACTAAGCTAAAATTCGTATTCTGACAATCGGCCCCGACCTTGTTGACAGTCTGGTTAATACCTTATCTCTGCCCCTATATTGTAACCGTGATTAACTGAACGATGAAAACTGTTAACTCGTTGTATTTCGTTACACGTTTTTGACTATTAACAAAGAAGACACGCAACTCTATAAGGTTGATTAGACCACTAGATTTGTACATTTATTTAAACGTTAGTCGACGAAAGAAGCGACAACGGCCGGCGTCAGGCACACATAACAGATCGACACCGCCGTGGTCATCAAGCGGGTAGTGCTGATCCGGCTTTGGGTGAATTTGCGCTGTGCAATAGCCGTGTCAAACCCGTGAAGTGCCTCCGAATACAGGGTTTAGCCGAGCAATGTCGGTAATTATGTTGGGCTGATCGTCAGAGGTGTTTTTATCGCAGTTGTGTTGACACCATAATTTACCAGGTCGGAGCTGTGTACGAGACTAGATCTACATTATACGTCGGCGAAGGACAAACATGCACAACATGTTCTAGGAACCAATGATACAGCCTTTGACTCCTCTCTTGTTCAACTTGACTGTCCCCATGTTTGAATCAGCGGTTAAGTGTCCATTCACTCTGGATCAGCACCTCATTAACTTCCTTTTCAAAAAGGAAGTCGCAAAAATCCTACGTGGTCTACCAAAGCAGCATTGCAGTGGCTCTAATACGATCTACTACGAGCGCTAGGTAGAATGACCTTCAGATGACCTTGCGGGCAAGTTGGTTACGCCGTCCAACCGATAGTCGACGAGGATACTCCAAGAGCCTGACGACACCAGAGCGCCACATTGCCCCTAATATTTATTAGAATTGCAGCGAGATTGTGGATCGTCACTATCTCTCTCAAAGTACTGCATTAAAACGCTTGCCTAAAAAAAAGATTTGCAAAGCTGGTCATCGCAAAAGTACTTTCAACTGTCGAGAAGATTCTTACGCTGAAGAAATTTGAGTTTAGAAGGACCAAACTATACAAAATGGAATCCGCGTACTCAGGTCGGACTTTCAGTGTGTGCTGGCACTGCCTGGAAGTGGACATGTGGAGTGGCAAAACTTTAAAGCTTAAGCAAAAAATGCATGGACCTCGCAAGGAAGTCCAGTAGCCTTTTTTTCACTCGCGCAAAAAATCTCTGACTTAGTAAGTTATGTGCGCGCGGACGACGTCGTGGTCACCCATCCAATTTCGGGGTTCCCCGCAGAATTGTCGGCATGGTGGAGGCGTATCTTCACCACAAGAACAAGTCATTTTGCTCGCTTCATATTGAAGTTCTTATTGACTATCGGCTCCGGCCTAGTTGACAGGCTGGTCATATTCACGTACCTGTTCTTGTAATGTTACCGCTTTCACCATCATTTTATTATCTGCTTCAAACATCTTAACTTAGAAAATATACGCACAACGCTACTACATACTTTCGTCATGTTAATTGAGTTGCTTCCATAACGAACTTCTAAGGTAAATAACACGTATGTTATATTTTTAAACTAGTGCCGCTTTCGTTTAAGCATGTTTACTCCGTGATCAGGTGAAGACGGTCGAATTAGGTCCACGATTGCTTACAAGCGTCATCTCGAACGCGATTGGTTTCATTTTCAATACCTATATTTAGCGAAAATATTGCGGAAAACTATATATATATATATTTTTTTTTTTTACGCTTTGACAATACATTAAATTTGTCCGGTACGCAGGCGAACGCCGAAAACAACTGAAGTATTTGTAGGATCTTAAATCTGGCACACATTTCAGGGAATATTTGGTTAACGTTAGCCGGAATTCGAAATCTTTCAACTACTGCAGTATTACACCTGCAGTTACATTGTTGAGCATACTTGCCAGTGCTTTCATCTTTAAAAGGCTTTTGCGTTTGTATTTGAGCTAATTGGGTTCATGTTCAAGAGTTCCTACAATCATCATTAAGTACCTCTTCATTGCAGACTTAGTATGATAACACCTGTTTATAAAAAAAGTGTCACAGTCAATACCAAGAATTACCGACAGTATTCTTCAAGACACTGCATAATATATTCTAGAAAACACTAGCGTCTCACTTTAGGAGATTCCTCAATATGAATAAACATGTCGAAATTAACTTAACATGGCTTACTACGACACCGCTCAACTCTTTTTCATCTATTAAAAAGCAGGATTGGGCAATGTTCATGACGATCGCAAAGCATTTTAGTCTCCTTCTATTCTATTTGCTGCACCGTCTATTATTCGTCAGGGTTAATGCGTGAGCCGTCCGATGTGCCATCTTCAGCTTCTATAGAAGTAAGAACCTACTATTAAAAGTTACATACTTGAAAATATGGAGACTTTACATATGTTTCTCCTCTCTCCCGACACAAAGTTATAAGCATTAAAGGTGTCGAAAAGTATGCCACTACCTGTTCCTCTGGAAATTGTGCTGAAATTTGGAACGTTGAAACGCGATTACAGTTTGATAAAGCCACACTGCCTTGTGCTACTATTACACATGAGTTGCATGTCTATATTACTACTAATCATTTACGTTAGTGACTAAACTACCGACTCATTAAGATTTCGATACCGCTTGCTATTGGCACTTTTCGCCGGTTGCCGGTCAAATATCTGAGGTACACATTCAGCTGACAGATCAGCGGGATCTTTTGTTTTAGACTTGTACGTTTGTAGTCTTAGTGTCTCTTTGCTGGATTTGCTCGACTAGCAGTATTGAGAATGTTATATCCTTTGTCAATCTCCTAAGAGTTGTCCTTTAGAAATTGTTTTCACCTTTTGTCAACTTTCTGTTCCACAGCGTAACGAGGGCAAAGTACGTCAGCTCAGATGTGCTGATTTTTGTTTGAGCAATTTTTCGACGTTTCGAAGGCAATACCCTATTATTCTGAAGGTTGTGGATAACTTGAAACTCACAAAAGACCTATTTACGTAGCGGAGCCAAACTGCCACATGCACCCAAAAAATTTAAGTCTATTCGGTTGAAAATTGCAGTCTTGCTTCGTAAACGTGCCTTTTAGCCAATTAAAACATTATCGTTGCTAATTACTCTGCCTTTTTGTATATTCAATAGAAACGTTTTACCTATATATATAT
>QVRM01003401.1:0-27831 GCA_003439945.1 Dermanyssus gallinae
TCCTTGCTGTGCTATTATTGTAGACAAAAAGCGTTAGTTACACGTACGTTTACGTGTCGTTCTAATGAAAACAAGTTTTCCAATTTCGTAAGGCCTACAGAAAAGAGACAGCCCAAATCTTATCCTTCGCTGCTTTGAGCCACTTACTCTCTTCTCTAAACAATAGCCTAAATAGAAGTGGAACCTCAACGACTGTCGAAACATGCGGGTAACAATGCAGTCCCTGATCTCGTTACTGTCATAAGAAACTTTAACGCACCAATTGACGATATTAATGAAAACATATTTAATATGTATATATTGTATATTTTGCAATAACTTTGCATTTAATATGGTACATAATTACAATACACTCGTTATTATATACAATTTGAACACTTCAGCGACCGTCCCACCGGGCGAAACGTGCAGAGACCGACAAATGCTAAAGTGGTTCAGTAATAGTGACTTAAGCCTGACTCTAATTGTTTTTACTGCCGCAACCCGCTAGCAGGTACACAAAGAGGTTTCTTGCCGTTTGCGGCAAGCAAAAAGCGCGCTTCATATATATTGTGAAACATATTTCTAGCTGCGCAAAATTGCCGCTGAAGCTCAACATTGGCACAATCTTAAGCTTAAACAGACGCACTGCAGCCTTTAGAGACAGTCATCGAAGTCTCTCACCTCTGTGTGAACAGAGGCAACAGCCGCCCGACACCTGTTGCCGAGGTGGTTAAGGTCGTTTCCCGTCTTGTGTAGTCTCAGACCCAAATACGGGAAGGAGTGGACAAACTCTAGCGGTTGCCACAACAGGGTATTACCATCTGCTGCTGCAGCCAATCGACCCTCATGAAACTTAATGGCTTTCGTCTTCCGCGAATTTATTTCTAGGCCCTTACAGTGAAAGTAACTTTCTACGTCACCGATAAATCGACGAATGGAATACACATATATAGATATATATATATATATACAAAAGGCGAGCACTGCCGAGTGTGCAAACATATTGTGAATGATTAATAAATCTTCACAATATATATATATATATATATATATATATATATATATATATATATATATGTATATACAGGTAGTTCTACAAGTTCTTAGAATGAAAACCAAGAATTTTCCAAATCATGTTTTTAAATTTATCTTATTCGATATACTCCCCGAGATGCTCAATACACTTTTCCCACCAAGATTTCAGAGCTTTTATACCTATAATATAGAATTCCGCGTCTTTAGACTGAAAATAGGCATTGACAGCAGCCTTAACCTCTTCATTGCTGGAAAAACGCTTTCCACCGAGACTATTCTTCAAATGTTCGAAGAGGAAATAATCAGAGGGGGCCAGGTCTGGAGAATAGGAAGGTTGTTCAATAAGTTCGAATCTCAGTTGGGCCAGTTTTGCCGATGCTTGCCGGGACTTGTGTGCAGGAGCATTGTCCTGGTGAAACAGGACAACCTTCTTCTGCAAAGCGGGCCGTTTCACGATGAGTTCTTGCTAAAGGCAGTCCAACAGTCTTGCATAATATTCTCCTGTGATCGTTTTACCGCTCTCAAGGTAGTCGACCAGAATTATTCCACGTTGGTCCCAAAAAAACCGTAGCCATCACCTTTCCGGTCAATGCCGTTGTCCGCACCCTCTTCGGAGGTCCTTCACCAGGTGCACACCATTGACGAGATGCTTCTTGGGTCTCGGGAGTGTAGTGATGGACCCAGCTTTCATCGACGGTCACGAATCTGCGCCAAAAAATTCGACGGATTTTCGACATCTTGGCCAAATTTCGCTGTGAAGCGGAAACACGCGCGTCGTTCTGGCCTTGATTGAGCAAATGCGGCAGCCATTTTGCCCTGAGCATTTTCATCTTCAAGTTTTCGTGCAGGATGAAATGCACTCTACCCAAACTGATCCCCAAGGCCTCCGCTATCTCCCTAATGTTCACTCGCTTATCTGCGGCAACGAGTTTCCGCACTTTTTCCACGTTTTCCTCATCAGTTGCCGTTTTGGGCGTCCTGAACGTAGTTCATCCTCGGTGCTCCTGCGACCTCTTTTTAACTCATTAATCCAGTTGGAAACAGTGGCAAAATATGGCGCAGAGTCACCGTACACCTCATCTAACTCAGTTTTCACTTGGGTCGCATTCTAACTTTTGAAATAAAAACGCTTGATAACCACTCGAAACTCTTTTTCTCAATTTTTCAAAATCACGCCGATACGTTGCACGGGAAAAGCGATCAAACGAAATCGCAACGGCCAATCACCATAATATTTTGACTGCTAGCAATCGAAAAGTTGCCGTTTCCAATAGCGGTGAAAGCGCGAAAAAATTCGAATTCTGAAAAGCTCATTTTAAGAACTTGTAGAACTACCCGTATATATATATATATATTCAAAGTTCGAACATGGATATGTGTTTTCGGTGGCTCATGGCTAGGGCGCTAGGTCAGATTAGCCAAGACAAGCCTTGGCAGTGGCCCAGTGGGATCGCCTTCATCTTGAGCTTCGTCCGAGACTAAAAAGTGTTTATTAGTGACTCGTGAGATGCCGTTCACTTCATCAGTCCTCCTGTATAATGCGACTCTTGTTGCTCGTGTGACATAATAGCCACAGTTTGTGAACAATCACTTTGCCTTAGTGATACATATATATATATATATATATATATGTATACAGAGTCTTCCAAAATTCGCCCGACAAACTACTTTAAAGTCTAGAAGAACTCGACGAAAACAATAATTTTTCCAATGGAACGAGGGGCGGAAACGTCCTGTAAAAAATGAGTAATTGAGTGTGAAAGACAAAATATAAGACTTGCAAAGAGTTTATTTTTTTAATTTTATCTTCAATGCAACATTTGTTTCGCTTTGAGCTAGCGTAAAATGCAGTTCAGATTTATTGAAGATATGTCAGGTTAAAGAGCTCGATGTAACCATTTTTGGTAATTAACTCTCACTCTAAAAGAAGAAATTTCTCCTCTTTGTTCCATTGGAAAAAAAAATCGCTGAGCTGTACTAGGCCTACAATCTTATTTGGCGAGCTCTGGAGACCTATATATATATATATATATATATTAATCGTTTATAACCGGCGCACATTTTGGGGGATTATCAATCTGTTATGGAGCTAATCAGGCTGATTCGAATCGTACCACTGTCAGTCAGGAAACATGTGACCGAGGATCTTACCCGTGTACTATCAGCAGTTTCATCTGATAACGATCTGATAAGAACGTTGAGACGTCGCCTTGCGATCTTTCTCGAGATATGCGCCTGTCAGACGTGATTGCCACTTCTCATTCTCGCGTTCGAGTACCACACCATCCCGCGCGCCAGTCCATTGTTAAACTCTTCGAAGGAGATGTTTCTGGCTCCGCTAAACTAATTGTACCTGTAGATACTATAACATCCAGCATTGACCTCACAGAGGCCTTGCGAAAGCAATCATAACTACTTGGCGCCAGACTGTTTGCCCTTCAGAAAAGAACGGATCAGTACGTCCCATTTCGTGTTCGTCTGCGCTACGCAGGCTTGCTGCGAAAATCGGATGCAGCCATAACAAAGCCGCTATTTCTCACGCAAGGCGTGCACACCAATTGGAATTTGGCGACGTCGGCTGAGACCGAGATAGCCATTCCCGCAATCCGAGCCTTTCTTGACTCGCGCGAACGCCTAGGGGTTCTTGTCAAGGTCGATTTTGGAAACGCTTTTAACAGTTTTAACAGTACAAGATGCGATCACCTGATGAAGGTCGTCCTCGGCTTGTCTGGGCAAATGATTTTATCCGTCACCGGACTGCAGCAGGAGATCCCTTAGAACCACCTCTACTTTGCCTGGTGTCAAGGATCTGGTAGATTCCTTCAGGAGCTCGGTGAACCTTTGGTGGCTTGATGATGGCTTGTTAGCAGGAAACGTTTGCACAGTAGCCGACTACATTCGACTGGTCCTTAACTTTGGTGTAGAATCTAGGTTGGAGTTAAATGCAAGATATGCCTCTTTGGCTCTACCCATAAGGCCACCCCCGAATATACAGTCACTTCGAGATCTCCTGCCCGGCTGCAAGATGACCGTCAAGGTCAATCTAGAGCTACTAGATGTGTCAGCCGAAGTGCTCACAGCAGCAATTGAGCACTGAAGATTAAAACTGTAAAATGCTGCTGCACGTTTTCCTCTTCTGGGAGCCCATCGTCCGGTGAACCGGGTCCGGTGAACCGGGGCTTTTCGTACTCAGGTCTACTTTCTCTTCTTTAAGACCCATTCACCTTTTTCGAGGAACTAACCTGTCAAGTTGAGTCGACGATTTGCAAACGCTCAGCAAGTTGACACTGTCTAACTGTTGGATAGTCTAAAAAGCAAAGTCAGCTTTGGAGCATTCAGGGTTCAATTTAGCGACGAGTCCACTCACCTGAATGAATACCTCACCGTTCAGAAATTGAGGAAGGCAGTACGTCAATTCCCGAGGCACAATACACCCAGTATCATCAATTGCAATGAGCATTTGCAGCAGGCAGTTACAATGACCGCACACTGGACCGCGCTCTTCATTAGGTAAACTTACAACAGACGACTGCCCGCAGCGTGGAGATAGTACGCCGTGGCACTTATTCCAAATGGCAAGGTACCACAGACCGAACTCTCTTTCTGACAGGGCATCGCCAAGAAAAGCTGTGCTTACAAACTGCTTGCAAGCTTCTTAGTTGGCCGTCTTACATCGTTTGAGTACAATGTATAGCATTACCAGACCAAAAACATGGCTTCGCTGCACAGAAGTAAACTAACGTAATCAAGCAAACCAAGGTACCTGGAGGGCGAGGTTCAAAAGTGACAGTTTTTATACAGCGTTTTTGTGGATTTCCAAGCTTCGTTTTGTTCAGGATCCAAAAAGGAAGTCCCGCTTAGGCGCGCCGAAGTCAGGGTCCCAGTACGAATGTTGACGCTGATGAAGGACATGCTACAGTCCAATCAGATCGACCCCGAACGACGGTATAGCGGAGCACCCAAGCATAGAGCCAACCACAGACTTCGCTTAGGGTGATTAACTTAGCACTTTGTTTTTCTCTCCTGGTAGCCGAGTTATCAACACGCATACAGAGCCGACACCCAGCTGTCAAAGTAATCCTGTATGCCAACGATCTAGTACTCTGCAGTAGCAGCAGATACCTATGCCAACGATCTGATACTCTGCAATAGCAGCAGATACCATCTGCAACAGACCCTGGCTACTTTGTCGGCTTACGTGAACGCAATTGGCCTTGAAATAAATCTGCAGAAGACAGAGGCTATGATGTTCAGGCACGCGGGCAGGCTGGCCGTGACCGACACACCTAGGTTAAATGGACTATGTAAATAAGTTCACATATCTTGGTATAACATTAGCCTCCTCAGCCGAGACTTTTGCTGCATAAATAGATGAGAGATCCCGAAAAAAACTTGATCGCTGCGACAGCACTTAAGACGCTCCAGTGCTCTCGATTAAGCCAGCGCTAGTTCTATTCGATATGAAAATAGCCCCAATTACACCTTACAAGATCCAGCTTGTGTACGCAAAGCTGAGCTCGGCTCAACTAGGCGCACTCAATCTGCTGAAGCTAACTTTCTTGAAACGAATGCTAGGTCTAGGAACGTCAGCATATAACCGCCTAATGTATTTGCTGTACGATACTCCGCTATTCGTAGAGCAAGTCAAAAAAAGTACGAGCTCCCAGGCACACCCGCATACAGCGAGTTTATCGGGCCATATGAAGAGAAAATAGCAGAGTTCGACGCACATGTGTATACGACAGATGCGATAGTTAGGCTATCATGGAAGGACACGGGCGGGACAAATAGGCACATCACCACCCGTTTTGTTGTGTACGGTTTTCACTACCTCTTATGCCAGAAAGCCGTTTATCGTGAACCTTGTGACACATGTGTTTGAAAATATTGTTTTGGTCTACATATGTGTAAGATATCACGATAGTCTCTTCGGTAACAAGGCTGGTACCGGACGATTTTAAATATTAATATAATTACAACGCTGTAGTTATATTTATCATACTAATTACATTTTACCTAATCTGGCGTGAAAATAAATACTGTTATAGGAGAATCCTGACGGAAGTTCGGCCGATTTTAAGGAAAGTTCGATGTTGCGGTTCTTCAACGAGAACGTGTCAGGGGCAGTCGCCTTCTTCTATCTAATGATGTTACGGCCGACGACCCAGCCTCGGCAGCATCGTTACGGGAAAAACATTTTCTCGCGCAACGGGACTTGGGTTGACCGTCTCCTCCTTTACGTAACGTTTACTTTCTTTACGTCGCTCGAGGATGATTCCTATGCAGTTGGATCATCAGTGTGGATTTTTGATTGCTCATTCGACGGATTTGGTGAGGCCGTAGCAAATTTGATCGACTTACTGTAACGGGGAGCTCCGTACCCAATGTGGTGTTCTCTCACCTTCGAGTCGACATTGTACGCACTGAAGAAAAAAGACGGCTCGGTTAAACCTATCGCTTGTTAATCGGTAAAACAGAGGTTCGCAGCCAAATTAACAATGAGAAACTTGACAATCTAGCTGTTGAGCCTCACCACTTGGGTTTCTCTGTCAAGCGGGGTGCTAAAATAATGGTTTACGCTGCCACCAGGGCTCTACAGATTTTCGGCTCAATCCCATTGGGCTAGTCAAATTCGACTTTCAAAAGAACGCGTTTAACGTCATCAGAAGAGATTTGTTAGGAGTGGTTAGAAACTCCTTATCACAATTTATCGTTCAATCAAATTGGCTTGACGTAATCTATCGCATTTGGTCTTGCTCTCAGCACTGCTCTCCTCGACTGTAGGGCTTCAACAGCCCTCCCCTGTTTTGTCTCGCCGTTCAGAACTTGTTCAACTTGGTCCCCGAGGATTTAGAGAAGATACTCAGTTTTGCTGCATGCAGCTTTTTGGAACTGAACTCTACCAAGTGTGAAGTTGATATCATCGGTTTAGGCACAGCGGACATTTTCGCTATCCCGAATCTATCCGGGTTGCCGCGTAACAGACGACGACCTGGAATTCTTTGGGGTGCTCCTGTTCTCTTGTGATAGAGAAACAAACTTAAGGTCAGTTTTAATCGCCTCCACCGGCTGGGTGCTTACGAAAGACTGTTCCTTTTAGTTCAGGCTTCTTCGCGTCGAAACAAACTATCTGTTCAGGAAAATGAACTGATTAACCTTACCTGTAACCAGAGGTGGACCAGGCCTCCCCGATGCAGTTTCCCTTTTAATTGCAGCACACATTGCCTTATTGCATCCGGCGGCTAGCGACGTTGAGTCTATCCTGGACTACCCCGAAGACCTGTCCTCTTCAGTGTGTTAAAGTTCTTCTTCTTGAATTCGCGAACGACGTTTGATGGAACGTTGTATAAAACCGGCCGCTAACAAAGCTAGGCTTCGAGCTGTTTCCTCGCCAGTTGCAGGTACATGGCTGCATGCTCTTTCAAGCCTTTAACTGTGTACTCTTCTGAACGACGAGTCTACACAAACATTGGTCGGGTTGATATTGGGAGCAGAGCTACTCTCACCTTACCGGAGCAGAGGCGGTAACAAGGTTGACTTCCAAGCTCACCATAGACTCCTTCTTCCCCGAGTACAGAGAGGATTGCACGCCACGCAGCCTTGAAGCCTGAACTGTGGTCGGTAGGCTACCCGTGTGTTTTAGAGCTTCCTGGTTTAGTCAGAGACGATGGGAAGAGAACTGATGGCGTGACTTTGATTTCCTTCAAGCGGGGCCGAATACTGGTGGGGGACTCGACCGTGACCGACTCGTTAGCCCCCTCAGCTGGGCGTCAAGTGTGTAAAGTACTCAGGCCTCGTTAAGCCCTGCTCGTTCTCACTTTTTGCATCTGAAACAAGAGCTAAAAAGCTGGCGAGTATTTACTGCGGCTGTTTTCTATATATATATATATATATATATATATAAATATATATATATATATATATATATATGTGTGTGTATAGTACTTTATGTGAATTCCGTTCATTCCCGTTGAACTACAGGCTTTCGGGCAACTGTCGAACGCAAACTATGCTAACTATCAGCATGCACAGCGGCCCGGAGCGGCTATTTTCACCTTCAAACTGCACCGAAACCTCGTTAACCGGCACACTTGTCCACGTGACGGATCACTACCGCCGGATGCGTACTTACTTAGTAGTCGACTTGGCAATGTTCCGACGGACACGAGTAGAGAACGGCGTGTAAAAGCATCGCTGATGGCGCGGTATTATAGACGCAAATGCTTGTCTGCTAGAATCCATCGCAGGCTCCGTCGCCATGACGACGTGATGGAGTATCTGAGCTAGCTCAGCTGTCAATAAGAATTCGGGTTGCTCGATCGCTCCCCTAAGACAACTCTTGTCCACTACTAGATCGGGCTATTACTGCTGCTAGTCATGCCATCAACTATAAATTGGGTACTTAGCGCTTAGATCATAGACGGACACAGAGAGAGAGAGAGAGAGAGAGACGCATGACAGATTTCCTTCTCCCGCTAAAGAGCTTCCGTTGTATAGCTAGAGCTGTTGCTGCCAGCCACAACAACAAGAACAACAACAAAACCAACAACAACAACAACAACAGCAGCAGCAGCAACAACAACAATAATACAAACAGCGAAAATAACAACAATCTAAACAGCAAACATAACAACAATGGCAACGACGGCAACCACGACCACTACCTGCTAACTACACGGTTAAGATGTGGTTAAAAACATTACAATTGCAAACCACGCAACAAGTTTAATAGGCCGACATTTTGTGATACAGAGAAAGCCCGATACAAGCAATCGTATAAATAGACCTGTCGCACGCAATCTAGCAAACGTGGGAGTTGAGAAAGTTTTTCCTGTTACCGGGCATAGTAAAGAGCGACACAAGAATCAAATTTACTGGCAGGAACCTAACGCCATATTTGTTGATGTTTGGGTGGGAACATCCGATTCGATTCGTCCACAGACAACACGGATGTGAGAAGATGTCGGTACCACAACAGCCCTTACCTAAAAAACGGGCTGCGTGTTTTTTGTACATCTTCTAGTGAGGATTAAGTGCATAAGAGTGTTTCGAAAAGGTTCGGCAAACTCCGTCTAAGACATCCAAAAAAAACTGTAACGGACCACGAAAATGTGACTTGTGTGAAGGTTGCAATTGACGAAAACCGAAACATAACAAATGCATTTCTATAGGAGACTTTGGATGCTAAGTCCGTCAATTTTTATGACTTTCTACTCCAATTCCAAGGCTCGCAATGTTGGAGGGCCGTCGTTCATAAAAGTAAAATATATATTATTGTTTTTTTAATACGTAAACACAGCGGGTATGTGTGGAAGAGAGGACCTGAAACCCTGATATTCTAAGCCGTGGCCTCGGTTCCTCGCGCAACACAGTAAATATATGGCGCTTGTTCGGTGAGTTTCTCACTAGCCTTTCTCACTAACGGTGGACCAAATAAAATGTACATATACAGCGTTTATGTAAAAACTCAATGTACATATACCACATACCATTTGTTGAAATATAAAGAAATCCTCTACTTTATACGTATGTTGACCGATCCTAATCGACTGCTCGATATAAGTATTTTGGCAGAACAACTCAGAGTGGTAACGCTACAGCAATCCTCGACACCCTGAGGGAGCTGAGAACAGAAAAGATTATATAGACCTGTTCTAATGGAACGAGGGATCTACTCCATCAATACGGTGCAAGATCAGAGTGCGCGTACATGAAACTAAAGGTTTTTGCACCCGCGGCTGAAACCTCACCGCCTCTAGCCTCATGCGACCTTCTCTGGCACGGGAGCGGACTTCAAGCCAGCCTCATCTGGGGGCCTTCTAGGCGTTATCGAACTCGCTTGCTGCTAACTGGTAAATCCGGAATAACTGATGCTGTTTAGTTTAAATTCTGTATCCAAGTGAAAACAAATACGTAAATGCATTTTGGCACGTGTCAAGGAACACGTTCATATGAATTCAATGTAACCGCCGTTTGCTTGAATCATCGCTTTAGATCGAGACCTAAACCGCTTACCCGACTTGCAGAACCACCTGCCTATAGAGAGATTTGCAAATGTCGGCTGAATAGAGGCAGTAAGCGCGTTCCGTTAGACTCTTGCGCAATGCCGCCCCACACAAAGTAATCCAGAGGATTTAAATCTGGACTGCTATGCGCTCACGAGTTCTTATCCTCGAACATGTTCATATTCTCCGCCAGCCACCGGCTGGCATGGGCGGGTACGGCCTTCCGCTGAAACACGCATTGAAAGCTATTAGACACAGATTTATACACGGTTATACTGGACCGTTTTGCCTTTTCGGAGAAAAGGGTGCCACCACGTCTCCTTCGCTAGACAGACAGAGTCAGGACGTGCCAGAGCACGAGCGACACGCCCTGCTGCTTTGCGTTGGAACGAACCCAGGAAAACCTGACATCGAGCAAGCATGTTCGCTCTATCGGCCCCAGAGAGATTTATTCAACTTTAATACTACAGGACTGACAACAGTCAGGTCTTCATCAACAGTTCGACCATTATTGGTTCGCCATGACATGGCAAATCATTAAAGCTCATAGCGCGCAATAGAAAAAAAAATAGAATCATCTAAAATTCACAGTGTCTTACCTAATTCTGGAGTCCTTGCATGTAGCGCACTAAATCGTAAATCTTGCGCTCTGCTGTCAAAACCTAGCTTTGATACTTCTGCGGCCACGCACTTAGCCGCCCTCTTATAAGAGTTCGTTATTGAAACACGAAATCATTTTTGAGTCTCACTAACGGTCGATCCGGTGCGAAGAGCGAAAACAGTAGCTGATCTTTGCTGAAATTCCGTCGATGCAGTTTCTCGATTGGCCATAGTCGGTGTTTATTCTACATTCTACTTGAAACAAGCTCTCGTTGGATATCAGACATGAACGCATACTGGACTCCCTATAACGTTTTGCCCGGGTGGCATCACTTTATTTCTCCCTTTAACTAGCTGGATTCAAGGATTCTCATATTAAACGTTTATGGTATTTCTCATCATCAGAGGAACGTATGTGGCAACGCGACCGCTTATTATATAATTAACGAGGAGGAATGAACTCTATGGCAACGCCCATGCTTTCAGAACAGCGCATTAGCTATTTTCCGGGGTCAGCCGCCGACACGGAAACAAGTCTGATGTATATCTGCCGTGTTGCATATTAGACTACTAATAACCGACTGTTACTAAGTTTTAGTTCTAGAATTGCCAAATGGCCATTAAAAACTTGGTCAACATTTTCCACCATTATAATTTCTAAACAATTGCATGTCATTCTTCTCCTCATCGTTGGTGTTAATGTCGTTGTCAAATCAAACTTTCAGTGAACCTGACTTACCTTGGATCGTACGGGGAACCCTGTCATGTGAATTCTGATTGCGCCCAAGCGGATGAAAACGTGGCCACCTGCACTCAGGGTTTTTGCAACTGCACATCGCTTTATCGGTCAGAGTTTTGCGCTATTCTGTCGAAAGGCACGCAAAAAATATAGGAATAAAAGGACAGCGGTCTTCACATCTGTATGTGATGCTACGTGAAATATGAGCCTAACTAGTCAATATACCATATCTCGTACTCTAAACATTATGTTTCTTACTTGAAAACGAAATTGATATTCGTATACCTCAAAAGGATTGGTATCATAAAGCTGAAGCTAAGAGAAGAAGTTAGACAAGACATTTTTGACAAAAACATTGAAAAAACTTGAGACTTTACACGCCCAGAACTCTCCCAAAAATGCATTTAGAAAAGCCATAATCGTCAAACTAACTAGCGGATGTACTGTACAGTTTCGTAGAGGTTTCATCTCTTTTCACCTTGGCGTATATAACGTACGGGGCCAAGCCCTGTAAAGGCCGGTCATTGCCAGACTTTGCGTTCGGCGATCGACTTACAAACACAGGGACGCTAGACAAAGAAGCACTCGATTGGAAGAACTACCATCATCAATTGGCCAGCAGCTATTGCCAGAGTAATATCACTATCGCAATATCTTCAAAAGCTCTATATCGTCGGATGAAGCGCTCGGATCGGCAACGGCAATCTGGCCGGGTTCAACTCGCTGCCTCCATTGAAGTGTTATTATTATTATCCATTAGTGTTAGGGCATTAACTACCGGTGGCCTTGAAGCGGGCCAACTGCGCTCGACCGGTTTAAAGGTTTTGCTTAGCTTTTGCCTAGCCTGTTCGTAAAGCAAATCTACATACAAAAGAAGCGTTCACCTATTCGCCGGCGCCTATATGCAGGCAGGCTCTAAGCCAGGCGGCCGGACGGCCGATCTGTACCGTCTAGCTGAGGAATAATGAACTTGTAAAATTCCTAAGCATCGCGCGGGGCTTCGCTATAGCCGAAATACATCAGCCGTGAATCAAAGTGTACATAGAATTTAATTAAGTCGAATTCTAATATCGGGATTGCATTGCATGAACGGCGCCTACGGTACAGTCGATATATATATATATATATATATATAAATCGATAACGTAAATCACAAAGTCGATCCAGACACGTACTATATATATATAATATATATATATATATATATATATATATATACATATATATATATATATATATATATATATATGTATATATATATATATATATATATATATATATATATATATATGTATATATATATACATATATATATATATATATATATACAGTGCGTGTCCGGATCGAACCTGTGATGTACGTTACCGATGTAACAAGCTAGCTTCGCCACTCCAATCTATTTGGTCTAAAAAAACATGATATGTGTACCTATAGTGACGGCTTGGTCTGGGGGGCAAAGTTTTATACCGGGGTTTCGCCGGGTCGATTCCTGTTGTTGACAAAATTCGATTTGAGCAATACTCGTTGAGAGTAGATCATAAACCATACCGATGAGAGTCAGCAACAAGGGCTGTTAGGGAAGCCCTAGACATCTCAACAGGTTAGCCCACTTACGCTCGTGGGCCGCTCTAGGACCCCACCCCCCGCTTTGATATCGATGCGTGACGTGCGTATTTAGGTAGAGATTTCAAGCGAATGATAAAGCCATCCGTCTTTCCATAGATGCGGCTCAAATGAACTCATGATGCAATGCAACAAGATATCCTATTCTCTAGTGTCGATATTTACTTAACTGACAACATTGACAACACACGACGTTTATGCATTAACAAACGTAGATCACGAAGTGTTTTTCCTTATACTAGTAGCCGTATGAATGCGCAAACGCGAATTCTTAATAAGAGTATCTTTATTATTAGTAGTAGTAGTAGTAGTAGTTTTGTCAATACACTAAACCTGGTATATTGAAACCTGGTGGTATATTGTTTCATAGTGTGTACCGGAAGAACCCCTTCCGAGGATATTTTGCACGAAATCTGGACCGCTTCACTGGAGCATATTCATCTAACCAATCTTATAGATTCTGCAGAAAACCAGGTGGACGCGTCTTTGAGCAGGTATATCCAGGGATGCTGATTCATGGCTTAATGTTGTTTAATAATAATATATATAATAGTAGTGATAGTAATGATCGGATCGTTGTTTTTATTGGCTACAGGGTGTCGACGACGGGCCTGTGCGTAGCGGATCTAACTCTTCCTGACAGCATTGTTTTAATCTCCGGCACCGTTTTTGTTCTACTGACGTGCATCGTGGCGTTTTTCGGTTTGGTGGCCTACACGTATCACTCATATCGCTGGCGGCTGGACGTTAGAAAGATGAGAAAAGATCTCCTCATGCAGATTGAACGCAACAACCACTTGGTCTCCACGGGGCCTCGGATTCCTCCCGCCGGTAAACCGCCGACTAACCACGCGCTAATTGATGTCACCGATTAATTAAATGTTACTGGCATTTCAACAGCTGCCTTACAACGCACAGAACGGCACCAGAACGCACAGAACACCGCTTACGACTTCAGTTCCGTGGAATTTAGAATACGGGCGCGTTCTCATTGGGCGAGCCAGAATTTCTCTTTGCTGCTGGTTTGACAACCTCGATGACTCGACATCTAGACACCATAGGTAAAACAGGAAGTATTCTCCTGTATAGCAGGCTTAGGCTCCTACAGGTTGAACAGTGGGCGGTCACGTGTGTCTTTCTCTGTCGTCAATTCAACAAACATCTTATGAGATTTCACGTATGTGTTTTAAGCCATTCTCAGGCACGTGTTATACTAGACGTTTCTTTGATTTGTGATATGATACTTTGGGCCGGATTTCCAAGCCCTACGTCGCAAACAACAGAGTGCGGGTTCTTCCAATCAGTGCTACTGTACAAATTATGGTTACTTTGTCCGTCCCCTCCCACACGACAATTAAGCATTGCAACTACTAAAGTACATTCCTATGTCTCTATTGTCTCATTAAATAATTGTCGCATACAACCAGCGATTTCCGAATAGTTTTCACGAAAGATGTCCGAAAGTCAAGTCTGCACTCACAGATTATAAATGGCCACGCTTGCGGATGAAAGTAGCAACACATGCCGTACTTAAGGAGTGTCGTCGAGTAGTGTGTTTGTTTCATATGTATGACCTTATCCAGCTCATACATTTACATGGTACTGTGTGTATATATATATATATATATATATATATATATGTATATATATATATATATATATATATATATATATATATATATATATATATATATATATGTATATATATACATATACACACAGTGCAGCAACAATAACGTCTTACGGAATATTCTATTCTTAGCAGGGCTGTATGACTTATTTGATACAACGTATTCTAATCTAGAAACTGTTTTTCTCCTTCCGAATCAAATCGTAAATTCGGTCATTCATGGAGTTAATGAGCTGTACGAAAGTGGAATGTCAGTCCATGCTTGTTGTCGACCATTTGCTTAAATCTGCTTCACCAAATGTCCCCAAAGATTTTCGATGGGATTCAGGTCTGGACTCAATGCAGGACAGTCAAAAGTGGCACTCCTTGTTCTTGAAAAAAGGCTTTAGTGCTAGCCGAGGTATGAAACGTGGCGTTGTCTGGTTGAAAAACTGCGTCAGGTCCCCCAATTCTTCTGGAATGGGCTTCTAACTGGGAACCGACGATACGCTGGTACTTGTCGTAATTGTTTCGACCCACAATCGCCACTAGATCAGACTTCCCATTATATCCAAAAGCGCCCCAATATTTCACAGAACCACCACCGGCCACACGTTTCGAGAACCATTTCGGTTCCTTCCGTAAGTCATGCCAATAGTACTGACAGCCGTCAGGGCCATCGAGATTAAATTTATTTTCATCCGAGAAGACGATAATTTTTCCACTCGTTATTCCATGTTTGGTATTTATGCGAAAATTCACGCCGTGCGACAATGTGCTTCGGTTGGAGTCGCGGCATAAGCTTCCTTTTCGCATATCGCACGTTTTTGTCAGAACTTAACACTCGGTACACTGTGGATCGGTGCACTGGCACTCCCAGAGTGGTCCTGATCCTGGGAAGAAGACATTTGATCATGAATAGCCAACTGTATGATCCTACGCCGATCTCGAATAGTCAAAACTGGCTTACGCCCACTGTTAAGTATGCACCTTTGGCTCACTCCAGGGTGTAAGAACCTGCTAATGGTGCTCTTATGCCGTCCTAATCTGATTGCTATAGCAGTTACTGTATGACCGAGCTCAGCATATACCTCAATTCTTGTCTTTTCGTTATCCAAGAGATAATTTGTGCGACCCATGGTTTAAACATAAGCTTTGTCGTTACGACAACGAATTAAGCTGTAGAATATCTTGCAGCTATAGAACGATTGATTTAGCTAGACAATATTCCTGACATTTGATCCCCGGGATCGTATATTAGCTGTAGTATCGACTATCTTTTACAAACAAGAGCTGTGTTGTTAGCATGTTATTGTTGCTAAAATTTTGCAACACTGTTTTTCACACTTTTTTATTTTTGTATGAACCGATTGTGAGATTGACACCACACTCGTGGTTCGTTATGTACATCATGCCCTTAACATTTCAAGCCAATCAAATAAATCAAGCCAAAATTATGACCAAAAAACATGAATTGCTATTTTTTTTGCAACGCACTATATATGTATATATATATATATATATATAAACGGGAGTGTATTTTTGTGATTAACAAATTACGTCAAACGGCCGACCAGAAGATCGATACAAAACCATTTACTTCATTTCGTAGTCTATTATCTACATATTTAAACATGGTTTTGTCAGTCCCGAGACAACACATAATTTTATACAGTGAAAGATCACCTCGTTTGTGCAAGCTTTGTATTGCCGCAAATGATCAATGAAGGGAGTCACGTTGCCGATTTTCACGGTAAATGTTCGCCCGGTAAGGTATGCTGACACCCATTGACAAAGTGCGAATCAATGTCAATTCATTTTTATTTTTGTAACATCCGTGTATGGTCCACTTCGTGAAATGCTTTTGAAAAATCTAAATATAAACAATGAAAGAAGGCGGCTTGCTAGCAAATAAAACGCGCAGTCCTTTTTGACAATGTCTTGTCAGGGACGAAGTCCAGTAAGTGTTTCCTTGTCTTTGAAATAAGGAACATGTGCTGCACTGTCTTCACGCTGCATGCAGGTGTTTTTCGGTATGAAGGCATCTACGGAAGAAGGCTGTCTGTCCTCTAGGCCGCCACGGCTGCTGCCTGTTGCAGGTGTTCGTTACAATCCGGGCGGGCGCTATCATTCTCGAGAGTTTAGCCCCTACCACTTCCTGCATGATCATGTACTTCGCTAGCCGGGCTCCTCACAACTTGTCCTTATCCGATGTCCTGTCCACTGTGAGTGTCGCCAGGGTCTTTACGATTGCGCCAGGCCTGCTAAGGATGGTTCGGAAGTGGATGTAAAGGCGCTCACTGTACTACTGGACCGTATTTGTGAGGTATTGCGGATCCAGATGCAGGGTTTCCGCTACGTCTTCAAGAGCAGTCGTGTCTCCCCTAGGCGCTCGACCCACTGCCTTCTCGTAGTACTCGGCGATAGAAAGATCTCAATGCTGCGTGTAGCGGTCTCATCTCAGCTTGTCTCAGACGCGTAAGGCTCCTTCGCCTAGTCACAGGGTTTGACCTAGAACTAAAACATTTTTTAAGGAGGCGTTTTTCAAGTCTAGACTATCCTCCGTCCTCTACGGAAACTTGGAACTTAACCTGAGGTATATCTTCAATGCACCGAGGGCCGGACATGTTAAGGTAATCTAGGGTTTCCCCGACAGTCCTTGTGGCAGCATGGCCGCTGACTCTCAGCGGTATAGTTAGTTTATCATCTATTCTCATTGAGCATCGTCAGAGAGAACATTCGACCAACAACAGGAATCGAACCGGCGACACCCCGGTAGATGACAACCATGACTAACTAACGCACTAGTCCCCCACTAGACCACGCCGCTACCAGGCCTTGATCTAGCTGCATTATTTGATCTATTTTTCCTGCCGAACAGAATTTAAGTGTCTTGGTCAGTAGCTGATTATATAGTGCTCGACCTCCTGTTCTGTTCGACCAGTGGTGAGGCTTGCCGTAGGACGCAGCAGCAAGGCCCCTGCGCTTCCCAGTCGACTTTCGGGGTGCCTATTTTAACTCTAACAGACTGCGACTTTCTGACAGATGATGTATGCACCTAACTCGGTTACCTGCGGAACTTTTTTTCAAGGTACAAATAAGCGTTCCTACTGACCACGGACGGTGCACGTTCTACACTAGAATTATATCCACGTTTATTGCTTCTTCACGGGCCACTAGATCGTCGTTCGCGTCCTTGCAGCTGGCGCTAAACTGAGGCATAGCAACATTGATTAGTCGCAACTCGTTGTTCGGCTTGCATAATTTGACTCTTCGCTTATCGACTACCTAGCTTTAGTTGTTTTCCGGCTGTACGCACAACCGCTGCCGCGTGCCACATTGCTGGCCCACTTTGCTTCTTTTGACCGCTCTAAGACCACCTTGCGGAGACTAACAAGTTGAGAAAATACTCATCAATCGGCTATCCCCACGAATTTTGCCCTCTCGCGTTTGAAACCCTGGGTGCCCTTGGCGTTCGGACCAAGAAGCTAATTCGCAAAGTCGGCACCTTGTTAAACCTGTCATCCGGTGATAACAGGTCGTCGCTCTTTTTTAAGCAACGTCTGAATCTTGATATACAACGTGGAAACGCTGCCTCCGTTCGAGGTACACTTCTAAGTGGTGTCGGTCCTGGCCTCGTTGATACGGACACATGACAGTCACAATACGCGCCCAATAGGCACATTGGCTCCAATTGGCCAATCTATCGTGATATGTGTAACATATACCACCTCATGTATTATACAGAAAATAAATATTTGGATTGTGGGTGCTGGGTACATCAATGTACATAGATGTGGCAAATTTGCATTGCCACATCTATGTACATTGATGTACACATGCATACATACCGCATATATACGTATAAGTATACATCCACATTCATGTGTATATGTGTATACATGTCTACCCCCCCCGCCCCCCCCCACTAGGCAAACGCAGTAGTCATGACAAGCCAGCCGGGCGCATATCCCTCAAAGATCGGCCGAATTGGAACCGCTACAGGGAAATGTTCGCAGCAAGCGACCTTTCAGTTCAATCTGCCTCGCCAGCGCAGCCGGGGCTGCCGCAAACAACACCGGAAAAAACCGTCGACGCAGCACAACTGTCTTTGTCGTCGTCGTCGCCGTGGAAATTCGAAAGCGATTGCGAATGGCAATCCGGCGACTCCACGCCTCTTGGGGGATCCATTGAGCGATACTCGCGACAACGCGAGGAAGAAGGTCGCTTTCGCGCGACCTATCTAGGTAGCTTGGATCAGGTGAGTCATGGCAAAGCTTCCCTGTTCCTCTAGCACTACCATAGTATCTGCTTTGTATTAAGTTGCTTCTGCATTGTGTGCTTCACATTCGAGCGTATAGACCATCATTTATATTTATAATAATGTATCTATGATAGAAAAAAAAAGTCATTTTATTGTCCGGTATAGCGTCGTCAGTGTCATAGCCTAACGCAATATATATATATATATATATATATATATACAGATATATTAGTTGCAACTTGTTGTTCTGCTTGCATGATTTTACTAGAAACCATGTAACATCTTTGAGAAAGTCCTGCTTTTGCATGGGGTCGGTGTTTTCCGGCTGTATGCTTCTGTAATCATAGTACACATTTCCTTAACCTGCCTACCGTCTTCTTCTTCTTTATTTTGCGACAACGGGAAGAGCCTAACTAGTTTTCTCGGACGGCACAAATATGAACATGATCCGCCAGTGATAATGGTATTGGGGGTACGTTTCATACACACGATATCTGTGATCTTCTGCTGTACGTCTTGTCTGTTTAGGACTTTTGTAGTCCGGACTCCCCCATGTCGGTGTCCAGCTCGGTTCTTGATTTTGTAGGCTTTTATTTAATAAACAAAATAAAAAATCCTTTGCAATACACTAATCCATACATGCATACAATTTACTGAAATAGGCATACTTGCATGCATTTTGCACACTCTGACAACCACATTTTACGCATTTCATGCTCGTAATAATGGGCTAACTTCCTTTTGACACGATGGCGTTCAACTGCATCTGTCGTCTTCGCGTTGTCGTTACCGTCCACTATTATTGAATAATGAGAGCTTACCTACGTAGCACTTAGAATTACACAACCTAGGGCGCTAAAAGAAGAAGAGACTCCGTCCTTACCTTCTTGCACACCGGCACGACGTGTTATGTGTGCCGTCCGACTAGATGACGTGATAAACATGACTCTACTGATATATCCAAATTCTTTTTATTGCGGTGTACGGGCAGAAAGGCACTGGAAAGAGATGACAAATTTGCCATTGACGTGGCAGACGACATTGTGAACCAGTTCGGTCTTCAGGAAAAAGCCCACAAGCAGATGGTAAAAGAACTCCTGAACCTCCTTCAGGAGGAAGCCGCCCAGTTTCCGATGGAAGCCGGAGAATGGATTCTCGCGTAGTTCGACCTAGACTAGGGTATCGCAATCTACTAACTCCTATACCCAAGAAAAGTTACCATTTTTATGACAATACGTAAAACATATATATATATATATATATATATATATATATATATATATATATATTTAAAAACAAATAAAGTAATCTACCATTAGATCTGGCGTTAACATGCACACAATTTGTTTTGTATCGCATCCCACTGATAAATAAAAAAAACATTAATGACTAAGGTTGACCTGCGGAAATTTGCTGTATCATCATTTATTTATTGCACCATATGTATGGTATGTATATATATAGATCATTGTAATAAAACACATGTTTATAGATAAGTAATAAAATATCATCGAGCTAATTGCGTAAGAGAAATAGCTCTCTGACAGGTATCGAGATGGTAGAAAGGGCACGGCTGGTTACATAAACGGCACAAACAGCCGACATCAGGATCGTGGAAGCCTCTTCGATGACAGAGTTTATGGTGAAACCCGTGAAGTGAATAGCGGGTCACGAGATGTCGGTTGGGTTGTAGTGGTCTGTGCCAGTTCTGTGTGACCATTGCTGGCGAATTAAAGAAGCTTCCGGGAACTGCTCGAACTTTCTTCATGAAGTTTTCTCTAAACTAAATAAGAGCAGCGGTTTCTGAGAGACCGAATCTAGTTACTAGATCTTCTACAAGTGGTTGAGTAGAAGTCATAAGGTAAACTAGACGGTTTTTTTGCATTTCGTGGCAATCCAATGGCTAGCTTAAAAAACGTAGGCTTAACCTTATCTATTTGTTCTAGCTGTGATAGGCTGAGGTGTTCCTGACCATATGACCTGGATGCCGTAGGCCGCCACCGAAGCAACTTTTAGGTCAAAACGTGCTTTTAGTGTGGTCAGGGATAATTGTTGGGGCTTTTCGATTGTAGACATCGCGACATCGACTTTTTCTGGTTCGTTCGGCGATGTGTTGTCCAAAGGTTGTGCTCTTCATCGAAAAGTTAACCCCAAGGTAACAGAAGATTTGCTATTGAAAGCAAGAGGTAGACCTAGCATTAAGCGCCATTGTGGAAACTGATAGTCTAGCCGTGAACGCTCTCTCGGCGCACTCCCAGCGGTTAGGTCGGCGTTTTGCAGCAGAGACCGATTTAACAAGTTGAGAAAGGACACGCCTCAGCTCTGAAAGATTATGGACAGTGCCGGTAGTAGAGGTGTAGACGTTGCAGCACTTGCCACCTATGTCGGCAGTGGGCGGCCGGATTGTATAATATTTAGTGCTAAATATGTTGCAGACCAACCTTACCGTATTTTGCAGTTGTGAACTTCGAGACTGTAGCTTCGCTACGTCTCAGTGACGACATAAGTGGTTTACTCATGTCACTAATGCGGAACATTCGGGTGAATTTGAGCGGCCTTATGGAGATGCCAGGGAGACTACCGGACCTGGCTTTTCCCTGCATATCTGGTCAGTTGGACTACTTAATTTATTGTCACATCTGGATCGGCACCATAAGTCTGTCAACCTTGGGTATCGATAACCAATTTCGCTTTTGCAGGCGCCGTTCGACTGACGTCTTGGCGGAGGAGATTGTTGACACTGTGCAGAAGTTGCACAGAAGGTGTCTAGGCGTCTGCCTCGACGTGGCTACGGATTTGAACTATCTGAGCAACTCTTTTCCGTTGGCTGGTTTAGGTCCTACGTATATTTCTGGTTCTCGTTACCTTCGTCCTTTTGAAGTTACAGGCTGCGACTTTCAGTAAGGTATTTATAGTTATCGATAAAACTACGAGCCTGCTCCGTATTGATCATTCTAAAGTGGCCGAGGTCGTACAGCACTCGCTAACCCAAGTAGAAATAATTATTGCTGGTTTTACTATCTACTTCGGTTTAGTTGTCAATGCAACTTAAACTAGCCATGTGTTATTTCGACTGTACCAGAGGATACTTCGCATTCCCTATGACGCCCCGCTATTTGTAGAAGCGGTCGAATTCTCTCAGTCGTTAAAGTGTCTAATTCTGGTGCTGCATAAAAAAATGTGGAACGGAAATCCTCTCTTGAATATATTGCACCGAAATGCTACACTGTAATCTCTACGCTACGGTCGCTAATTCGTACTCCCGATGACAGGAAGAGTTGGTATCAGTTATCCCAAAGGGCAAAATAAATCCACGTGAAACTCAGCTGGAGGCGAGGAATCGCCAAAAAGATTTGCTGTTACAAGCTATTTTCAGCAACACTCATTGCCCGTCTTTCGCGTCTGCTTGAGCCTCGTGGGAACATCCCGACGGAGCAGCACGGATTCCACCCCGACAGGTCAACCTATACCTTCTGCCAGATATTACTGGAAATTGTTTGGAATATGGCGAAAACACAACAAGAAAAGCCGCTTTTATACTCCGTATATGTGGGCTTCTTATCTGCCTTCGGCGGGGCTTCCATAGGATAAATTACAATTCAAACTGGCCGAACCTGAAGTGCGTGCCAACATCATCGGGGTTTCTGTGGCCGAGCTAGCCCTCTTCATGCAAACCACTGGCGTTGCACATGGTAATAACCTCAATCGAGTTTTCTGTACTATTGAGTGATCTCCCTTGTCGCGTAGTGAGAAACCGCGAGTCGGTATGGGCGGAGATCCTTCCCTATGCTGATGACCTTGTTTTGTATGGAACCAGCAGATTCCAAGTTCAACAGAGTTTGGCGTGATTGGAAACATTCGTGGGAGAAGTTTGTTTTAAAATTGATATCTAAAAGACCAAAGCCACGAAGCCATTTCTATCTAATCACGAGAGTGGGCCATCTGGCAGCGCATGATGAGTAGAGGCTGTACTCCATGCCTATAGAATGCGTAGATAACTTTGCATACATCGAGCTCTCTCTCTGTTCTCATTCGGTCAATCATTTGCGGGTCACAAAACTAAACGGCCGCGTAAAGCTCAAGTATCCAGCATCTGGATTGAGAAGCCGGCGCTTCTTTCTTTGAGTAAGTAAAATTGCGCCAATGGCCTTATATAGCGTGCAATTTATCTAGTATAAGCTCAACGTAACGCAACTGCGGAAGCTCAGCAAGGTCAGCCCTGCATTCATAAAGAGGCCCCTGGGCCTATACGCGTTCGTATTGCAGCAAGACGACACGCCTGCTCACACGAGCCACGAGCCAAGGATGCCGAAAAGGACCGAACAGATCGAACTTACGAAGCAGAGGCTGTCCCGAGTAAAGCTGCTCAACTCATAAGCAAATAAAAAACGGGGACGTGCAATATAGGTAATTATTACTAGCTGCAGTGTTATGCGGCTCTGGTTTAAAAAGTGCTATGTATACGCACACTTATCACGTGCATCAATCAGATATCACTCAAATCATATATCGAACCTTTATTGTTTGCCAAGTGGGGCTTTCTAGGTAGGCAGGTGAATGGTGAAATGATGACTGAAATGACGAATTAAAACTCAAAGTCATTATAATTGTCATTGATTTATTTACAGCTACCGTATGTGCATTTCTCTCTTAAACGCGATTCATTTCACTTTATCTGTATATCGCAGGCTCAATGGCGCGCTCAATGTATATTGACATTGAGACCAAACTTTCCGTCTTTAGCCCATCCGTTTAGGATGATGGTGGGCTTTCGAAGGCGATGGTTCACGTGAAGCGAGAGCCACGGCTCGTGGTCGTCTTCGTAAGTCGTATACGTATGCGTCACTCGCTTGGGAACCTATTGAGTTGGTGTAGAAACAGAAGAAGATACCTTGTTAGATATGTATGTACACATATGCACATATTAATATATGTATATATATATATATATACGGCGCTGGCGACACTGTAGACACAGGCTATAGCCTTTTCTGCAAAATACACTTGTTTAATTGTTAAAAAAAATGTATCTATGATACTTTAAGCTTATGGTGAATGATTTAATTCAAATACATTGCCGTCCGGAAAAGACTGTCTGTAAAATATATATATATATATATATATATATATACGAGGCCGGATTGTAAAGTTCTAGTACTTTGAATTTTTCCCCTAGGCAGAAACCACCAAGGTCTTCCGGTTTGTTTTGCTTCGAAACGCCAGTTGTTAGGTACACACTGGTTTCAATCGGTGATGTCGTTTATTGTTTGCGTTTGGTTTGAATATATAAGGAAAACGAGCTTCGGCAATTTTTTCGAAGCCAAAAATAAAAGAGCAACGAATATGCATCATGCTCTATACTTAAAACAAATTATATTTTCTAAAGTGGTGAAAATGTTACGAGCTGTTTATGGTGTTCGAGAAGTATCCCGAAATTCGGTGCCTACGTGGTACCATTGATTTCGCAATGAACGTGAAGAGACCAAAGATGACGCCCATTTGGGCAGCCTTTGATGTGAATAATAGGAGAAGAAGTTGAAAAAAAATCGTGTTCTGCAATTGCCAAATTACTATCAGGGAAATAGCTGAAGATTTGGAAATATCTTATCTGCAATTTTATTCATCAATTTATATTATTTTGTTTTCTAATGTAAACGTGTTCACCTTCAGTCTAGGTGGATTGCAGCAAAAAGCGCCGATCGAGAAGTTTCCGAATTGAACCGTCAGGCAGTAGCAGAAGGCCCTGGATTGCTTCAGAGGGTGAGCTTTTCCACCCTCATATATATATATATATATAATCAATGGTCGGTACTGGCGCAGCCCGCCCTGGGCATGCGGTTGCCTTAGCGGAAACAGCCAAGTGCAGGAAGTACTCAAGCCTGGACTATCCCCACTTGTTCTCACCTCTAGCTTTTGAGACGTTAGGGGGACCAGGGTTGCTTACCAAAAAAATACTCAGAGACGTCGGGAGAAGATTGGTGGTTGCTACAGGAGACAAAAGAGCGGGGGAGTACTTACTGCAGCGCTTGTCGTTAGACGTTCAGAGGGGGAACGCCGCGTCGGTGAGAGGAACTTTGGCCAGGTGGACCAGCCCCATCTTGGACCTAGAGCCTTGAGTCGTTAGTTTTCAGTGCGTTATGTGACACATTGTGATAACAGACAACATGGACAAATATATATACTCATACATACATATCGCACGGCACTCAACCTTAAACAAGACGCTTAGCAGAGGGCTACGGTCGGCAGGCTACCCATGCATTTTGGAGCCTCCGTATTTAGTCAGAGACCTCCAAGCCCGTAGGGAACGGAGGATAATCTCCTTCTAAAAATAGTTTAGTCAGAGACAATGGAAGGGGACTAATGGCATGCCTTGACTCTCTTTGAGCGGGGCCATATGCTAGTGTGGGGTGCGACCGTAACCTACTCTTTAGCCCCTTCAATGGTCGGAACGGGCGCAGCCCTCCCAAACACCCGGTAGCCCTAGCGAAAGCAGCCAAGTGCAGAAGGTATTCAAGCGTTGATTACCCACACTTGTTCTTACCCCTTGCGTTCGAGCCATGGGGGGTCTGGGTTGCTTACAAAAAACTGCTCAACGATGTCGGGAGAAAATTGCCGCTTGCTACACGAGACAAGAGGGCGGGCGAATATTTACTGCAACGTCGATCATTAGGTGTTCAGAAAGGAAATGCCGCTCCGGTGAGAGATACCCTAGCTAGGTGAACCAGCCCAAGCCTGGACCTGACATTAGCGTGCTATAAATTTACTTGGCCACGTATTCAGAATATTCGATAAAAATTGCTCGGTCAATTGGAGTCCATGGACTTCCCGCCATATCGTAAATTTGGCTTCTGTCGAGGTCGATCTACGTAAATGGCAGTCCGTAATGAACTCAGTAGTTTTCAATAAAAAAATGTCTCAGAGTTTTTTAGACATTGCCGCGACTTTCGGTTGTCTCAATCACCTATTTCTTCTTTAAATGTTGTTAGTGTAGGGGTATTCAATGGGTACCGTTGAGTGGTTCCGCTCGTGCCTAACCACAAGATTGCAGCTGTGAGAGTTGGGTCGGGCAAGACCTTCTTTAGAGCGGTAGATATAGGCACCTCACAAGATGTGTGCTCGGCTCTTGTCTGTTTTTTTATTTTTATTAATTTCACTCTCCTGAATATCCAGAAGACAATCCGATATGCAAGCCGCTTACATTTGCTGATAATAGGAAGTTGCAATTTCGGCTGAATGCCTTCATGGTATGCTCGGGCTTGCCGCATCTCCTCTCACAAGTGGAAACGATCATCAAAATCTCCCTGAAGAGAAGTGATAGGCTCAGCTTGGGCGGTGTCTCTGTAGAATTTGTCTCGGAATTTACTTATCTGGGTGTTAAACTAACGCCAAGCGGCACATCTTTCGTGGCCCACATATCTCAGCGAATTAATAGCAGCATCGTCGGCATGACCTCAATCTCGGCTTCACAGAAGCTCTCAGTAAAAACAGCTCTAATACTGTTGAACCTGAAGGTGGCCTCGGTGGCATTTTATGGTATCACATTAATTTGGGAACACCTATCCGCTCAGCAGCTTAGCGCTCTCGACACGGTGAAGGCAACGTTTCTTAAGAGAATGTCGGGCCTCCCTAAAAATGCACAAAACAGGCTAACTTACAGTCTGTCTAGGACCACGCCGTTCATCGAGGATCTGGCAAATCGCTTCCAACTTCCAACCACCGCGTCACTGCGAGAGTTCCGTAGGCACTTCGAGCAGAATATGAGGGAAGTACCAGAAGCGTTTTACAAAACACCGGCAATGTTGAAAAATACATGGATGGAACCTTTCTTCGAGCACCGACACGTTCTCACCCGCTACTCCGTCCATGGGTTTCTATCACAAACTGTGCCACCGCACTGGGTTCTATAACCCTTCCGATGAGTGTTGCTGCTGCAAATTTTGCGGCTTCGTCTGCACCAAATATCATCATGAAACATGTCGGTCAGCGCCAGCTATCTGGCGTTAGGTCGCTGACACCTTCCGGAGATGCATATACAACATATTCTATATATGTCCAAGATTAACGGAAACAAATGCCGTTTCCGAGATTTAATGAATACGTGTAATGTAATGTAACCAACAATACCGAAATGTGATGTAATAATAAGTAAAATGAATATCTTCAAGTAATTTGGTCTTGTTGTTAATTCTAGGAAGACGAGTATACTGTTTTAGGAGCTTCTCAGCTGAAGCTGCGCCTTAGCAGACAAATGTTTCCAGTAGCGAAAGAATTGGTCCTTCACAAAATCTCGGTCTTATGCCGCACGGGCGCATGAGCTTGGCGTGCGTATTTAGAGTGCATCAAGCTCAAATTCTCTAATCCAGCCCTCCATCGCATGCGGCTTTCAGCGTGGATGCCCTTGGTCTACAAAACTCTGTTCTGTCGGTCCTCCTCTACAGCATCCTCATATGGCGGAGTGGGCTTGAGGTTGTCCCTCCGTCAGGCTCGAGTAATGCAAATCGAAGCTCTACGAGCCATATTTAGCAGGGCGACGCCAAGACTCCGTCAGTGATGAGTCTATGATGTACATAATCTCCTCTCGGTTGACTCGCTGTACCTATGAACGTTGGCATGCTAGGCTTATAAATCACTCGAAGGATATATTTCCTATGATGTTTGTTCCCCTTGCTCCTTGTTTCGTACCAACTGGAGTTTTGCCACAACACTTGTAGGGCCACTAGTCTTTAAAACTTAGTCAGTACACCCTTGATTCTCGTTTGCCCGTAATATGGGGTAATATACCACAAAATGTTCTTACTAAAGTACTGCTTCCCTATCTTGTTTTATGCGCGAGCTGCAAAACAGGTTTCTCACCAACACGGTTCGTCATGCTTTAGGCACACGCGATACTTTTGACTTCCTTCTTCGGCCGATGTGCCTACATCTGGAGTGACAATGCATTATTCGTTTTACCTATATACCCTGTATTAAA
>QVRM01003402.1:0-74333 GCA_003439945.1 Dermanyssus gallinae
GTGTTGTATGTATCACTTGGGACTACCCGAATGAGGCCGTTCGGCAAGATGAAAGTGTTGAAGGAAAGTGTCGCCATGAAAAAGACACCGAAGGACCAAAGACATAAGGCAGGGTCAGAGAATTAACAGAGGAAAACAGAGAGCTCTGACATATACATACCGAGCAAGATGGCTTAGTGGCAAAGCCTTTGCCTTGCCTTTGGGAGGATTGGGTTCGAGACCCAGACCGGCCACTCTTAAATTGGTTTGCATGGTTTCCAATTTAGAAAAGTTAAATGCCGGAGTGGATTAAAAATTAGCCATGACATGAGCCCGTACCCGGGCAATTGCCTTACGGAAAATCTTTAAATAAATAAATAAAAATGGAAAAATATATATATATCTACGAGTATATATATATATATGCTATTGGCCGTAACAAGATCAGATACTGTCGCTTGCGGCAGCGGCTGCTGCCTATTGTGTTGTTGTCGCCGCGAATGCTGTTTTGACTGGTCGTTGATAGGCAGTTGTCAGTTAATCGACAGCAAAGAACAACAACATTAACATCAGCAGCAGAAGCATTAACAGTAACCGCAACAGCAACAACAACAATATGATTAGCATCATCAGCAACAACAATATAATTAGCATCATCAGCAACCCCAACAACAACAACAACAACAACAACAACAACAACAACAGCAATCGCAACAACAGTGACGACAACAACCACACGAAGGCCGAGGCCGTCTTCGTGACGAAGATCTGGTCATATGATGAACCACCCGATGTTGTTGGTGCTGTTTGGTCGTCGAAAATCTCAAATTCTTTTCGCTTTTCCCCACGGTGCTGGGTGAGCCGAATGCCGTGACACGACCCTGACGTCGTGACAGATATGTGCATTCATACGACCATAGATCGGTTGGTTGGTTGGTTGGTCGAACGGACGGGATGACATGCACACATGCGTGCATGCCCCCCCTTTCCCCCCCTGCACCCGAACAAATCAAGTTTCTGCTCTGTTGCTGCTGCCGCCGCCGTATAGGTAATCAGTGCGACTCGTCCATGTAACCACTTCGTTTAACTACTTTGACACAATCATCGTCGTCGTCGTCATCATCAGGCTTCTTCTTCTTTATTTGCTGTGGTTGTTGTTGTCGCTGTTGCTGTTGTTCTTGTTGTTGCTGTCGTTATTGTTGCTGTTGTTGTTGTTGTTGTTGTTGTTGTTGGTGTTGTTGCTGTTGTTGTTGCTGTCGTTGTTGTTGTTGTTGGGACAGCAAGAGGTTTCCCTGCTTCTTTTCGTATTGCCACCATTTCGGCTGCTGCTGCTGCTGCCACCACCACTAGCAATTTACTACTATTAGCATACAACCATCACCACTGTTCGTGCAACCATCACTGCTGCATTGGCTTCGGCTGCTGGTACTGGTGCCGCTTCGACAGCAGTAACAACAACAACAACGACAGCAACGACAACGTCATTAAATGTTGTTTATTTTCTTCTTTTCCTTTTCCTTCGTCTTCGAATTGTCCGACTAGGCGCCCAGGCATATCTGTCGGGCAATTGGTGGATACGATAGATAAGCCGCCTGTTGTTGTCGTCGTCGTCGTTGTTGTTGTTGTTGTTATTTTGTTGTTGCTGTTGTTGTTGTCGTCGTCGTCATCATCATCATCATTATCATCATCATCAGTATTACTGTTGTTGCTGTTGATGTTGCCGATGTTGTTGTTGTTGTGAACATCTACCTGCGACGGCTCCATCACCTGAATCGGCATCGTGACTAATAGACGAAATACATCGCAGCAACAGCAGAAACAGCAGCAGCTGATGGTAGTAGATTCGTTCTTCGCCTGGTGGTGGTGCAGTTCGATGCAGTTCAGCTGAAGTCGTACTGTGGGCAGTGTGTGATGGTGGTGGCTGTCGTTGTCTCGAAATCATCGGAACAATGAACCAGTGTCAACCAGTCAAACAAAGGTTCAAGTGAAGTCCTACGTCCTAAGACGTGTCGCAGTAGCCGCAGTAGTAATATTAGGCGCATATTTATAGAAGTGACCCCGTAAAAACTTGACGTTTTTTGCTAGAAGTAGTCGAACTGAAATCAGTAGTCGGACGCCGTGGCGTAACGCCGTGTAGGACGATAAATCGTAGGACGATAAAAATGAACCAGTGTCAACCAGTCAAACAAAGGTTCAAGTGGAGTCCTACGTCCTAAAACGTGTCGCAGTAGCCGCAGTAGTAGTAGTAGTAATAGTAGCATATATATATATATATATATATATATATGGAAGTGACCCCGTAAAAACTTGACGTTTTTGTGCTAGAAGTAGTCGAACTGAAATCAGTAGTCGGACGCCGTGGCGTAACGCCGTGTAGGACGATAAATCGTAGGACGACAAATCGACGTCGTATTCATAGAGCCACGTCGAGTAAGTGCTGTCTCGAGCAGTGTGCTACTTGTTGTTACGTCGAAAGTGTCAGTCTCGTGTCGCGCGCGCTCCAAGTCATACGATGATGGCAGCAGCGGCTTTTGGCACGATCCGGACACGGGCTGGAGCGGGCGACGTGGGAGCATGGTCCTGTCGTCATGGTTGCCGTCGTGAGATCACCACCACCACTACCATCACCACCACCACCACCACGAGAGTATTCAGTTCCACAGCTGAACTGTTCGGATTACTGTTCGGCCTGTTGCTGGTGCTGCAGGCCTCGGTCGTCTGTGCGCGCGCTGGAGATGATGGTATGTTATACCGACACATGAAGTGTCGACGCCAGAGAAGATCACGTACGAACGAATGTACATTGTGTGTAGATCATTTGCCCGCTCGACGCATCAGTCGTAAAGTTGTTAACATGAAGGTGCTTGTGTAGAGTACATAGGCGTCACAGCATCAGCACGGAAGCTGGGTGAGAAAAAAATGGCAACTGCGGCGATAAAAATGAAACGCTGAGCTTTCATTTTTATTCTTTAGTTCTTTTCAATGGATCTGGGCCATGTTCGTTTGACCACTGACACCGGGATCGAGACCGATGAGAGGGACTTGGGTACATCTGTCTGTACGATGTTTTTGCTGTTGTTGTTGTTGTTGTTATTATGCTTGTATGATAGGGCATGTCAAGCTGGCTGGCCGCAATGCTGCCATCCATCAGCTGTTGTTCCTCATGAGGCCGTGAGGTACGGTCACCGTTTGTTGCTGTTGTTCTGCTGCTGCTGTTGTTGTTGTTGTTATCGTTGTGTCTCTTTATTGTCGTCATCCAGATGCCGCAACAATGGTCAGTGTTTGGACGTACCTCTCAGATTTAGAGCGATTTCCTGTGGAAGTTGATTGAGTAAGCACTGTGCGCCGGAGAACGTTGCGTCCGTGTGATCTGAGGAATGATCCTTAGTTTGTCGTACTCGTGAGAGTAGACAATGTGTTCATCTTTATATGAACACAAATTTTGTTATTGCCATTGCCGGTACAGCCTAGACCTTACAGATGTGTTTGCGACAATATTGCGTATTGCTTCCTATTTAGCCTTTATTAGAAATTTGACCACGGAAAGAAATGGGGCAATGTCAGGCCATCCATTGCGATTTATTCTGCGAAAGAAACTCTAATATTCCGCCGTGCTGGAGCTTCCTAACGGCGGTGTCGCGTTGCTGACGGCTAAAAATGTCTTGCATGCGTGTGCCGGACACTTCAGGCTATGCATAAGCTTCTCGTATTACCAATAGCCCTCAGCGTTAAATTAATTCACGTTTGGTATCGGAACACCCTGAAAGCTATAGGAGGGAAGAAAGAACCTGAGAAGTACGCAGAGAACAGCGGCGCTTAGAATCCTGTAAGCCTACCTGACGGTTAGCACGAACGCAGCCTTGGTACTGGTTGGCACCCCACTCTAGGACCTAACAGTTAACGAAAAGAGAATGATGTGTAAAGGGAGTCGGGAGTTCAACAAAAAAGCGGAAAGGGAATATCGATGAGGTCGTGTCAGGAAGAGTGGGATGTTATTCCCACTGGCTCGTTGGGTGACTCACTTCACCTGCTTATCCCGCACATAAGCAAAGTGGCCACGGTTATTGCCAAAGCCATCTTTTTTCGTATAGGCAAAGCTCCCTCAGTAATTTGCGTGCATTGTGCAGAGGGCAACAACGATGACCCTGAGTGCACCCTCCTGAAATGCAAGGGGCTAGAGCAAGCAAGGACAACTGCCCTAGCGCTGGTGAGGTCCAGATGGGCTCGAAAGGATTTAAACGAGGAGTCGGACACCAGACTCACCGATAAGTAACATGAAGGTGCTTGTAGAGTACATATTCGTGACAGCATCAGCACGGAGGCTGGGTGAGAAAATGGCAACTGCGGCGATAAAAGTGAAAGCTGAGCTTGGCAGGCGCATGAGAGAACTAATTGCGCTTTCGACATCAACAGATGCGGGTACTGGGACAAGCACGACGTATCGGTGGGGGAAATCGTGAGTAACCTCGGCCACATGATTCGTTAGGTGCTCGCCACTTCTGCTAATGGCTCATAGTTATTTTCAATGGATCTGGGCCATAGAGAGTGAAGCTTAGGGGCGGAGGTGTGTATAGTGGGTAGGGGTTTTGGCGGACCAGTATCCGAACGCTGAGGTAAATTCCCACACGGCTCCAGAGGTGGAACATGCTCCACTTGTAAAAACAGTGCGCAATTTTCCATCGTCCATGGTTTTGGTAAACTTGCAGATCACGATTCCGCAACGCATCAGTCGTAAAGTTGTTAATTGTGGTACGCGCGAGATCTTAATTCGCGATTAGTCTGATCTCTTTGATCCAGCGAACACCCCAGCACGTGTTTTACTTGTTTTGAGACTTTTTTTTGCGTTTTATCAGCGTTACTTGTTTTGAGACTTTTTTGCGTTTTGCCAGCGTTACTTGTTTTGATACTTTTTTGAGCGTTTTGTCCAGCTTCACTGCAGTCGGGTGAAGTTAGAAACCACACAGCATCGTGTATGGCTATACGTAGCTGTATGTATATATATATATATATATATACATATATATATAACAGAAGACGAGCACTGCAGAGTGTGCCAAACGTAGGGGAAATGGAATAGTAGATCATGATAGATATAGAGGAGATATAGAGAGAGAGGTAGAGAAGTCGAGATTAAAATAATATATAGAGAGAGATAGAGATAGTGAGAGAGATATGAGGATAGTATATAGTCCTGTATATGAATGATAGAGATAAGATAATATTATAGATATATTATATATATATAGATTGATATATATTATTATATATTTATAGAATATATTAATATTATTAATATATATATATATATATATATATAATATATATATTGGCATGAAATATGCAATTTCATATGACAGGGACACGCGCTAATTTATATCATTATAGTTGGTTATATGGGGGGGGGGGGGGGCGCACGGGATGTACTGTGCTCTATGATAGCGGAAGTGCATAGGAGGCAAGGCCAGCTGCGCTGCTTGACGCTTCTGGTGGGAACTGCAGGTTACGACTCCGCGACGCATTCGTTTATTTCCAGTTAGATGTGATGGGCGCGGGCCCCACTTGCGACGAGTCTCCGAATGGTGTGGCCGGAGGCTCATGCGCCGTTGGCCTGTTCTTACCGGCTCTAACGGTCCCCCGGAAATAAGCTGCACATGGCCAACATTTAGTATACCGGGGCTAACTTCCATCGTGTGCCAGCCCCTTGGGCGGGGGTTGGGGAACGTTTTCCGAGCCCGCTCATAATTGCGGGCCAGTTCGACACCGCCTTAAACGACTTGCCTAGTTTCAGAAAATAGAAAATATCCCGAAACTGTCTCTTCCGTTTGTTCTGGCTGTTGGTCGAATGGTTATTAAACAGATCCTAAAGTTGCTATTGTTGCCTATATATATATATATATATATATATACATTAGCGCTTTGATTTCAACTCGTATTAGTAAATGTACGTGTTGATGTTCTACTCGCTTATATATATATATATATATATATGTATATATATATATCATCTGTATACCCTTTGCTTCATCCCGCGCTTCCAGTAAAGTAGCTGCAGCAAAAACATAGCCTCAGCGGACTTTATTTTAGCGTGACTTGCTGTGAGAAGATTAAAAAACTTGTAAACGGGTTAACGTATAAGGGTTGTTCCAGCAAATTGATGTATGTTCTTTCTCGCTCCTGGAAGCATTTCCCTTGAAGTTTGAACTTTAAAAGTAGTTTCTGTGATTATCTTTAGTATCACCGAATTATAGGAATATTTTTACTTTTAAGTGTGATAACCCAGACACGGGGCAATGCCACTGAAAAGTAAATCAGGGTGGGATCAAGATATAGAGATTGAATTATTTTCAAGATAATAAGACACGAGAAGCAATACATGGGCTAGCCCGTTACGGTAGTAAGGAATTCGTCAGTGGTTCCTCCAGAACTCTGATGTCAGACGGCGGACAGCAGTATGTGCTTTAGTACTTACAGAACCGCGTGACAAACAGTCGGAACATACAATTACCTTGTAGCCGAAATTGACGCATGGCAATACGAGAACCGTTCAAAGTGCACGTTTGCAGATATCTCACTTGTTCTGGAGTCTTCACACAGTTCCGCTCTATTGTCTAGGAAAGCGGTTCAAGTTCTTCTGCAGCCGGGGCGCACTTAGCCGCCATCTTGTAAACTGTCTTTTTCGGAGCACGGAAGAACATGACTAATGTAGCCCTAATAGCTAATATTTGCTAGCAGTGATTGCATTCGTTAGACGCAGTTGCTCGGTCAGGCCGTTGGTTGGTTGGTTGGTGGGTGGGTGTTTGTTGACGTTCTACTACTTGAGACTACAGGCTCTCTCCCTCCCTTTGGGCTGTATATTATACATGAAGCCTGAAGCAGACTGCATACTGTGGATACGTTCAGGTGGCTTTGCCAAAGTTTGACCCGGTTTAGCTGAAGATGTTACCAGTGTCACCCTCGGGAGACCGCGCGAGGGGCGTTGCCGAGAGAGATGCTACCGATGCTGATGCTCCAACAACTGCGGACACTGTTCCTACTGTCGGCGAGGCCGACAAGGGGAAGCGCACTTCGTCCTGCACCACCATCAGCGGCCGCCGCCATCCGCCATCACAGCTGCTGCCGCTCAGAAAGCAGCCATGGGCGCGTAGCTGGACGACGACATTGATCGTCGGCGCCGCCCTCGTGGCATGGCTAGCCGTGATCGTCTGGCGAGCTGTTGAAATCCCCACCTCCTCAACCTCTGATGACCGCGAAGACGGCGTCCTTGGCGACCTCATGCCTCTGGCAGACCCCCTCACCGTCACCGGCGACGAAGACCTTCATGATGCCTTGCTTAAGCAGGGTAAGTGAGGACAGCGCCGTTGTCGAGGGCGGCAACAACAGCCACAACAACAACGACAACAAGAGCGACTACAGCAACAACAATAACAGCAACAACAAGAACGATTAAAGCAACAACAATAACAACAACAACAACAAGAGCGACTACAGCAATAACAATAACGGCAACCAAGAGCAACAACGGCTGGAATGAGCAATGGGAGGCTTTTGTTTGTTATAGAGGTGGAAAGGAATGCAGTGGGTGCGAACCGTTGGGTGATGGATTTATTACTCTGGGTTGGATCTGTCGTCTACGCTCCACCGCGCACTGCTATGTGGGACTTGACACACGATCCGGCAAACGAGGGCTAACTAAATCTGGCAAAGGCACTGGCGACAGTAGGACTACCTGTAACAGTAAGAGCGGCATTGGGAGGAGTGAGGAGTTCATTAGAGAGTTTGCCCCACGATCTTCCGTCTCTGAGGAGCTGTTGTCTTCGTATGTTCGCTCTTTCTCTCTCTCGCTCTCTGTGTCCATGTATAAGCATGTCAGTGAAATAGCTAAATAAAACACATGGTTGTTTATTGCTCTTATCTATACGTTTATTGCGTTGAGCACAGCGAAGTACTCTCGAAGAGGTCGCTTGCTCATTTGTCTATTTAACCGACGTCTCTGTCGTCAGAAATGCTTTTCTTCATGTTTCAGCGCTAATAATGCGGGAGTCAATAAATGTTTTAGAAGAAGGACTGGCTGCGCTTTGTGCTTCTCGCAGAGTTTATATTAAACTTGGCATGCTATATGACACGCAGTAAAGGTGCGCTTTTATTAGCGTTGTTTACTTGCAAAGAGGGATGTTGAATGTTTTTCTCTGTGAAAAAAAGTGTGTTCTATGCTTACTAATCAAGATATGTAACCGATCTGCTGTACAGTACAGTGATAGCGCAAAGATTTGCCTGTAGGCCTTTTTACCCACATTCTATATTTCTATTTCGACAATAATAATAATAATATATATATATATATATATATATATATATATATATATATATATATATATATATAGAGGCAATAATAATAATAATTTAAATCGGTACGCTTCCAGGTATAGCCATGTCGGGGAAGTTCTACACCAAAGAAACACCCTTCCAGAAGTTGGACTGCGATGTCGCCTTTAAGGGTCTCACCAACAAGGAAAAACTTTATGCCCATTATTTATCCAGGTATGTATATGTTCATATGTATGATGTACGTAGATATGTTTACCGATTATCTTTTTTCAAAGATTATTATAAACATTCTAGATTAGCTTATTTTCTATATATCATATATATATATACGCTTGTAGTGTTGCGCCTCAGAAGGCCCGCCCTGGATTTGGGCTCGATTACCAAAGTTTGAAAACCTAGGTAAAGCGCGTACTGATAAACTTTGGAATTATATTGACCATTTCTTCACCTTGTACTGACCATCGGTACAGTCTTGACGAGTGGACGTTTTAGCGCACGGTGCATAATATTGATTTAATGTTTGATTTCTCTCTCTCCGCTTACCTGTTATTAGGGCATCATGGGAGGGCCAATTCATCACGATGTTTCAGACATCGCCTGAGTCGCCTCTGATTTTTATCTTGCTGGACAAGATCCTGCGAGTGAAGCCCTCCTTAAAGGAAACTACTGCTCATCTTCAGGAGAAGCACGGCTTCAGTAAGGACGATGTCAACGCCCTGCTTGTCTATGCCGGCGCCTTCTTCAGTAACGGCGGAAATTATCGGTAGGAGCCATACGCCATGCATATATATATATATATATATGGATTCTGTACTCATTCGCATGTTGTCTTAGTTGGAAAAAGGAGGCACAGGACTATATCAGCATAAGATAAATTTGTTTCTGATAGACGAGACCTTGTTGAAGCAATTGGTGGTCTGGGTTTTGATACGCACAACGTTTTACGTTTCGTGAAGATGAGGAGTGTTATATATGTAGAAGTTCGAAAGGTCTTCGAAAATAGAAAAGCACGCTCTACGCAGAAAGCGTAGAGTTGATTCTGCAGCCATTATCAAGGCGCTCGGTAAGGTTGTATTAGCTTTCAAGCCCTGTTACTAAATTTATCACTCACCGAACGACGCCAAATTGGACCCTTTCCGCATATGCACCACTTCCGAGGTCCTGTTAGGTCCTACTAAGTTCTGTTCATGGGTATTCTAGTCATCTACCAGAGAAGATATATGATTCTTTTGCGAGAACGGAAACGGGATCGGCTTTTGGTAGTAAGGTACATACTCAATATTGACTGTGTTGTGTTCTTAGCACTTTAGTGCTACTAATTGTAGCAAGTTATTGAAAACATTGTCTAAGCACAGGTCACAGCTCATTAACAGGGGATGGTGTGTTTAGGACAATGCATGATTTGATGTAAACACGATTTAAAGCACTAAAGCTCCAAGAACACAATAACAACAACATAATAATAATACTAATAATAATCTAAAATGAAAAATAAATATAGAAGTACTCTAACTGCTAACGGATACATATAATAAGCCCGCTTCTAATACTGTTTGTGCTGCTAATGAATGCTGTTGGTATTATTGACCAAAATCAGAGGGTTTGGTGACTCGAAGTTTGTGCCAGAGCTGGACGTCACGAAGGTGACGGCGATCGCAAAAGAGGTTCTTCCCGAGGAAGGCGAGTTTGATTTTTTCAACCAGCACTGCATCCAACCGATGATGGACTACAGCGATAAGATACGATCTCTGGGATTTCCTCCGAAAGGCATCACCACTTACTGGTCGGCCAACTGTAACGCGGAAGACGGCAAGCTCGTTACGGCATTCCTCAACTACAAGGTTAGTGAATAATAATAATAATAATGAGTACTTACGTCTGAATACTATACATAGTAAACATTTTTTACAACATACCCATACGCAAGCACGTTACATTTTAGACGCGGCTTAAATAGTTAGTGCCTTAGACTGTAGTCAGAATTAATGATGACAATATATGTACGGCGCGGGGCGCAATGTTGATTTAGCTTGCCATATATTTTTCATGGAACCGTCTTCTCCGGTCGGCACATTTATTTACGTTGATGTGCGTATATATGTACACTGATTATCTTTCTTTTCAAATATTATTATATCACACATATATTACAATTTAGATTTGCTTATATATCAGAGGTAACATTTTCTTCCTTATGAACGTATGCACGGGTTAAAATAAAATAAAAAGTATATATATTTATATCGCCGCAACTACAATGTTACGCACGTACCTTTTCACATTTTAGTTGCGGCGTTGCTTAAATATTTAGTGCCTTAGACTTTAGTGAATTAATGCTAATAATATATGTACTGCGCGGGGTGCAATGTTGATTGGGACCCTCTTTCCGGACGGCAATTTGTTTACATTTAGTAATTCGTCATTGGGCTTAAATTTCCATGATTACATATATTTAACAATTGTAACAATTAAGGGCGTTTGGTAGAATAGGCTATCGCCCGTGTCGAATGTATATATATATATATATATATATATATATATATATGTAGCAAGAAGGCGAGCACTGCCGAGTGTGCAAATGTATTGTAAATGATTAATAAATCATCCATATATATATATATATATACTCTATGATAGTTTTATTTGAGTATATGTAAGAGGTAACAATTGTCTCCTTATGAACGTGTACACCGGGTAAAATAAGTGAACACGGCACATATTGTTCAGGTTCGGGCGTGTCCAGTCTAGCAGAGTTTCACGCGCAAAGGCAGATATATTGGCGGATATATATATATATATAGCGGAAGTTGGTGCGAGGACATTATGGCGTGCCCATTGTAAAATACGACGATTGAGGAGCAGCGAGGTGTTATTAGATTTCTGACTGTGGATGGTGCTCAAGCGGTCGATATTCATCGTCGGATGGTGGGTAGTGCGCAGTGAGTTCCGTAGAAGGAGGGATTTCGTTTGGGACTAGCACTGCAATACCTTTTCCGGTATCGTTTTTTGGAGCGGTTCGTCGCCTGTGACAAGAGCTGGTCCTATCACTTCGAGCCAGAGACTCAAGCGGGAGAGCATGCAATGGAAGCTTGCGTCATCTAATCTTGTCTCTCTCTAAAATAATCAAAGGCGCTTCTACTCGGACGACGAAGTGAAGTAACGCAGCGAAATGGACTGGCTCTTGTCACAGCCGCAGGAATTCTCGGATCAAGGGAGTCGGCTTCGGCTCGTGAAATAGTCGGAGAGTTGTGTTCAAGCCTCTGGTGCAATTTGAACAAAGACTTCAATTATACCCATATATATATATATATATATATATATATATATATATATATATATATATATATATATATAGTTATTTTATTAAGCACAAGAACATGCTTCTGCTGTGTATTGCAGAAAATCGACGCGTACAACAATCGAGTGTTCAAAACTGCTGCTAACACAGACGGCAACACGAAGGATGTGTTCGAGATTCGGTTTCCGTCGAAGCAGCTCACTTCGGACCCCGATACAACTGCGGAACATTTAATCGGCACAGAGGAGGAGTACAAGGGCAAACTATTCCGATTTACTCGCGGCGACTACTCAGAAGTAAGTCGAGATCCTTTATGTGCACAAGAGGGTTGCGACTTTATGGTGGACGGGGACTCGAAAGGCTGATTGCCGTGTTCTGTTGTTGAGATGCTGAGTGATGCTGATCCTCCTCGTTGTGTGTTTCAGTTAATGCCTGCTATAATCGAGAACCTCAAAAGTGCTATGAACAACTCGCTGAACGACCTCGAACGCCAGATGATTGAGTACTATGTAAAACACTTTGAGACGGGATCGCTTGATGCTCACAAAGATGCCTCCAGACAGTGGATCAAGGACAAAGGACCTATTGTTGAATCGTAAGTTTGTTTTGCAAACGCGGTCAGTGTTGGCATTTTGGTTGATGGACTTTTTGCTGTAACAGCGATGCCGTAGATGTAGCGTTGTGCTTGCTCTCGGTGTTAATTGTAGTGGTACTGTTGTCACTGTGTCTATACAAATACTATCATTCTATTTCGTACAATTTGTGTTGTTGGTTCGTCACCGGGAAAGGATCTACAGGTCATGGAATAGTAGTTATTAACGAGGCTTAGTATTATGGATGCCGCTAACACGAGATGGGCGAGATGGCCAAAAACCCTGAAAGTATTAGAGTCATCAGGCCGATCCTTTTTAGTATTTGCAGGCTAAGGCAAATTTATTAGTGTTCTAAGTTTAAAAATCATCGAATAACGTCATATATTCACACATATATGTATATGTATACATGCGTGCACAAGTTGGAAAGTTTGCAGTAAAGGGCACTATCTCGGAAGAACTTAGAAAGAGAAAATCCTGATATGACAGTGTTTTTCTCTCTGGTGTCCTTGTTGATGTGCTCTAGATACATCGGCTTCATCGAGACATACCGTGATCCGGCGGGTTCACGAGCTGAATTCGAGGGTTTCACCGCGGTCGTAAATAAGGAGACCTCAAAGAAACTCGGCGCATTGGTCGGCCATGCTGAGAAGTTTATAAATTCATCGTTGCCGTGGCCGAAGGAGTTCGAAAAGGACTCGTTCTTACGGCCGGACTTTACGGCGCTTGATATCATTGCCTTTGCCGGCAGCGGCGTACCTTCCGGAATCAACATTCCTAATTGTGAGTTTGTCTCAGATAAGTTCGCCTAGAAATTCAACAAGCCGTCAAAAGGGTAAAATTGGCACGACACGTTGTCTACAAAGCTCTAGTCACTGCATGCTGATTAAATCGTCGAATAGATGTTAAGTTTTCCTTAGTGTAAATGACGTTAAACCATGCAAAATGAATCTTAATATTAAGATTAACTAAGAATCCGTATTGTCTTGGCTGTTTACAGACGAGGAAATTCGACAAAATGAAGGCTTTAAAAATGTTCACCTACAAAACGCTATTATGGCTAATTATGCTGCTGCGAAGGTTATCTTCGTCTCGCCCGAAGACGCGGAACTGCTCGTAAAGTACGTTTGTTGAATTCATGGCAATGACGAATGAAGACCTTTTTGTCGGAGTAATCTCAATCTTGATTACTGGTGTGACGTTTTTAATTGTTTGTTTCCTGTTTATTTTATTTGCACATTTGGGTTTTTTGCCAATGTAATGGATTATGTCCCTTTTGCGACTGCCCTAGCGGAGTCCAATGCGCAGGAACCATTCCATGAACGGGAAAACTCTAGTATGCCTTAATTTTCTTACGGTGTTTTATTGATTGTTACGTGCGAGTAGTATATAGCGTCCGTCCAACTCGGGTCTAGAAATATAGAGCTTAACCGAAATGCCACAATTGCTCAATCGACACAGACTGTGAGTTGCTAGAATACAGCGTATCTGCCGTTTCTTAATAACTTTGCAATAGGTTAATTTTGGGAGCCCTTGGCGGTATGAAAACCTTATGTGCTACGTTCTGGGTATATCAAAAATCATTATGTATACACGTTTTGGCTAGTTATAATTCATGATTAGCCGAACACTTGCTGCTTGCAGCGAATATTGAGTGTGTTCTAATGAGTGTTTTTCCTTTGCACTTTTAAGATATCGCGAGCCAGCTTTCGGGGTTCAGGTCGGTCTGCATGAACTACTCGGTCATGGCAGTGGCAAGCTTTTTAAGGTAGACGAAAAAGGCCAGGCCAACTTTGATCAGGAAAAGACGATCAACCCTCTGACCAACAAGCCGGTACGTGAATCGATTATTTCTTGAAGTTTACTTAGTTTGGTCATATGTCGAGATGCGCCTGCTATCGTTCTTTCAATGCGAGCGACATCAAACCTGAGGTTCATATAAATTAAATCGGCATATTTGTAACGACGTAGAGGATATTTCACGGTATTTTTTTATTCTATCCCTCAATACTCTGCAGTAACAAGAACCATTCTGCCGTTTGTTGAACTCCTCATAAACATCTTCCGCGATAATTTTTGTGTAGATTAGAGCTGTCTTTACATTACGTTGTTCATGGTTTAAATGAGTGACAGCGTGATGGCGATGAGAACAGTGTAGCAGACAGTGCGTTGTGGTTATCTTCAACAGTATAGTTCATAATGGCTTAATATAGGGGGAGTACTCCAGTGATAGTGCGTCTAGAGGACGTACGCGTTCATGACTTTACTGACACGTGTATGCCGATGGTTTCAGGTCACTTCGTATTATCGATCGGGTGAGACGTACAACACTATATTCACGGCAATGGCGTCCACCTATGAGGAGTGTCGTGCCGAGTGTGTTGGCCTCTACCTCAGTACTCTGCGTGATGTTCTCAAAGTGAGTAAGGCGGCGTAATGATCACTTTTCACGCAGTTGTTTTTGTTCTTCCACATAGTTCTTCTTTCGAATGATAACGCTCAAGTTACTTTCTTGCTGTCCAAAAGTCACAACGATATATATATATATATATACATACATTTATTTTACACGATGAGTATTGGTCATTATGTTACGATATGCTATTATGTTTATAATATGTATTATATGTATGTGTTTCATCTTTTTTTTGGAGGAGAGTAAATACTCTTACATAAAATTGCTGCGATTAGCAAAAGGGAAGGGTGGGACTCGATCCCAGCGGAGGGAAGTTAGCCCGCTGAGACCCATACCCACTAAACGCAGCTGCCCCCTTATGTTTCACTCTGATGGCCCAGATCTTCAGAGGACAATGCTTTGGGCCATTAGGAGAAGTGACGTGTGCCACTCGGATCATTTGGTCGGGGTCACTCACGGGTTTCCCCAAAGTCTGACGTGCCTTGTACCAACACCTGCGAACCCGCGTCATTTAAAGTCACGTGATCTTCTACTACAGTAGGTGGAAATCCTGCTCCCCTGAGCCTTCACAAGGCGTCTTTCTTCTTCAGTCCTCCGTAGCCATAGCTACTCCTAGCTTCCACGCAGAAGTCGTGATATAGTCTGATGGGACCCACCTTTTTCTTTCCCGTAAGCAGTATGGCCTCGCGATCATCTCTACCCCTTGTGGAAGATTATTCTGGCGGACGGCGTCATCGTGAGCTAGGTTTCGGAGCAGGGGACCCAGAATGGAGCCCAGCGAAACTCCTTCTGTCATTGATATTTCCACTTTACCGTTGATAACACTTCGGTCCTCCAGGTATCCTGAGATTTCAAGGAAGAGTTTTCTGGCGTATATGGTTGAACCATGTAAAAGGTCAGCCTTGTCGGAATCTCGGTGGACAGCAGTAAGCACTAACCGGTTTTTCCTGAATCCATACTGGGAGTCCGAAAGAAGTCCGTTTTCCTCGACAAGGGTCTTGAGTCTTTCTTCAATGATTGTCTCGTGTCTCTTCGCCAGGGAATTTAGTAGGCAGATGGGCCAAATTTCTCCGTTGTCCTTGGCGGTGAGGACAACCTCAGCTTGTTTCCAGTTTGCAGATATTGTTTTCCTTCTGGTCGCTTTAGTGAACACCTGTGCAGATGTGGATACATCTTAAATAGTATTTTGACCGCCAGGGGCGGAATGCTTTCTGCCACTGGAGTCGTTCCCTGTCTAAGTCTTGTTCCAGCCTTGAGTATATCCGCTACTGTTATCGCTGGGTGCTCATACCTTCTTCTGTAGGTGTCTCTCGTTTGCTGTATGGATCCCTGCCAAACTAGCGTGTTTCGGAAAGAGTTTGTTTAGGGTTCATTTGCTCCTTGGTGAGCACAGCCCTGGACCTTCGTACATTACCCCCTTTTACTCTCTTATAGGTATTCCATTTCCTTGAGAAGGTTACGCCAATTATTTGTCTTGTTCTCAATAATTTATCGCATCAATGTGGCTCTACACTTTCGATAGCTGACCAAAGCCCGAGTTTTATCCTCTGGGGTTTTGTGTCGCTTTTTAGTTCATGTATTGTTTTGTTGCAGTCAGAACTCTTCTGTGCAATGGTCTTACTCAAAAGTATTTTGGCTTCAAATTTGCCCGCTTTGGGTTTATGGCCAATGGTAGCCAGAGCGCATGTCGTTATCAGAAGGTCTTGAAGCTCCTCTGGGGTTTGATGTAGTCCCGTGTCGGTGATTGCATTGTTGATTTCTGTTTTAAAAGATTTCTCATCGGAGATCCTGTCGCAAGTTTTGTCGCTTGCGCGTGGTCTGGGAGACCGCGCCTCTACCGTGAAATCTATGCAGTAGTGGTTACTGAGGTTTTTTTTCTGTGAAGACTGTCCAACCCGTTATGTTGCAACCTAGCGTATCATTGCAAAGCGTTAGGTCAACATGTGAGTATTGGCCTGCCCTGTTGAAAGTTAGGGTCCCTGCCTTTGTTCTGTACGTATATGTCATGACTAGCTGCCCAATCGAGATTCCTTTTTTTATACGTTTCTTTGATTCTCATGTTTTACTTGTTGCGTTAAAGTCGCCAGTGACTAGAGTGTCCAACCCGTTACTGTCGCGTACTGAGTCTCTGACTAAGTCACTAACAAACCCTTTAAATTCCTATTGTGAGCAGTTCGGGCTGATGTAGCACGAGTATCGTCTCCACTTGTTGGCTACGTCTACCCACACGTATCCTGCTCCGTTTCCGTGTTTGGTTATTGGTAGGGTACCGGTCTTAATAATAGTAGCGCTAAGCGTTAGATCCGTGCACCAATCCTGGTCGTGTGCTCTACCTTTATTCACTGGTTGACTGATAAAAACGAGGCATGCTTTGCGTCTAGCTACTGTAGCATATCGTGCGCTTGTCTGCTCATATTACAGGTTAGTTGAATTACATTGGTTGGTCTCTGCAAGGTGCCAGCGTAGCCAGCTTCGGATGCGGCGCTGCCGATTACAGAATGGGCTTGGGAGTCGGTGACGGTTGCATCCCAAATTAGCATTTGACCTCTCTCAAAGGGTGTAAGCGTCATCCCGTCTGGACGATTGTCGTCCTCCACGGGAGGCTCCTAAGGGCTCTGCTGGAAATTTCAATAAAAGCGATATGCCCAGGGTATTGCCCTGGTGGTGATAATAAACTATAGGTTGTGATGTCCCAGTTTGCCGACAAGGTGGCCACATTGGCACTGGCGAAGGCTTACTACGTTTTGCTTCTAGTCGTAGACCTACATCTATGCGAGCTGTTTCACCATCGAGAAGTGTACGCATGTGTGCAGTCGGAAGCGCGTATATTCAGGCGCCCGAATCCTTCGTCAAAACGGCATTTAGGCGAGCCCTGATCGTTTCGTGGGGAGCTTCATTGAGAAGACTCTGTACTTCGTCGTACAAATAAGATAGGCAGGAATCACTTTTGTGGGTTTGTTTCAAATTTTGCCGCCATCTGAAATGGCGACGCTGACGACAAGATGTTTGTTAATATTGTCGTTCGTGGAGTTCATTAAGCTATACCATGAACATTTGTTTGGTTAAAAAGTTTCACCCTATTATATAATATATATATAGGTTTGTCTGTTCGTGAGTGTTGTCCATGGATCTACGCATGTCTGCCCATCAGTGGACATGATGTTGATATACATATATATATATATATATATCAACATCTCTCACTCATGATAGAACCCCCATGAAGAAAACTCAGAATTTTATCTTTGCAGAACTGCATGTGTGTTTTTGGCACGCGAATTTATTTACATGCTACATAAAACAGTCGATACGACTCTACCACAGTAGGTTTGAAGATAGGGTTGGGCTATTTGCTGTTCCAAGGTATCGTTTTCCTCTTGTATTTCTGTGCTAATTAGCAGTCTTGTCAAGTTGATAAACTATCGGCGAATAGAGGGTCGCGGCAGGCGTATATTATTGCACCAGATTTACATGTTTACTTTAACTAAGTAGGCAACAATGCGTAGTTAGTTGCGTTAAATAATAAGATTTCATTGAATTTCCTATTTATGGTGTATGCATCGTTTGAGGCTTCCTGAAGTAGTCTTAGTAATCTAGTATCTAGAATATTTAGAATCAGCGTTTTCAACTCAAAATGGTACCAGTTGTGTTTGTAGGTAAGCGCCATGCAAAGTTTTTATTTGTCTACATAATGAGGCGATTACGAACAGAATAGCGCGTTGTCTTCGACGCATGGGTCATGAATGTCGTATAACACTTATTCACGAATCACTGATCTCCTATAAGTGCATATGCACTCTAGATCAATACATGCTCCTTGAAGAGTTCGTCTACTAAGAGTTTAAGGCGGCTACCATTTGTATACACTTGACGGTAATGTATTGATGCATTGATTCGTGTTGTTACTGTGTGCTAATTGTTGATTTCGGCTGCGCGTCTTGCAGGTTTTCGGCCACGAAGGAGAGGAGGCAAATGACGTATTCTACATAAACTGGTTAATGATGATTTTGGGTGGTGTACGAGGCCTCGAAGCTTTTAACGCTGATACAGGTGAATGGGGTCAGGCCCATTCGCAGGCGCGCTTTGTCATCTTCCGCGTCCTGCTCGAAGAAGCCAAGGGTCTTGTGGATGTCCAACTCACCACTAATAGTGAGGACAAGAAACCCGACCTGCTTATCACGCTCAACAGGTACGTGCGCGATCGGTTATGTTTCCGCGCGTCCATCTAGGACATAACCCATGTGTTTGAGTATGTCTATAAATGCATAAGTATGTCTTCTTATCTAGCAGATATACACGCGCTCTTCGAGAGTTAACGCCCGTACGTTGTGGAGTATCTATCAGATGGCACAGTTAGTTTTCCTTCTAGCATATCTTTTCAGTGAGATACACTTGCATGGACAGCTAATATCTGCCTCCTCTCTCTCTCACTATTCGAGCGATGAACGACACCTTGTCTATGTACCTTGTAGACAACAGCTGCGACAGCGGTAAAGTACTGCCGGGTAGACATTTTCTTGCCTATCTACTGTAGCATCTTACAGTTAGCTTATCCATATAACGTTAATAATGCATGTTTTTCCTTAGGTCGGAGATTGAGACGACAGGAAGGAAGGCCATCGGCGACTTTCTATTAAAATTGCAAGTGTACAAGTCTACGGCAGATATTGAGAATGCCCGAAAAATGTACATGGGCTATTCCGAAGTGAAGGCTGCCTCTCCGTCAGGTCACGATTTCCTGAAGATCCGTGAGATCGTACTTGACCGCAAAAGGCCTCGAACTGTACTCATACAGTCCAACACGCGTATCAACGCAGGTAGGTTGTTTTGTGGCACAAGTCATTTTGTTTCGACCCTCAATTTCAATTATGTTTACAGTTTGTACGAGGCTAACTACGTATCTTACAGGTAGTTCTGCAAATAGTTGAATTTACGAATAATATCTGATAATTGTGGTAACATTGACAGTGCTTCTTGTACTATCTAGTTTAAGCCATGGTTACAAGCCATTATCATGTAACACTCATAGTTGGTCTATTATTATTATTATTATTATTATTATTATGCGGGCAGACTAAAAAATGAATCGATTTTGCACTTCTTAACACACTGTCAAATATATTGTTTCCTACCCTGAACTAACGGACTTATTCTTGCCTTTTGTGTGTAATTTGCATATTTTTCTCTGGTTTCCCTCACGAACAATGTGCGGTTGCGTATACAGCCGGTGAGGTCGAACTCCTTAGCTATGACAGCTCGGCGGAGGGCTTTGCGCAGTCATGGCTCGATCGGTACTCTCAGCCACAACCAATCTACGAGGCACTTAAAACGCTTTACAAGAAGGATTTACAATACTTCCCTATCAAGCATTAACAAGCAAACTATGTGACGTTATATATATATATATATATATATATATATATATATATACAAAGTGAAAAGCCTCACCGTGGCTATACACAAAAGTGTTGACGAGTAACTCTTGATGAATAGGAGAACTCTTCAAATATTTCTATTTTCGTCACATTAGTTCAGAGATAGGGACATTCGGGTGAAAGTGCCGAACGCACGCTGATGGCGAGCTTGCATAGCATCCACGCGTTTTTTAGTAGTTGGATCAGTCTGGAAATGCAGATCGTTTTTGCGGCTCATCCGATGCGGTGGTAGGAACAAATTAATTTGACGAGGGAAAAAAGTAATAAATTGAATTTGAAGTCTTTGACATCAAGTTTAACTGCGTACTTATTATTATTATTGTTATTATAATTATTATTAACACCTAGGTTGGGCAAATTATAAACAAGTAAGTTATAAGCGAGTTCAGCTATTGACTGAACTGCTGGGCATGCTGCGGCGTGGTATCTATCGCAATGGCCTAAGCATCTCGGGACAACACTCCTGAAAACCGCCGCTGCAAACGCCCGTAGTAAAATGCTTTGTCAATAATTGTAAGACGTATATATATCACAAATTAGAATGAGCGACCATCACGGTCTTATTACGCGGAGTGACATATCGTGCATATTCAAATGAACGGAACACTGTCTGGCGCCAAATGCCAGACGTGCGTTCGAAACCGAATGATGCGGTCGTCTCTCTCGCAACGTAGGTCTTCAGTAGTGTTAGGGATACGCGCGGCAGTAGAGAATAGACTAGGCTTAACAATCCCACCGACGGCTACCAACAGGCCCCCTACCGGCACACCCGTGCCGCAACATGCCTACTCTTGTATACGGCTGCTCGCCAGGTTGTAGTCCTCATTGTTATCGTCGTGTATATTCCTATGTCTATCTCCTTTAATTTTGCCCCCCACTTCATAGTGTAGGTCACAAACGCCGTCGTTCTAGGTTGACCCCATCGTACTTGTAATTCCTGTGTCATGAGATTGTCCTCTTCTAAAATATCAACTATTCAATTCCTACAAGAATTAGCTAACCCCAAAACCCGCTTCATGAAGAAAAATCGAACTCTATCTAGGAACTGTAGACCTGCCTCTGCAAATTTCTCCCATATAAGTGATATACCATATGCTGCTATTGATTCTACTTTAATCTTGAAAAGGGCGTACGCGGTATGTACTATTGACAACATTTGCTGGTTTTAAATTGCTGCTGCCGCTCGAATGACTTTCCCTACTCTGCTTTTAATATGCTTTCGGAAACTGCTACCATTTGACGTTATAATGATCCCCAGATAGGTGAATTTATTTACAAAATGTACTACATTACCCCTGGCTTTGAAGAACGTCGTCTTTCGCTAACCGACCTCCCCTTCGGAATTTTACTGCTACTGTCGTTTGCCAGTTAATTCTTAGCCCCATCTCGTCCATATTATCAATTAGCCGTTCCAGTCCCTGTGTTTAATCCTAAATAGACTCCTACCATATATCGGTATGTCATCTGCGTACATTAAAGTACTTGCCCACTCTCGAGTTCAACCCCGCCTCACCCGGTTAGGTAGCCCTCCCAATAGTGTCGGAAAAGCAATGGGCACTTATTATGGAGTGCTGTAATACTGGTTCAGCATTGGCCAAAGAATTTTAGGTTTTTAATTTTTCTACAGCGTAGTTTGCATTTTTACGGTAATGTACGTTTACGTGACATAGATTGGGTCGCTATAGGAGACCTCAAATAAAACGTGATTTTGCCACTTGCATGAAACTGATCATAAGTTAGTTGTGTTTTGGTCGGAAATCTCGGGTAAGATATAAATCGCATTAGTCAGAAAAATACTTACGAAAATACTTTTCGGGCTGAACCTCAGCCAAGATTTAACGTCCACGGGACTGCGTTCGCAATGCTTCATAGACGGACTTCCATAAATACAAATGTGCAACGGTGGGGCTCGAACCCGCGCACCTATGTGTCTTCTCCGGTCGCGAGACGCAGGCGGAATGCACCACGCCACCGAACTCGACAGTCAGAAAGATACTTAACGCGACGAAGTAGAACTTCTTGGGGTATACCTAATTCGGGATGGTGTCTCTCCAGCCACCCGTCTGACTCACGTTCTGATGTGTATAAACCTGACTAAAAAAACCGACAGCGTTTCAATGACCTCAAAGTCGATACGATAACCAACCCGAAACCCCAAATCGAATTGAATGGATTAGTTAAGACGACATATTTTATTGCCAGAGGTCAGGGCTGGCTTAGGCTTACCACGTCGGTGGTGTTAATACTCCCTGTGATCGATGCCGCTACATAATAGGTTTCCGGTAGAATCTGCGACCTTTTCGAATAAACCGGTTGGGAGCTGGTTACGCCACGACCCCAGAGGGAAAACAACAAGGTTCCTAACACCTGTACGCTTATGATGTCCTTGACGTGTTTTTTGACGATGTATTCTAAAATGCCTTCAACACCGTAGCCACTTTACATGATTTGACCGCTTGGGTTAGCTCCTTGGATCGATAGATTCGTCTCGGCCGTGCAGGCACTTGAGTATTTTTTTACTTAGCGTTTATTTGCTTATATATAAGAAGGAACAGTGGTACCTGGGGCATCTTTTACCGCATCTTGTACAGATACATGTATATGCAGGTGCATGAAACCCCCCCCCCCGTCCCGCATAAAACGTGATGAAAGCCATGAACAGCAAAGCGCGTGAGAACGTGTCGGTTCGTTCGTCCGGCCTGTTTCCATATTTCAGAGGTAATCGCACCCGTGCTATAGAAATCAGGATCGATCTCCGCCATTTTCTCGTCCCAAGAGCTGATAAATTGCGCGTAGGCCGGAGTGGAAGGGAGCTTGAATCTACGCTTTAGGTACTCTATAAGCAACGGCGTGTCACATAGCAGATAAACGTATCTGTTTAGCGATGTACGATGCAGACCTAGAGCTCGTTTCAGGAATGCAGGCTTAATCCGCTCGAGCTTTTCGAGTTGCGCCGACGAGAGATAATCCCAGATGACCTGTATTCCGTAGGACGCGACTGGCGCTACCTTCATGTTGAACAAAGACAGCGTCGTTCGTAGGAATAGTCTCGAAGGAGTTCGTATACTAACACTCGCAACCAGCGCTCGGCGCGCTCTGTCCGTAATGTGCTCCACGAAGGACCGACCGTTTGTAGGGAATATCACTCCTAGATATTTGAAGTTGTTTACATATTTCAGGGATGTCCTGTTTATATGCAGCGCATCAGAAGCCGCAAGACGGCCACCGGGTCGGAATTTCATGGCTTCTGTCTTGTCCATATTAATCAATAGGCCAGCCTCTTCAACATACCCCGACAGCCTTGCTAGCGCCTGCTGAACGTGAAACCGACTTCTTCCAAAAATCACAAGATCATCGGCATATAGCAGAGTTTTCACGTGTCCCGACGGATCCTGAACGCGTCGTGGCAAATCGCTCAGCAATAGGGAGAAAAGTAGCGGGCTCAGGTTGTCACCCTGTGGTACACCCGTGGACTGAACAAACGGGTTTAGAAGGGCTACTCCGTCGTCTATGCTCACTGAATTCTCCTGCAGTATGGCCTTAATCAGCAGTAGCATGTTTTCAGGAACCCCGCTTTGAGCAAGTTTCATTAAAATCTTGTCACGTGGCGCCATATCGAACGCAGATTTAAAATCTACAAACACCGCAAATAGTGCTTGTTTTGGCCTCCGGATCGCCTGATGCACCTCTTGAAGCAAGATCTCACACGCGGTCATGGTGGAGTGACCTGCACGAAATCCATGCTGCTCAGGCGGGATACAGGAGCAAGCCTCCAGGTACTTTGTCAACCACCGAGTGATGAGGAGAGCCAGCAGCTTGTAGCAGCAGCTCTTCTTCGCGATCGCTCGCCATGAGGATGCGTCATGAGGGCTGCCTTTGTTTTTCGGGACGATGCTAAGGAGAGCATTGCTCCACCATGCTGGCAGACGTCCATGTCGTAGGCAGGCGTTGAACAGACTCGTCCAACAAGGAAACATGTCAGCTGCATACTTAAGGTGTTCGTTGCGGATGAAGGTCCGGCCCAGCCGCCTTGTTCGACTGAAGATGTTCCAGCGCACGCAGAACCTCAAACACTGAAAACTCGGCGCCTAAAGCCTCACGCATGGCGGTCGTTTCCTCGTCCCATACACAGGCATAAGATGGGACCGCTCGAGGGATGGTATCTGTCGCCGCGTACATTCTTCTAAAATGCTCTATTGGCACATCAGAGCTGATAGGGCATGCCATCGGCCTGTCTCGCGTCAGCCACCTGTACGGCTTCTTCGATGCCCTTATCATTAGCTTGTCCTCTTCCTTTGCAAGGTGCTGCTGACGGGCTGATTCGAGTATTCGACGGTACCAGCTTCTTACAAGGATGAAAAGAGGTCTCAATGCTGGATGCCGTCGCGCCAGTTCGCGAGTCAGTTGTAATGCGGTGGACGCCATCTTACATGTCGCATTAAACCACGGGCGCTGGCGTCGCGGCCTCACCTCTGCCACTGACGATTTCAGGACGTCGGTTAAAGTGCAGGCGTAAGAATCGATGTCTGGATCGCGAGGAACAGGAAACAAGGCTGGCAGCTTGGGGCCTAATTTGGTCGGGTCTAGCATCTTAGGACCAACGTTCCTTCCGGGTGGAGCTGCCTCTTGCGTGAGAAACAACTCGACTCCCACAGGAACGTGCCATCTTAGAGAGTTCCCCTCGCATAGTGAATTATTCTTGCCAATGTAAAGAGATCTTTCCGGTTGGATGTTTGTAGCAAATATGTCGATTACCGACCGCCCCATGAAACCTTCGAACGTGGAGATGCTGCTATCAGAGAGTAGACGACATCCGAAGTCCGCAAGCAGCGCGAGCAGAGTGCGTGTACGTAGTTTATCCGGCTTGTCGATGCGTGTGTTTAAATCACCGGCCAGGATGAGTGGAGTGGACAGAGAAAGAAGAGCATGCATTGCGCGAGTGATCTTGTCGATCAGAACCGACGTATTCTCACTGGTCGAGGGACAAACATAAGCGGCTATGACACTACATCTGCTGCCGTTCAGTACCAACAAATCGTCCTCTGAGAGTGCTACTCTGACATCCCCAAGCCTCTGGTTGTACAGCACCGATACACCGCCGCTCGGTCGACCTCGCCCTGAGGGAGGCCGAGCCAAGCAGTGGGATGCGTAGAAACCCGGTAATTCAAATGGCTTTGTTTCCCAGGTCTCCGTAAGAACGATGGCATCGATGCCTGAAAGTGCAGATTTTGGTAGTAATGATAGAGCCCGCGAAGCGCCTTCTACATTCCATTGCACGATGGTTATCTTGTCAAGCAACTCTCCGCGGTCTGCGCCAATTCTCAGTCGAACCGACGGCCCTGGGTCCAACCTCTGCCCTGTGGGCGACAATGGTTCCTGCTGGAGTGCGAATCGTTGTGCTGCGACGTCCGTTGCGGTTGCACGTTCGCGAGTACTTGCTTCAGTATTGCTTCTAGAGACGAGAGTGCAGCTGGAGACCATTCCTTCTGACCGCATGAAGTTCTGTCGACGGGACGCGGTTTGTGATGAGTGTCCCGAGCACGGGTTGAAGAGCGGCGGCGAGGCGTGGATGGCGGCTTCGCGAGAGACGCACGGGGTGGATGGACCGCTTTGTCCGGGTACTGATGCGCCCGTGGCCCGCGAGTCCCCGGAGGTTTCTTGAGTGTTGCATTCTCCGGTTCGTACGTCAGTACCTTTTTCAGTTTTAGCGGCTTTACTCCTAAAAAGGCTTTTATCCTTCGTGCCAGGATTACCGCGATTTTCATGGAGACGTCTCCCTTGTCGGAGTACCGACCGCTTTCAACAACTTGTCGTTGTATCATTGTCAACGGTAGTGCAAAAAAGAAGTGCACCTCCCTCAGCCGCCTTTGAAGACATAGCATCATTTCCGGCCTTGCAGTCTGTCGAGAACAGCGGAACGGACAGCACATGAAGCTCTGACTCGGGTTTACTCGCTTTCAGCTTCGCGCCAAAACTTTCCACCGTCGCAATATAGGTCTCTTTTTCGAACTCCATGCACTCATGATAGCCGCCGTGAATAAAGACGGCCACCGGACCTTCCGTCCCGCTGATATATTTCTCAGCTTCTTCAACGATGCTCTTCGCGTCCATTCCTTTTGCTGAGCGGACTGCTATGGGCGTCTTTTTGGGAAACAGTTCCCTTAGCGCTGGTCGCAGTGATTCCACTACACTGTCACCAACAACCAATACCGTTTTCCTTGGAGGGCGCTGGATTTCGGCTCTAGCGGCTTGAACAGAACCATCTATCATCTCCACGTCCGCTCCTGTTGTCCCGGTAACCTCGCGTCTCCGATCCAATTTGGCCACCTCTGCCTCGAGCGCTAGTACGCGGTGGAAGAGAAACGACACACATCCCATAGCCTCGGTGTCTAGTGAACAGGCGTCCGAACATTTCATGAAGCGCTCTATAGTCCAATCAGCCGTTGGGACAATGCATGTCTACACCGCATACATTAGCGTTACATATTCTCCAGGGCGTGTCCAGTCTAGCAGAGTTCCATGCACAGAGGCGGCGTTACCCCGCTGAACGTCCAGCGATACTCTCTGCTGCGAGTATGTAAGAACTCTATGGTCTCCTGTCGAACGGCTGAGCGCCTTGCCGACTCGTTGGATAAGTTGTGTGTGGAATAAGTGTATGTCTTTGGACTGGGACCCTCAGTGTCTCAAATGCCAGCGGGCGGAGGTCGTAGGGGTAAGTAATACTGGCATACTTTCTGCATTTATTGGCCTCTGCCACCATAGATGCGTGACCAGCGTAATCCGCTACCGCACTGGCCATTGAAGGAGGCTAATGCGTCAATAACGGTTGCATCCCATATCAGCATGCGACCTATCTCGAAGGATGTAAGTGTTATTCCATCAGGTTTCCTTCCATCATCCCTACACGGGCCAGGAAGCTCGAGAATAAAAGAAAAGTCGGCAGATTTTACGGCTTGGCTAAATGTCCCATTGAGTACTGCGTGTCGGGCTGGACGACCTGAGCTCAAGTCACAAGAGAAGAGAGACCATGGTGTATCTGTGGCCCTATTTGATCGTCGCATCTACATTGGTGGGGGAATACAAGAGCTGTTCCCGGGCGTAGCCCCGCACTAATCTCAACCGTTTCGTCGGCTAGTAGAGTGCCTCAGTGAGTACTAGGGGAGCCGGTAGCAGCACCGTCGTCTTTTGCAGAGATCGCTTGCAGCCTGGACTTACCAATCGTAGTGGGGTCATGCTCGAGGAATTGCGCATATGCCTGTTCTTGAAGTGGGGTCGAGCAGCCTTTTTGGGAAAGTGTGCCACTGGATACGACACCGCACAGGGAGGCTAATCTCTGGGATAAGGCTGCCAAAGTGAGATTGTAAACATCTTTCCCTGTGCCGTCCAGCAGCCGTGTGGCCTTTTCCAACGCCTGGGACATTGAGGAGACTATGGCAGGACCATCCAACGCGACAGCGTCAGGCATTCCCAGTCCACCTAAGGATATGGGAAGCAGAGCCTGCAAGCCTGTGGCAGGTGAGAGGCGTACGTTGAGGACCACTTCCAGTGTCTTCAGGGTCCACTTGTTGAAGACTCGAAGGTACTCAGTCAAGTTGAAACAATTGCCCTCTCCTCAACAAGCGAGTTATCCGGGCCGCCGAAAAGCACGATCGTGGTTGGTATAATCCGCGATGAGATCCCAGCGATGGGATGCGGCTACTTTAAGCATCTCTCCACGAGTTTATAACCCCAGCTAACCCCTCAGGGCACAGATAAACCTCGAGAAGCTCAATGTTAAGTCTTCTGAACGACCTTGAAACCGGGAAGAATATTGGATAGCTTTGATATATCCGGGGAGACTATATTCTCGGGACCCGTGACGTGGGCTTTGCATCTCCCGGGGTTCAGGATTATTCTACTCACCTTTTCGAAGTCCCGTACTCTGCAAATATCACCAGTTACCGTGGCTAGTTCACCCCCAAGCACATCGTCGTCCAGGTAGCAAACATTCAGAGGACTCTGTAATGAGTCGATCAAGTTCCTTACGCACAAACAAAACAAGGGCGCGCCTAAAGGGTTTCTTTGTTGAAGGCCGGACTGCGAAGATATAGAGGTGTGTGACAAGACCAAGTGCGACGGTTGTGCGTAGCTATATGCACCTGGTGAAACATTTGCGGGGCGTATTGTTTTACTGCGTTTAGAAGGTGTTCTCTGCTGACACTGTTAAAGGCAGTCCTAAAATCTATAATAGCTTAACTAGAACGGTCGGCCTACGCGAGAGCTTATAAAGGCGCGGAAAGTGTGAATTCATATCTCCGTACCGTCGGCAGTTGCAAAACCCAATTGATGAGGACCAATTGCCGCTAATATTGCAGCGTTGTTGGCAGCGCACCCTATCGTTAAGGCCAACCTCCGGAGTGTAGATGAGCATGCGATCGGACAAAGAGGGCCGTCTTTCTTTTTGAGAGCAAATAGTCGTGCTCTGAATAAAATAAGTTGAAGAATTACAGAATATAAAGAAAATGTCTACAGTCTTTGCCAATGCATCTGCCAGCTTGTCGGCGACAGACCCTAAGACCCTGAAGAAGGCTAGGCCTAAGGAAAAATGTGAGTTCGCCCGCGACGAATGTCCTGCCCTCCGTTGGCAACTCCCGGACAAGCCTTGCATGTCGGATGGTATGCACATCGACCACATCGAAAGATACACATCAACCACACGCCTTCTCAATGTGCTCAACCAGCTTCTCTGAGGAGGCCAATGCACTAGTGGTCGGGGTGAGTTCGGTGCTTCCAAAACCGCGATGTCTGACAAACATGTGCCTAAGAAGTCCTCTTCTTGTATAGCCGTTGTTGCACATAGGGCAGGCGATCCTGTCAAGATCCTCCCCAGAGTCAATAAAGCCAATAAGGGTTTTAGTGCTTTGGCAATCGTCGTGAGTGTGGCTGCCAGGTCAGGACTAATACCCTGGAGTACTTGTGCCAGGTCAAACAAGGTGGTTCCAATATTGCCTGGTGGCGTCGCCTTCGTAACCCTCTGCTTCCGAACGCTTTGGGTCAAAGGCCGCGGTCGGGTGACCGAGCTTACTCTACTATATCCAGTAGGCTTGTGCCGAGAAAGCCGCCGAGGTCTGGGCAGAAGAACGTGTGAAGCGCTTCCGTCCTGGGTCGATGAGATACCCCGCAAACTGCTGCGTACGACGGTTTGACATTTGTGACGCCACGTGTAGAGCCTCTCGCAGGAACCGGACACTGCGCTTTTTCTGTGACGACTGTTGAGGGATTAACCGTCTGCACTCGTCGGAGGGCCCTAGCTTTCATGATAATTCGGTTTTTCTCACAAAGGTAGAGTAAACGTGGAGTGGGGGAACCAGCCTCGTGAGGCCCATTGCAGCTGACTCACTTCGAGGGATTGGGACATTCCGCAGCCAAGTGGTCTGACTAGCCAAACTTTTTGCAAGCTTTTTGCAGGGTGCATCTGTCAGCTAGATGACCCGCTTTCTGACAGTTAAATCACAGCTTTGGTTGGTCTGGTTCAAGTATCGCCGGATGGACCTTGAAAACTAGAAACAATGACACTGGTAGTTAGCGGTCAAACGTTCGAATCACCTTACTGAGCGGTATTTTACCCGCCTGCGTTGAGTGGTAGTGGCGCCGTACGACGGTAACTTCAACGTTACTTTTTGCTCTTAAACTCATCAGGCGGGCCAAACAGCCGATACGGAAACACCACCAAAACTGTCAGTTGCAACAAACTTTGGCGGCAACCACACTGCCGACCCGCACGAGAGTTCCGCTGTTGCCACTTTAGATATTGATGCCAGGTGAGATGGCTAACATATATCTCTTTAAATGACGCAGCATTGAGTCTTTCGCGAAGTTATTCCAACTTGAGCCGTCTGGGCAGTTTCTATAATTGATGCTGCTCGTGAGAAATTGCACTTTTCACTCTGCGTGAGATCACCACACAAAAGCCATCTTCAGGGTCAATCTCCGGCTGTCCGTCGTTTTCAGCTCCGGTGAGCGAACACTTTCTCCGTTTGGTGCGGGAGGCAACTTTGCTTCTAGGTAAAGTGTCTAGCGCAGCTGGTAACCTAACATTTTTCTTGTCTAAATAAGAAACCACGCAAACCAATTTAAGAGTGGCCAGTCTGGAGTCTCGAACTCAGGCCTCCCGAACTCAAGACAAAGGCTTTCCCACTAAGCCATCTTGCTCGGTGAATGTGTAACCTATGATCTGCGATGAAGCTAGCAAATCGAACTCGGCAAGCCGGGGGGCCCGCGAGAAATGCAATTTCTCAGAGACGCACTACACACACAATCGTTGATGCAATTTTTACTGCAAAAGTCGAAGTCAAACCTCAGAAATCAACCTTGTTTTACGAGAGCTGACAAAAACACGACCACACTGCCGATCTGAATGACAAGTAGTTGTACCTTCACTTTGCCAATGCATCAAGAAAACAAGGCAGGTGACGTTGGACAGCCTTGTTCCTAACAACAATCGTTTCCTTCCTTCGTTTCCATTACACTTGATTTCTGGCTTTCCTATTAGACCATTAATGTATTATTTTCATATAGTTTTCTGATCAGGTTGATCCATGTAGGATTCATTCTGCGTTGGCTCAGAAAACCTCAGAGGTATTCTTATTAATTCACTGTCATAGGTTCATCGTGGACAAATAATCAATTTACTGTCAGTATTATAGGCTCGGATGGCTTCAAGATATGATACTCCTCCATGCCTAATTGATCTAAGTCCGTTTTGCATTTTCTCAAAGATTTTGTTCTAGTTGATCCAATCACCTGGTACAGTTTTGAAAACAATTCACAAGAACTGCCTACAAGTGTAGCCTTACTCCAAATTATATCCCTTAATTTTTTATAAGAAGCGTTCAATTTTTTAACCGAGCCTCTGTTTTTACTAGTCTGCAGGCCATACGAAGATGCAACAGTTTCTAGTTGTTTTTAGACAGTGTGTGTTCATTCATGTGTATAAACAAAGGCGTTAAGTCAAACGCAGATAACTATGTTCAATAATCAATAGCCTGTATAAGTCTTAAAAAACACTAGTTTATCATATATTTTATTTTTTGACATCGGAAGGCTCGTTAGATAAGGACTGAGATGGTTTCACAAAGGGAAAATCTACAACAGCGCAGTTAGTTGATATGTCCCAGAATTGGGCCATTCACGTTCATAATCGGAACACTTTCGACTGCTATTATTTGGATTTATCGAAGACATTTAACAGAGTTAGTTAGACAGAAAGTTGTTAAACAGGCTAAGTGTTTTCATTTTTGTAGACATTCCATATGTTTGATTTCTAGCTATTTCGGTAATACACGTTTCTGTGTCCACATAAATAATAGGTATGAAGCATGTCCCCGATTTTAATAAGGGATGTGAATGCATGTGAAGCATGTCTCTTGGCCATACGTTCCACTTTTCATTGCGCGGCTCACGTTCATGTAGCTGTCATAAATATAAGATTACCAACGTTTTCCAATGTATATATATAATCAAAGAATAGCTTTAGTTCAATCATAGATGTCTTTAAGCCGTGACAATGAGAGATTACCTGGGCACTTATATCGTGACTTGCGTTTTTTGTCGACCAATTAGAGCATTGTGCGCACTTGTCACAGGCGTGTGCTACTGTCAAAGATGCTCTTCGCGTATCTCTTGTTTTCGTATGAGTCATGCTTGTCATCGCTAACCCCTTCCCCACAATGCCCCGCGTTCCCCACATCTTACCTACCTTCGAAAGGACCCGAGAGCGCGGCGCGTAGTAACGGCATTTCGCTGGGGGGCCTATTTATAGCTTGGCGAGGATGAACGGCGACAATTATTGTGCATCCAATGCCAGCTAGCGCGATGTCGACAGTTTACCTGTTAGCTGCTTTAGCCGTCCTACTCTACGTGTGGGTGCAGCGTCGCCGCCATCATTTTCGTCATTTCGAGAGGCGCGGTATCAAAGGGCCGAAGCCCAACCTGTTTTGTGGTAACGCGTTCGATATCTACTGCCGATCGACGTCGGTGTGCTTCCGCGAGTGGCAGAAGCGGTACGGCGATGTGTTCGGCTACTTCAACGGCGTCATTCCCGTGCTGGTGGTCTGCGACAAGGACATCCTCAAGCAGGTCCAGATCAAGGACTTCAAGTCGTTCACGGACCGCGGCCTGGCTAATGGGCCGGCTCCACGGGGGAAGTCGCTGCCGCAGCTCAACGGCCTGGAATGGAAGCATGCAAGGTCAACGCTGACGCCGTCGTTCACGATCAGCCGACTGAGAGCGGTGACCGAAAGCATGTCGCCCATCATCGACGAACTCATGGAACGCTTCGACAAGGCCGCGACTGCCGGCCAGTCGTTCGACATATACCGCCTCTTTCAGGCGCTCACGACTGACGTCATCTGCCGCATCGCTATGGGCATCAACTATGGAGCGCTAAACAAGCCAGATCATCCAATTGTACATAGGCTAAAGAGCACCTTCTCTGTCACGTACAGTTTGGTGGTTGTTGTCTTGCTCTCGTTTCCTCAATTGTTCTGGCTGCTGCCCCACGCTCGCGAGCTAGCTGAGCTGCTCATCAATAAGGGTGATTTGTGGAAGAAGCCCAGCACTGCAATCATGGAGGACTGCGCCCGAGTCATCCGTAGGAGGCGTGAAGACCCCAAGGAGCGACGAAACGATCTGCTTCAGCTGCTCCTAGATGCCCGCAGCCAGGACACCGAGGTCGAAAAGCTCACGATGGACGACGACACCGACCAACGCGAGGCCCGGAAGACGACGTCGACACCCGGCGCTCATAAATCGGATCAGGGTCTTAGCGACGACGTCATACTGCAGAACGCCTGGATCGTCATGATCGCGGGCTATGAGACGACCTCCAATACGCTGGCTTCCATCAGTCACGTTCTTATGAAGCATCCGGAGATCCAGGACAAGATGCGACAAGAACTCCAGCAGAATATCAATGACCCGAAAAACATCGACTTCGAGATTCTGCAGAAACTTCCCTATATGGAGGCGGTAATTAAAGAGGCCCTCAGAATGTATACGCCCGTAGTGCAGCTTACCAGGCAGGCTAATGAGGATATCGAGTTATCAAACGGTGAGTTCATTAGCTAGATAATTGTTGTCGGAAACCTGCGGCACGCAGTGACATAATTTATTATAATCGGCGTTCTCTTTTCAATTAGCATTAACGTATTTGAAACTGATTATCGTAAAATAGGCATTTGATAACTATATATATTCAAATGCATATACATAAATATAGATTTGCATTTACAATACATGTACAAGCGACTGGCGTACAAGCTCGGGTAGCCACAATTACTCGGTATAACAATATTTACTCATTTCACGCTCACTTCTAACTAAGACACTTCCGTTCTCTCACTCCATTAGAAAAAGAAGATGATTTTTTTAGCAAGTTTCACCATCTGAAGTATCACATTATGGCTGGTCATGTACACTAGACTTAGAATTAAACTTTTTTAAGAAGGTTGTTTTTATTTCTAGACCATCCCCTCCCCTGCGGCCTTGGAATCACCGTGAAGCCTATCTTCAATGCACCGAGAGCCGAGCATGTTGAGATATCTAGGGTTTTTCTAACAGTCCTTGTGGGAAGATTCGATCAACAACAGGAATCGAACTGGCGGTACTTCGGTAGATGCCATTCATGAGTAGCGTAATAACCCCTAAAGCAGACCTCCACATTCACTACCTTGGGTAGGCCAAGTAGCTTTCTAGTAAAATCTAGCATAATAAATGTCCGTTTCTGTACCGAATGCGCGTAAGAGCAATAAAAAAAATATATATATATATATAGTAAAATCTCTAAATTCTACGATATATCACTTCAAAATGGGTGTAAAAATGGTACCAGAGTCGAATTTCGAATAATATTCGCGTAATAAGAATCATTATTGTTAATAATATAAATATAAATGTACAACTAATAACTACCAACATGATCGTAAAAACGAAAGAGCTCAAAGGCACCTGCAATTTTAGTTAACACGTCAGCCGGACCCGTTGTAAACCGTTCAGAATCATGCAGGCGCGTTGCAAGATGATAGATAAACTAGTGTGACCCTCTATCCTGGCTGTCCAGCCAATACACATTCGTTAATCTGGTAGTCGCCTTTTTATGATGGTGGCCAAATAATGGCAGCCGACGACTACGTTTGCACACAAGTGCGGACTAGCAAATTACCAGAATGGGATTGTTTTATACTCACCGCTCTTAGAAACGGGCACTTACAATGTTAAATTTCACTAAAACGATGTTTCGCTTAGTCATGGCTAGTGAACAAGGCCAGTAATATATATATATATATATATATATATCTTTTTTTTTACAAGGCGTTAACAATTGTACCCTCGTGAACTTGTAACCTCACTCTGGTTAGCTGTAAGGGAAAAACCTTCAGATACAGAGCCGCTCGACTGTCAGGGTCCCCAACACAACAGTCACATTTGCACGTTGAACGTCGTGAGATTACCGGTAACAAAGTCGTTGCACACATTGCAGTGCTTTCTTTGCGGCCATAGGTCTGGGTCTGCCCAGTGATTCGAATGAGAATGATGCCTATAGGATCGCTCGTAGCCGAATACTTTGCCATTTACTTGGCTCCGCAGTGTTTACGCCATAGCTGGCCTGTAGAGTGCCGTGTCTAATCACTGGAGAAGCTAAGAAGCCGGACACTGCTGCATCCCAGACCTGCGTCTTTCAAATTTTCGAAAGCAATGAAAGTCATGCCATCGTTGTGTCTTCGGTCGTCTGGGTAACCCGCAGTCGAGCCTGGTGGCGTGGTGCATTCGTCTGCGCCTCGCGACCGGAGGAGACTCAAAGGTGTGCGGGTTCGAATTCCACCGTTGCACCGATTTGTATTTATGGGAGTCCGTCTGTGAAGCAATGCGCAAAGTAGTCCCATGGACGTCAAATCTTGACTGAGAGTCAGCTCCGAAAGTATTTTACCTAGAGGGCGGTGCAAACTTCCGAATGAAGCGTTTATAGGTCGATGCAAAAGTGCTCGCCGCTTAGGTATCCACCCGTACGAGTTCCAAACAGGTTCTAACAATCTTCGGGATTCGATGCTATCTGACCTTGCCGGGCATCAATGCTAAGGGCAGAGAACTGGGCAATTCCCTTCTAGATGCAGCGGGAGCCGGCCCGTTTAGAAATCTTTTGGTCCGTGCGGCCTTCTGTGCGGTCTAAGATCGCCCAGCATCTGAGCGAAGAACGGATGGCGTCCACACATGATGGCACCTACACCCCTAAAGCAAGGCAAAATGCTAGTCTAAAATGCAACTGTCACCGAATCCTTAGCCATTCTATGGTCAGTGGTGGCACATGCGAAGCTGACTACGCGGCTCACCTTGCAGTGACCTGCAAGCTAAGAAAATACTCATTAATTAGGTGTCCTTAAAAATTCTGTCTTTTTGTGTTTCAAACCATAGGGGGTTCCGGGCGCTCGGACCAGGCAGCCACTCTGCAAGGTCGACATTTTGTTAAACCTTTCATCCAATGACACTAAATCGTGTCCATCTTTTGGGCTACGTCTAGATCCTAACGTATGCCATGTAACGCCAACTAGACGTATATGCTGTCACGTGGCTTAGCTAATCCTTTGTTATACGTGGAACATATATATATATATATATATATATAAGGTGAACACGTTTACCTAGACAAAATTATAATATAAATAGATTGTAAAATTGATGAATAAATATTTGCGTATACTTAATTATATACCTCATGTGTATGGCACAGGTGTTTTAGTAAATATATATAACGAGTGAATCAGATGGCTGTAACTTGGCACGAACTGCATAATATTTGCACAAATTCAACAAGACTGACGTAAGTGAGATTTTTGGAAGTTCAGGCTTGAACGTGCAAAAAGACGATCTGCTGATGGTTCCGGTTGAAACGATCCATTATCTGCCGAAGTACTTCAAAGATCCCGCACACCTTTCGGCCGGAGCGCTTCATCGATGGAGAGGTCGATCCCATAACATTCCAGCCCTTCGGCAATGGGCCTCGAAATTGCATTGGCATGAGGTATGAAACTTTAATTAAGAGGGCAGTTAATGTTACTGTAAACATGTTTGCAGGTTTTTAAATCGTTTTACTAAAATCGTCCTATTTATTTATATTCAGATTTACGTTACTTAACTCATTGTTTGAGATAATACAGGAGATTTGAGATAATAATTTGGTGCTGTTGAAATTATCACTTTAGCCGAAGATTGGAAATGTTATATTTTTATCATGCCTATTGAAAATGATTTGTCTCTAACTTAATTTCTCACACAATTAATCATATAATTACAAAGCCGGACATGATAAAGATGTTACCATTGCGAGGAATACGACGATCTGCGAGCGTTCTGGGGTTTGAGTGCTGGGGTTCGACCTATTTGTTATAGATATATAATATATATATATATATATACATTGCATTGTCGCAAATTATTTATATTACAGGTTTGCACAGATGGAAATAAAGCTGACGTTGGCGAAATTGCTTCTAAAGTATCGGCTCGAGCCTACACCGGAGACGCGACCCGAAATTGCTTATGAGACAACGATTAGTCTCCAGAGACCAGTCGACGGCGTATTTACGAAGCTTGTCAAAGTTTTGCCGTGACAGATGCGTCAACGCAGAAGATCCACTTAATTATGTATAATATGTATATGACATAAATATGTTTTTAATAATAATCTTTTGTCCCTCATTTGCAAGGCAGCAGGCTTTTTGTAGCTTCAGCGATGCGTTTTTCCTGAATGCACCAATGCGATTTTATTTTTTCACTGAGTATCCGTCGAATTTTAACAATAAAAAATTAGTGTTATTTCACGCAGTCATGTTCCACAATCTAGCATGTCAAATTTCACAAGCACAGCTTCTGCAGACTGACTAGCACTGAACAGATTTCGTGTTCGGAATTCTTGCGAGTTGTTCCGAATTGTTGCATCAATTTCAGCGATTTTACAATGGCCGCAAAATGTGCCGACACAATCTGCAATGAATTCATAGCAGTCGCTGTTTATGCAGACAAATTGACAAGCCTGATCAGTGATGCTATTCTGCATAATAACGTGACGCTGGTGGTGTAGTTTCTTCTGTTGCCTTAGCACAGCTTCTTCTAACTGTGCGAGAAGAATGCCGGAGTTTCCGACTAGTAACGTGATGCGAGCATCATGGGTTGGTTTATCCTAGAAAACTTTGGTACTCGTGTATTCTCATCGTTAAAAAACCAGCGATATAAAACAACAGCAATACCAAGGGAATACGGCGAACAATTCCCACAGCTAGTGAAGGTGTTTCCCATCGATTTACTCTTTCCGGGCGGCAGGCAGATGCCGCAGGATATGCGAGTTAAGCGAGTGACTTAGTTAAGATAGTTAAGATATACTCATACGTCTATGTTATTAGTACAGGTAAAAAATGAGCCCGTCTTGTTGCGCGTTTTTTTTGTGAGATATACCTTGGGTGTAAAAAGCTCAACTACGCTATTATTTGCGATGAACAATATCAACTATAATAAAGTGTAATGGTTCTAAAAATTATTTGACTGGTTGTAGTTTTTATAGTGTAAGTCAATTCAGTTACAGACGCAGCAATGCAATTACAAAAGACTGATTTTGAGTTACGTTGTAATCTCAATAAACTTTCTTATTGAGCTCTGCTGCGGAAATTGCCTTGATTGCACAATTTGTGGAACAACCTACAATACATGTTACTTCACCATTGCTAATGGTCAAGTGACCTTAGCAATGAACTTCGCCGACCCTCGCACTTTTCCAAAATCAGCTCAGTGTAGGGCTGATTCGTACTGCGCAAAACTCGAATTTCCGACGAAGGGTATCTACAGCTCTTGGCAATGCCTAAACCTGAGTGCGATAAGCGTATCTCTTTGTATCTCTATCTCTCTCTCTCTCTAGGATGCGGGCCGAGAGGCCGCATCCTCTCCGTGGAACTAAAGCAGAACTGCATTGTATATGTTGCAGTGACTTCTTCGACTACCTAAGACGATGCGCGGGACGTTTGAACATTTTCCAAAGCTGCGCGGCTACACTTGAGAGCGGTCATGATGCACACAAGGTCATGATCGCTTGGAATGTATACCTAAAGACGCATGCTACCCTTTTATATCAGGGGCTCTTAAAGCGGCAGAATATATATTACCTACGCATCCATTCATCGATCTATCCCTCAGTACCTGCTGTGTATTTGCCTTCCATTAGGACAGAATTTTATTTGTAAAATCGATCTGGTCCTTTCGAACAACTGGCCCTGAAGCTAGGGCTTTCGATAGGTCTATATTTCTGCTTTTTTAGGGTATAAAAGCCCTGCCACACGCCCTTGTCCCCGCAATCTCAATGCGTCCACAACCTGACTTAATAAAACAAATATGATCATCTAGCCAATACCCTTTCCTATATCCGCACTGTAATTCTCCTATTTTTCCATTTGTCTTTAGAATACTCTGTACTCTACTCTTAAATACCTGCGCAAGTATTCGATACGTTATGGGTGCAATTATGATTGGCCGCCTATTTTGTAAAGTGTCATAATTTACCCTTTCATGGGAAGTAGAGAAACTCCTCCCTTGCGTCAACTCTCCGGAAGTCTGTCCCCTCTAGATATATTATTAAATTGTTTCGTTAGATAATACATGCAATCCTTTCCCAACGTCTAGATATTTCCTACCGAAATTCCGTCAAGACCACACACCGCTTTTGAATTCATTTTATTTACCACGCCTTTAATCTCATCTGCTGTGGTCGTAATCTCCGTGCTAGTTCTTGTCCTTTCTACATTGCTTACGCTAGTCGTGAAGCTTAGTGCTTGTATCGCAGTGGTTATTTCCTTTATTGTGTATGTTCTATACCGCTCTTTATTTGTGATCCTTGTGTTTTCCTGTCTGCCATAGCCCCAAAACTGTTTTGTTTACTGTCCCCTAGGAGCCCTCAAAATCCTGTTAAATTCCTTTTTGGCTGCAATATTAATTGCATCTTGCGTTAACATTTGAGCTCTATTCTTCGCTTATTGTAATTGGCCTAATACACTTTCCCATGTCTTCCCATTACATTTCTATGCTCCTTACTTCTCCCTTTCCGCTCTAATATTGCCCTATCTATTTATTCACTCCACCACCCTCGTTCCCCCTTTCTTGAAATCCCTTCCCTATCTTACAGCAATTGTCATATGCGTTTTTAATGTTCCTAGGCATCTCGTCCACCAGCTTTTCCCCACTTGCCACTAAGAGTTGTTATATGTGTTCTACTTTCTGCGCCCATTTGAGTGTATCCAAACATTTCGTTTGTACAACTACCCGCCCCGGTTTTCTTCTTCCTCCCGCTCACTTCAACCCAATTATGATCACGTCCAACATCACCTTTCTTGTATTTGTTGTAATATAGCGCACGTTAGTTAGTGCAATTCCGCGCGAGTATGTTGGGTCGATTAAGTCACCCTTCTTTTTCTAGAAAAAAGTGCTACGATATACTCAAGGTGGATCGTACGCCGCAGATAATGAGCACATTAAAATTAAGGGCGTAATTAACAAATTCCTCAATCGTCTCTGTTATCTAGAGGTAACAGTGACGCCTGGGTGTTATTTAGCAAACGCAACTGCCCCAATCGTTCACAATGTTAGATCTAAAAAACGTGAATAAAATAAAAGTTTTAATTTGCAAACCGCACGTCAAGCTCGTCAAAGAACACAACGGCAAATCTTGTACTAGAGTTATGCAGCAAACGCACATTAGAATAATATTAAGCACTGGACGAGCCTGCAGCCAGCATATACATACCTTCTGGTTTGTCGAAAGACTATAACTATAGTCTTTCGACAAGTCTTAATAAAGAGAATAGAAATTAAGTCTTCGACAAGTCTTAATAAAGAGAATAGAAGAGAAGTAAGCGGTGCCTGTGCAGTCGTCCTTATTGATGTGCTCCGTTCTTGCAACGCAGCTGGGCACGTGCATTATTTGGCTTTTACTATTGTTCGAACCGCACTTCAAAGAAATGATCAATAAGAATTGCGCCCACAATTTAAGCTAAAACCCTCCTTTTTGTTTATTTTTACTGCTGAAACCTCTCAGCATTACTTTGGAATATTACGGGAATCCAGACTGACATGCGCCACCCCAGCCATGGTGACTAGTCTGGGACTCGCAAACCCAGTAAACCCGCTTTCCCCCCACCCCCAGGGATCGGTAACTCCGTAGGTATTGCTTCGAATCAATGGAAGTGGTGTTGCACCAACTCACTACAATCTGACATCATCCGGCGTCTCATGTCTGCCTTGGCAGCTCAGACGCGTCAGCCAGACTGTTAACGCCTTCGACAGCTCCGCCACCTGGGGATGCGTCGAGAGTCATCGCCTGGAGCGTCCCTGGCTGTCCCTGCCTAATCCCAAGGCTGGTTCGCCTTTGCTGCCGATTTCCCCTTCTTTCCCTCTCACCTACGGGCGCTCCCTTTCGACTGGATCGGGGGCTATTGTTGAAACGAGCTCTCCTGGCAGTTTCCTTGGCCTCTTCCTTGGCCACCCTTAAGGACATGATACTCTCGAAGAAGGCACAGGACTCCCTCCACGCCTTCGCCGAAGTCAGCATGTGTGCTACAACCTTCTTGATCGGCTTTCCTCTCACGATGGTCGCACCCGCGTCTCTGGCTTCTTGGAGTCTCCGCGTCTCTAACCATGTTCGTTTGGAACTGGCCGTGCCCGGTCAGCACCTGTGTCGTACCATAAGACAGCTCACCGTGGTTGCAGTCGTACCACGCCTTCAGGTCACGCCTTCCATCTTTTGGCCCGTTCACTTGCCAGCAGATCCCATGGCAGCATCTTAGACAGGACCAGAAGGACCGCAGTCGACACCGTGCGGTAAACCCGGCAGACACGAATGGCTACCAGCCGCTGTGAAGCGCTTTCCTGTTTTTTTGTGTCCTCAGCGCCATGTCTGCCCACACTGGAGCTGCGTATAGCGCTACCGACTCTGCCACACTGGTCAGCAGGCGCCGCCTGCCTTCTGTGCAGCCGCCGACTCTGGGCATTAACCGCTCCAGGCCGGCCGCGACCTTGTGAGCTTTACCAGCCACATGCTGGATATGCGCCGACCCGTTGAGACTTTTGTCGAGCACCACTACGAGATACTTTGCTGTCAGAAGCTTAACAGGATGACCGTTTAGACGCAGGCGGATGTTTCTGGTGTTCTTCTTGCCTGTAAGGTACAGTGCTTCCGTCTTGTGCGGGGCCAGTTTTAGAGAATGGTCTTCCATCCACTCTGCCACCTGATCCAAGGTTTCATTAGCGGCATATTCCAGGGCCCCAGTTTCCCGTGCCGTGATAACCAGCGCCAAGTCATCGGCATAGGCCACCATCTCAACACCCGCCGGTAGGTCCGGCAGCTCGAGGACCCCGTCATAGGCTAGGTTCCACAGAATCGGCCCTAAGACCGACCTCTGAGGAACCCCCGCAGAGATCTCATACTCTTGGCCGCCGGCCGACAGTCTTTTTTCCGATAGGTAGGACGAAATTATCCGGCGAATGTATGGCGAGATGTCCTTGCGCCTCATCGCGTCCATGGGCACCTCCCAGCTCATCGAGTTGAAAGCATTCTTGACATCCAGGAGGACGAGCACAACGAAGTCCCTTGTTATCGGGGTTTTTGCTAACTGTTCGGTCGCCCGTTCCAAAACCCGTGTAAGAGCTCCAAGTGTGGACTTCCCCTTACGGACACCCTACTGGGCGCCTGATAGGACCCCTTTGAGCTAAATCTCAGCGTTGAGCCTCTCAACGATAACACTATCTAAGATCTTGCTCATGGTGTCAAGAAGACATATAGGCCGGTAAGCAGAACTACTTGTTAAAGCACTGCCCTCTCCCGTTGGTTTGGGATTAGGACCAGGTTGGCGTTTTTCCATAGCCTCGAAATTCGCCCTTCTCTTAAAAGGCGCATCACCAGTGCTTGAAACAGCTTCGGCCATCGCTGCAGCCAGCAGCTTCGCCGCTCCAGGAGGTACTCCATCCGGGACGGGTGCTTTACCGGGTGTCAATCGCTGCCATGCTCGCTCGACCTCCTCCAACGTCACCTCGGGAATATCTTCTTCAGCAACCAGAGGCTCCTCCCCGTCGCCTCTCCACGGGTGAACCGGGAACAAGCTATGGACCTGATCCTTTAGAACATCCGGCGAAAGTCTCGGAGAAGGCGCCTGGAGCCTGGCCATAACCATTCGGTGCGCTAACCCCCACACGTCTCTCTTTACGTCCTCTGCCAGCTGTTTCCACGCCTGTACCTTACTCTTCTAGATGAGACCTTGAAGGTCCTTGCGGGCAGCTCTGTAACTTTCCAAGAGTGTGGCCGATTGCTCGTCAACGTCTAGCCCTGTCTCCCCTCGGTTCACCCTTCCACTCAGCCAGCTGCGTTGCCTAGTATACGCTCTGTTTAGCCTTGTGCATCGCTTTCTCGCTTCCCCGATCTCTTTGCTCCACCAGTAAACGGACCGGTGCCGTCGGTCACCTTCGCCGTTCGGGTGGGGCGGGCCAGCCTTTGTACACGCGGCAATGAGTGCTTCAATGATCGATTTTCGCCTACCGTTCCCACTCCCATTGTCCGACACCTCGCGTCGATCTCCTTTACTAGCGCTTCCTTTTCTAGCTGTCTCATCTGCCACCGTCTGCTCCGGGTAGGTGATGCTGGGAGCGTCGCGGTTGGGGCTCGTACTTCAAAGCAGATGTAGCGGTGGTCGCTGTGGTTATGAACCGCATCGACCCTCCACCCGGTTATCGCCGAGAGTGCCCGTTTGTTGGCAAGCGTGAGATCTAGGTGGGATTCCCTCCCTGCCTGTGAGAACGTCGGAACGTCCCCGTCGTTAACAGCCATAAGCCCCTGCTCTGCCATTCATTTCAGTAAGATCTGTTCTCTTTCCGAAGTGTTACGACTACCCCATGCAGTACTGGCCGAGTTGAAGTCCCCGGTAACAATCAATGGTTTTCCCTCGTGCGTGCCTAAGCTACGGCCTAGTCGACCCAGGAAGACCTAAAACTCCCGTATCTCCCTATTAGGTGAAAAATAGCACGAGTAGAGAACCCCCACCCCGTCCAATTCCACCCACGCGAAGCCAGTTCCGCCACTCTCCTGAGTCCGTACTGCCCATTTGGCGTTGTCCTCTGCTGTCCACCAGGTTGCCGCATCGATGCGTTTATCGGTATTTATAGCGCTCTTCTTTCTCGTTCGCTTCTTGTTTGGTTCTGAAAGGAGGCATAATGCTATGCCCCTTTCCCGGACCGTCTCTTCAAGCAGGTCGTGCGCAGCGCTGCATCGGTTGAGGTTCACCTGAAGTATTCTAATCATTAGAAGTACTATTGACTTCCCCCTTGACTGCGGCACCAGCGACAACGGCGCCGATGGCAGCACGCCCTCTCCTGCTGTAACCCTCGCTGTCCGTAGTCAATTGTTTAGCTTCTTTGCGCTGTTGCCTTTTTTCGGCTGCTTCTTGGCGCGCCCTAGCCTCCTGTTCCGATGCTTCTCTCCGCTTCCTTTCAACCTCGAACTTCTCAAGGTTATTCTTACGAGCAGCCTATTTCAGCTTCTCTAAGCTAAAACCCGCCTGTCATGTCCTAAGTGTGTCCATTAAGGGCTGTAATACAATGTCGTTCGATTTGAGGTCACATCTTCTGTGGAGTCTCTTTAAAAATCTCCTTTGCACCCCTTCGATCATATTTATGTATTTACACAAATATGGGAGCCACACAGGTGAAACAGTATCAAAGTTTGAATATCACAATCGATTTGTACTAACGAAGATACACCGTAGACCTTGACAATAAAACAGCGGAACAACACATTCACAAGTATGGATGCTGTTTTAACTATTTATTTAATTTGTTGGGAGGAGGTGAGGTCCGCTGAGATTAAGACTCCAAGATCTCGCGTCACGTTGGCCGTTGGCAGTGTTAACCCGTTGACTAAGTAGTTTAGCTTGGAGGAGTCGTGCTACACAACGAGACATTTGTGAACGGAGAGCTGCATACCAGTGTCAACGCACCACCGGTTGACATCGTCCACTGCGGACTGCAATCCTGTGTGCGCCAATGAGGAGTCGATATAGAGTTTATATATAGGACACATATTATGTCCAAAAGCGGAGAGACGCAAAGTTCGATTGCGCAAAAACTCTGCAAACCAGTCGCAGGTCTGCGGATGGACCTCGAGCGCTCTTAGTTTATTAATTATAATCTTGTGATTGACTCTATCGAACGCACTTGTCTGTTTAAAATAAATACAATGAAATTGTCTGCTGGCGTTTATGTATAACGCCCAGTCGTGAGTCATTTTTAGCAGCTGCGTGCACGTAGATTGCCGAGGCACAAAACCATGTTGCTCCGCATTGAATAATTTGTTCACAGTCATATCATTGGTGATGTGTCTGACTAGAACTCTCTCAAGAACTGCAAGCGACGGAAGCACTGCGACACAAGACGATTATTCTCGACGTTTTTGGGCCTTTTCTGGTGTATCGGAGTCACAATGCTTTGCGTGAGAAACGTAGGGATTTTGGCATCATAATACAAACGCTCGCTTTAAAGGCTCCGCTAAAAAAATGGCCAGTTTTGTTTCATATAGGTGGGATGCCGTCAGGTGTGTGGCTGCAACTGGGCTTTAAAGGTAGCAATTGCAAGTAAAGGTAAGTCGCGAAGAACTACAGAACTATATCCCCTTGTCGTGGAAGATTCGTTGATTACTGGAACCGGGTTGTAACAAAGACGAAAAATGCGATACCAGGAGCTCAGCCTTATCCTCGTCCTTCGATGCAGAGCGTGAGTCTAACTCCAGAGTCGGGAGGGCTTCATTGCTGCTGCTGGCGTATCGGAACAGAGCCCTGCTGTCTTTGACGTATATATTAAACTGCGTCAGAATGCTACGTCGCTTTGTTGCCTTCGTGAGCCTCCGGTGAAAGCGAACAGCACGATTTGGAGTGCGAAATGTCTCAATCTTCTTATCGACGACAGTGGGCGTAAGGCGGTTAATTAGGAAACTGGCAGTATCGAGTGAATCTATTATACATTTGTATAAACATTGTGGACAATTAGAGAAGAAATCGCTTCAGTCAAGTCAAATTTAAGTGTGTGGCTATTGCCTCAACGTTCCTTTTCTGGAAGTTGACTCTGCTGAGAAATTGAACCGTCTGCGTAACGTCTATTTTGATACCGAAAAAGACGAGTTTGTGGTCCGAGCTATTGATCAAATCATATTATAATGGAGACAATCGTGTCGCAGGGTCTGTGGTTAAAATGAGGTCGAGAGTGGACCCAGATTGATGCGTGGGCCAATCGATCAGCTGGACCAGAGGTTTCTCAAGACTGCGGTTTCCGAAAAGGGTTGTGTAGTTGTAGCTGAGAATGTGTCAACAGCCGTCCAATCAATTTGAGGTAGGTTAAAATCGCCGACCGTGGTTAAGAATCCATCAAATTGACAACAAAAATTGATGATGCTTCGCAGCATTCACGAATCCGGGCCGTGCGTGTGAGAGTGTTTCACCGGCGTTTGATACGTGGAAGCAATCCAGGCGAGATCTGGTGTCCGGCGTGAGCAGCTCAACTGCAATACATATGTTCGCCAGGTAAGTCGCATGAGACGGGTACAACATTTAATCGAACTGAGATAAGTATGCACACTCCACCCCCTCTTGAGCCGCGGTCCAGTCGGAAACATCGGAAGTTGTTGTTGTTGAAAAAGAGACGTCAGCGTCCGTTACGGCTTGAATAAACGGATTGATGGAACGTTTAGATATATGCAGTTTAATCGTCCTGCATTGGGACCGGTGCTGCTTCGTTTGGGGGGTCCGCTGGAGAACCACTGGGTCGGCTGGTGCCATCAGAAGATGCACCGTCGCACTTTTCAATCGCGTTCTCTCGCGGGAGACGACGTCAAGGAAAATCTTTATGACAGCTCCAGACAACCAGAAATTGGGATCTACGACGATATTCTCGTTCTCAGCTTGCATAAAGAGACAGAATTACGAGTATGTGTTGTAGTATTGTGATTGAAGTTTCCATATCTTATATATATATATATATATATATTCTGATAGTGCTGACTTCAACTTGGGTGCTACACACTTGTGTATGTCCTAGACTGTGATGCCGGGAGCGATCCTGGAGACAAATCTCGTATGAGGCTGTCAACTGACGACGCTGTGCCGATTATAACAGATCGCTGATTACTTTTTGAGCGCTTGCGCTTGATCGAACACGAGCGCAATGTACCTTCAATATTTGCCAACACGGTGGCTACATGAGCTGCTACCGCGGATGATGAAGTCGATGCGTCTGTTTGCACGGAGGGCGCAGTGGGGCATCGTAACTTGCGCACGAATGATTTTGTCTCACCATACGTTTTAAGAGCCTTCGCCTACATATTTTGAAATACGCCTATGCTGAACTCAATATTAAAGATAATTTTTTACTTTTTACTCCTCGTAGCCTGCTTACTGAGGAGGAACCCTTTTAAGAAAAATAACGTCTTTATTTTATTCAACGATACTGTCTGGCTAGCAGCGTTGATCTTACCAGTGATCTTCACTTCAAAAACTCTGCAGTCGAGCTATGGGCCAAAGGACGAGGGTGCGAGAATTGCCATCGAACCTGCACTAGGCTTTTCACTGCCATGCTGAAAGGCTACAGGGTTTATACTCAACTATAGCGCAGTTGATCTACTCGGCGGTATGTCATATCCACAGCATAAGGCAATTTTAGTTAACATTCCAAGACCAATTTTGGCAAACATTTCATCGGTTGGTTTTGTAGCTAATTAGATAATATAAGTGGTTGTATCCACATATTACCATTTTTGATAGGTATGAGGCATGCTCCTTGGGCTTGTTGAATATAACCTTCACTTTTTATTTCGCAGGTCACTACGTTCATGTAGCCTTCATAAGTGTAAGCTAATCAGCGTTTTACAATATATATATATATATATATATATAACAGAACTTTAGTTTAAGCATAGAGCGATGTGATTAAGCCGCAACAATGAGCACTTCACTCTTATATTGTGACTTGCGTTTTCTCACCCAGATGGATAAAATTGTGCGCACTCATCACAAGCTTGTTGTTCTCCTGTCGACGATACGCTTAGTCTTTCACCAGTTTTTGTATAAACATGCTTGTAATCGTTGACCCCCTTCCCCACACTTCCCTCACCTCCCTACATCTGGCCCGCTTTTAAGAGCCAGAGAGCGCCGCGTAGTAAGGGTATTTGCTGGGGGGAAGGAGGGGGTCCTATTTATAGCTTAGCGAGGATGAACGGCGGCAATTCCTTGCCAGCTAGCGCGATGTCGACAGTTTACCTGTTAGCGGCTTTAGCCGTCCTATTCTTCGTGTGGGTGCAGCGTCGCCGCCAGCATTTCCGTCATTTCGAGAAGCGCGGTATCAAAGGGCCGAAACCCAACCTGTTTTTTGGTAACGCGTTCGATATCTATTGCCGATCGGCGACGGTGTGCTACCGCGAGTGGCAGAAGCGGTACGGCGATGTGTTCGGCTACTTCAACGGCGTCATTCCCTTGCTGGTGGTCTGCGACAAGGACATCCTCAAGCAGGTCCAGATCAAGGACTTCAAGTCGTTTACGGATCGCGGCCTGGCTAATGGGCCGTCTCCACGGGGAAAGGCGCTCACGCAGCTTAACGGCCTGGAGTGGAAGCACACAAGGTCAACGCTGACGCCGTCGTTCACGATCAGCCGACTGAAATCGGTCACCGAAAGCATGTCGCCGATCATCGACGAGCTTATGGAACGCTTCGACAAGACCGCGACTGCCGGCCAGTCGTTCGACATATACCGCCTCTTTCAGGCGCTCACGACGGACGTCATCTGCCGCACCGCTATGGGCATCAACTATGGAGCGCTGAACGAGCCAGATCATCCAATCGTACTTCGGCTAAGGAGCATCTTTTCTGTCACGTACAGTTTGGTTATTGTTGTCTTACTCTCGACTCCTCCCTTACTCTGGTTGCTTCCCTACGCTCAAGAATTGGCTGAGCTGCTCATCAATAAGGGTGATTTGTGGAAGAACCCCAGCACTGCAATAATGGAGGACTGCGCCCGAGTCATCCGTAGGAGGCGTGAAGACCCCAAGGAGCGACGAAACGATCTGCTTCAGCTGCTCCTAGATGCCCGCAGCCAGGACACCGAGGTCGAAAAGCTCGCAATGGACGACGACACCGACCAACGCGAGGCCCGGAAGACGACGTCAACACTCGGCGCTTATAAATCGGATCAGGGTCTTAGCGACGACGTCATACTGCAGAACGCCTGGATCGTCATGATCGCGGGCTATGAGACGACCTCAAATACGCTGGCTTCCATCAGTCACGTTCTTATGAAGCATCCGGAGATCCAGGACAAGATGCGACAAGAACTCCAGCAGAATATCAATGACCCGAAAAACATCGACTTCGAGATTCTGCAGAAACTTCCCTACATGGAGGCGGTAATTAAAGAGGCCCTCAGAATGTATACGCCCGTAGTGCAGCTTACCAGGCAGGCTAATGAGGATATCGAGTTACCTAACGGTAAGTTCATTAGCTAGATAATTGTTGTCGAAAACCTGCGGCACGCAGTGATATATCTATTATAATCGGCGTTGCCTTTTGAATTAGCATTAACGCATTTTAAACTGATTATCGTAAGATAGGCATTTTATCACTATATATATTCATATGAATATACATAAATATATATTTGCATTTACAATACATGTACAAGCGGCTGGCGTACGGTCTGTATATGGCCGCTAACGTTCTGAAATTACTACCGAGAAGGCCGATACGTTCAGTTTATCAATCTACTATTACGTTCTCTTGCAATCTCAAGCTCGGCTAGCCGCAATTACTTGGTATAACAATATATACTCATTTCACGCTCACTCCTGTCCAAGACACTTCCGTTCCCCCACTTTATTAGAAAAAGAAGATGATTTTTTGAGCAAGTTATACCATCTGAAGTACCACATTCTGCTAGACTCTGTGAAGATGTGGATTATGGCTGGGCATGTACAATACATTCGACCTAGAATTAAAAACAATTTTAAGGAGGTTGTTTTTATTTCTAGACCATCCCCTCCCCTACGGCCTTGGAATTATTGTAAAGCCTATCTTCAATGCACCGAGAGCCGGGCATGTTGAGATATCTAGGGTTTTTCTAACAGTCCTTGTGGGAATATTCGATCAACGACAGGAATCGAACTGGCAGTACTCCGGTAGATGACAACCATGATTAGCGCACTAGTCCCCTAAAGCACAACGCCACAATCACTACCCTGGGTAGACCAAGTAGCTTTCTAGTAAAATCTAGCATGATAAATGTCCATTTCTGTACCGAATACGCGTAAGAGCGGTAAAAAAAAAATATATATATATATAGTAAAATCTGTAAATTCTACAATATATCACTTCAAAATGGGTGTCAAAATGGTACTAGAGTCAAATTTCGAACAATATTCGAGTAATAACAATCATTATTTTTAATAATATAAATGTAAATGTACAACTATTAACATCCAACATGATTGTAAAAACGAAAGAGCTCAAAGGCACTTGCAATTTTAGTTAACACGTCAGCCGGACCCGTTGTAAACCGTTCAGAATAATGCAGGCGGGTTGCATGATGATAGATAAACTAGTGTGAGCTTTCTATCCTGCTTGTCCAGCCAATACAAGTTCGTTAATCTGTTGGTCGCCTTTTTATGACGGTGGCCAAATAATGGCAGCCGACGACTACGTTTGCACACAAGTGCGGACTAGCAAATTACCAGAACGGGATTGTTTTGTACTCACCACTCTTAGAAACGGACACTTACAATGGTAGGTTTCACTGAAACGCTGTTTGGCTTAGTCAGGGCTAGTAAACATATATATATATATATATATATATATATATATATTTCTTACTAAGCTTTCCCGACTCACGACATATTCGAGAGAGCTGCTTACGAAAATACACCCCAGGTAACAGAAGACGAATTCCCGGCAATCCAGTCTCTCGAGGTTCGCCTAGCGGCGGACAAGCTCAAGACGGCAAAACCCCCGGCCCTGACGGCGTCCCTCCCGCTGCAGTCAAAGTCCTGTTTAAATAGCACCCAGCTGCAGTCGCGGAATCTCTTACCTCCGCGATGAGAACAGGAGAGTTTCCACCAACATGGAAACAAGCAGAAGTGGTCCTTATCCCCAAAGCGAATGGAGGATACCAGCCAATCTGTTCACTAAACGCCCTAGCCAAGGGCTATGAAGCCATCATCGAAGAAAGGCTGAGGCTGTTTGCGGAGGAGTGCGGACTCTTGTCACCGGCACAATTTGGCTTCCGTAAACACAGATCGGCCCTAACAGCAATCCACAAGGTTCTCAGTAGAGCTGAACAGGTGCGTGAATCCACCATCTGTACAAGACAGCTAATCACGGTTACTCTTCTGGATGTGAGATATGCCTTCAACAGCCTACCATGGAAGACCATATTAGACACGTTTGTTCGCAAAAAAATTCCGCCGTACCTAGTTAAGGTAATTTCTGGATACCTTAAGGAGAGGTCTGTTTCAAACGGCAAAGTTGTCTTCCAGATGACAGCCGGGGTACCACAGGGCTCAATCCTGGGCCCACTGTGGTGGAACCTCGCATATGACGACGTTCTGCGGCAAACCGGCCTACCCCCGGGAATAGAAATGATTGCTTACGCTGACGACTTAGCGGTCGTAGCACAGGCTAAAACGGAGGATGAGCTCGAGCTAAACACAAACAAAGAATTGCACTCGACAGCGGAGTGGATGAAGGCCGCGGGGCTGGCTCTCGCCTCGGAAAAAAAAGTGAAATCATTCTTATAACGGGCAAAAAGAGAGTTCGACCGTTAAACATACAGGTCGCGGGAAAACCAATCAGATTCGTAAATAAAGCCCGCTAGCTTGGGATCACGTTGGACACGTCCATGACCGGCTTATGTCAGATCAAGAAGGCTACGGAAAAAGCATCAATGACGGCAAACGCTATTGCCAGGATACTTCCGAATATACATGGACCGCGGGCTCGTATCATGAAACTACTGATGACGGTAGCGAAGTCAATCGCGCTCTTCGGGGCTGCCGTTTGGGCCAGGGCGACTCTTAAGTCAGAAAAAGCAAAGTTGATCCTGCGCAAAACACAGCGGATTGCAGCCCTTAGGGTAATACAAGGCTACAGAACGGTCAGCACAAACGCAGCTCTGCTGCTTGCTGGAGAAATCCCCTGGGACCTTAAGGCGTCCGAAAGACAGCGCCTGTGGGATATTGGCACACCCACAGAGAGCGACAAAGAAAGAGAGAGAAACGCCACTACAGAGGACTGGCAAGCAGAGTGGGATGCAATTCCCATTGGTGCCCCCGGAAAGAGTCTAAGCAAACTGCTCCCAAACATACGGGCGTGGATAGCAAGGCCGGGAGGGGACTTAACCTTCTACCTAACGCAGGTTCTCACGGGACATGGCAACTTCCAGTCATACCTTTACCGAATAGGGAAGGCCCCATCAGAAACATGCCTTTTTTTAACGAAGCCGTGGAAGACACCCCACAACACACACTCCTCAGGTGCCAGGCATGGAAAGAGGCCAGAACTATGGCAATTAGACAGATTCGTAAAAGATGGTCCAGAGCGGGACTTACCTATCCCGAAGTACATGACCCCCCGCGAAATAAAAGAGTTCGTGGAATACATCCTGTGTTCGACCCAAACGTGGGAATTGGGAGCGGAAGTTGCACAGGAAGTGCTAAAAACAAAGCACAGAAGATGCAAGTAGAGAAAAAATATTTTTGAGGCCAGCACGGCTGAAGAAAGTGCAACTTTGAATCAAACGGGTTTGCAAGGGCTGGGACAAAGTGCGCTTGACAGATGGGGGAACCCGTGAGTGACCCCGGCCAATTGATCCGATAGGGCACTCGCCACTTCTCCTGATGGCCCATAGCACTGTTCTATGGAGATCTGGGCCATCAGAAGGTGAAGTTGAGGGGGGAGGTGCGTTTAGTGGGTATGGGTCTCAGCGGCGTAACATCCATCCGGTGGGGTCGAGTCCCACACAGCTCGAGATGAAAACTCCTTCTTGTAGCAGTAGTGCGTAACTGCATTTAACCCTCCTCCACAAAAAAAAAAATATAATATATATATACATATATATAAATTAATATATATATATATATATATATATATATATAGATATGTATATATATATATATATATATATATATATATATATGTATATATATATATATATATAAATATACATATATATAATCAGAATATACTCACAACCCCGAAGGGTTGCTCGACCACTCCAGAGCAGGGGTTCCCCACCGCTGCGAAGGGCAGCTGCGGAGCCTAATGGTCCTCTCGACGGGAGGCCTGCCTTCGTGTGGCTAACTCGCCCTCATTTTGCCTATTAAGCCAAGGCAGCAGGCGTCCGAGACGGTACCACCGGGTTGCTAAAGCCCGGGGCGTTGACCCAAATCCCCAAATCGAATTGAATGGATTAGTTAAGACGAAATATTTTATTGCCAGAGGTCAGGGCTGGCTTAGGCTTACCACGTCGGTGGTGTTAATACTCCCTGTGATCGATGCCGCTACATAATAGGTTTCCGGTAGAATCTGCGACCTTTTCGAATAAACCGGTTAGGAGCTGGTTACGCCACGACCCCAGAGGGAAAACAACAAGGTTCCTAACACCTGTACGCTTATAATGTCCTTGACGTATTTTTTGACGATGTATTCTAAAATGCCTCCAACACCGTAGCCACTTTACATGGCCTTGCCGGGCATCAATGCTAAGGGCAGAGAACTGGGCAATTCCCTCCTAGATGCAGCGGGAGCCGGCCAGTTTAGAAACCTTTTGGTCCGTGCGGCCATCTGTGCGTTCTAAGACCGCCCGGCATCTGAGCGAAGAACGGATGGCGTCCACACATGATGGCACTTACACCCCTTAAACCAGGCAAAATGCTAGTCTGAAATGCAACTGTCACCGAATCCTTAGCCCATTCTATGGTCAGTGGTGGCACATGCGAAGCTGACTATGCAGCTCACCTTGCGGGGACCAGCAAACTAGGAAAATACTAACTAATTGGTTGTCCTTACGAATTTTGTCTTTTCGTGTTTCAAACCTTGGGGGCTCCGGGCGCTCGGACCAGGCAGCCACTCCGCGAGGTCGACACTTTGTTAAACCTTTCATACAATTACACTGGATCGTGTCCATCTGTAGATTCTAACGTAGACGACGTATACGCTGACTACCACTTAGCTAATCCTTTGCTATACGTGGAACATATATATATATATATATATATATATATATATATATATATATATAAGGTGAACACGTTTACCTTATATATATATATATATATATATATATAAGGTGAACACGTTTACCTAGACAAAATTATAATATAAGTAGATTGTAAAATTGATGACTAAATATTTGCGTATACTTATTTATATACCTCATGTGTATAGCACAGGTGTTTTAGTAGAGATATATAACGAGTGAATCAGATGGCTGTAACTTGGCACGAACTGCATAATATTTGCACAAATTCAACAAGACTGACTGTAAGTGAGATTTTTGGAAGTTCAGGCTTGAACGTGAAAAAAGACGATCTGCTGGTGGTTCCGGTTGAAACGATCCATTATTTGCCGAAGTACTTCAAAGATCCGCACACCTTTCGGCCGGAGCGGTTCATCGATGAAGAGGTCGATCCCATAACATTCCAGCCCTTCGGCAATGGGCCTCGAAATTGCATTGGCATGAGGTATGAAACTCTAATTAAGAGGGCAGTTAATGTTACTGTAAACATGTTTGCAGGTTTTTAAATCGTTTTACTAAAATTCGTCTATTTATTTATATTCAGATTTACGTTACTTAAATCATTGTTTAAGATAATACAATGTTTGGTGCTGTTGAAATTATCACTTTAGCCGAAGATTGGAAATGTTATATTTTTATCATGCCTATTGAAAATGATTTGTCTCTTACTTAATTTCTCACGCAATTAACCATATAATACAAAGCCGGACATGATAAAGATGTTACCATTGCGAGGATACGACGATCTGCGAACGTTCTGGGGTTTGAGTGCTGGGGTTCGACCTATTTGTTATATATATATATATATATATACATTGCATTGTCGCAAATTCTTTCTATTACAGGTTTGCACAGATGGAAATAAAGCTGACGTTGGCGAAATTGCTTCTAAAGTATCGGCTTGAGCCTACACCGGAGACGCGACCCGAGATTGCTTATGAGACAACGATTAATCTCCAGAGACCAGTCGACGGCGTATTTACGAAGCTTGTCAAAGTTTTGCCGTGACAGATGCGTCAACGCAGAAGATCCACTTAATTATGTATAATATGTATATGACATAAATATTTTTTTAATAATAATCTTTTGTACCTCATTTGCAAGGCAGCAGGCTTTTTGTAGCTTCGGCGATGCGTTTTTCCTGAATGCACCAATGCGATTTTGTTTTTTCACTGAGTATCCGTCTAATTTTAACAATAAAAAATTGTGTTATTTCACGCAGTCATGTTCCACAATCTAGCATGCAAATTTCACAAGCACAGCTTCTGCAAACTGACTAGCACTGAACAGATTTCGTGTTCGGAATTCTTGCGAGTTGTTCCGAATTGTTGCATCAATTTCAGCGATTTTACAATGGCCGCAAAATGTGCCGACACAATCTGCAATGAATTCATAGCAGTCGCTGTTTATGCAGACAAATTGACAAGCCCGATCAGTGATGTTATTCTGCATAATAACGTGACGCTGGTGATGTAGTTTCTTCTTTTGCCTTAGCACAGCTTTTTCTAGCTGTGCGAGAAGAACGCCGGGGTTTCCGACTAGTAACGTGATGCGAGCATCATGGGTTGGTTTATCCTAGAAAGCTTTGGTACTCGTGTATTTTCATCGTTAAAAAACCAGGCCAGGCAGCGATATAAGACAACAGCAATACAAAGGGAATACGGTGACCAATTCCCACAGCTAGTGAAGGTGTTCTCCATCGATTTACACTTTCCGGGCGACAGGCAGATGTCGCAGGATATGCGAGTTAAGCGAGTGACTTAGTTAAGATAGTTAAGATATACTGGTACGTCTATGTTATCTGTACAGGTAAAAAATTAGCCCGTTTTGTTGCGCGTTTTTTTGTGAGATATACCTTGGGTGTAAGGAGCTCAACTACGCTATTATTTGCGATAAACAATATCAACTATAATAAAGTGTAATGGTTCTAAAAATTATATAACTGGTTGTAGTTTTTATAGTGTAAGTCAATTCAGTTACAGACGCAGCAATGCAATTACAAAAGACTGATTTTGAGTTACGTTGTAATTTCAATAAACTTTCTTATTGAGCTCTGCTGCAGAAATTGCCTTGATTGCACAATTTGTGGAACCACCTACAATATATGTTGCTTTACCATTGCTAATGGTCAAGTGACCTTAGCAATAAACTGGCGTAGTAACTTCGCCGACCATCGCATTTTTGTTCCAAAAACAGCTCAGTGTAGAGCTGATTCGTACTGCGCAAAACTCGAATTTCCGACGAAGGGTATCTACAGCTCGTGGCAATGCCTAAACCTGTGTGCGATAAGCGTATCTCTTTGTATCTCTATCTCGCTCTCTCTCTATATATATATATAAATATATAGATATATACATATCTATCCGCTCGCTAGGGTAGTTGTCATCTCAGATTTCTCTCTATTAGTTTTCAGCATGGTTCATATCCGAGAGCTCGCATCCTCTCCGTAGAACTAAAACAGAGCTGCAATGTATATGCTGCAGTGATTTCTTCGTCGCCCTAAGACGATGCGCGGGACGTTTGAACGTTTTCTAAAGCTGCGCGGCTACACTTGAGAGCGGTCATGATGCACACAAGGTCATGATCGCTTGGATGTATACCTAAAGACGCATGTTATCTTTTTATATCAGGGGCTCTTAAAGCGGCAGAATATATATTACCTACGCATCCATTTCATCGATGTATCCCTCAGTACCTGCTATGTATTTGCCTTCCATTAGGACAGAATTTTATTTGTAAAATCGATCTGATCTTTTCTAACAACTGGTCCTTGAAGCTAGGGCTTTCGGTATGTCTATTTCTCTGCTTTTTTAGGATATAAAAGCCCTGCCACACGCCCTTGTGCCCGCAATATCGATGCGTCCACAACCTGACTTAATAAAAAAAATATGATTATCTAGCCTATACCCTTTCCTATATCCGCACTGTCATTCTCCTATTTTTCATTTGTCTCTAGAATACTCTGTACTCTACTCTTAAATACCTGCGTAAGTATTCGATACCTTATGGGGGCAATTATGATTGTTCGCCTACTTTGCAAAGCGTTATTATCTACCCTCTTCTTGGGAAGAAGAGAATCTCCTTCCTTGCGTCAACTCTCCGGGAGTCTGTCTCCTCTAGACTATATTATTAAATTGCTTCCGTAGGTAATACACGCAATCATTTCCCTACGCCTAGATATTTCCCACCAAAATCCCGTCAAGACCACACGCCGCTTTTGGATTCACTTTATTTAACACGCCTTCAATCTCATCTGCTGTGGTCGTAATATCCGTGCTAGTTCTTGTCCTTTCTACATTGTTTACGCTAGTCGTGAAACTTAGCGCTTGTAACGTAGTAGTTTTCTTCATTCTGTTGGTCCTATACCGCTCCTTGTTTGTGATCCTTGTTTTTTTCAGTCTGACATAGTCTCCAAACTGTTTTGCCTGCTGTCCCTTAGAAGCCCCCAAAATCCTGTTAAATTATTTTTTGTCTGCAATGTTAATTGCATCTCGGATAAACATTTGAGCTCTATTCTTGGCTTTCTTGTTATTGGCCCAATACTCTCTGCCATATCTGCATTTCTTCTCATTACCTTTATATGCTCCTTACTTCTCCTTTTCCGCTCTCATAGTGCACTATTTATTTGATCACTCCGCCACCCTTGTTTCTTCTCTATCTTACAGCAATTATCATCTCCGTCCTTAATGGTCCTATGCATGTCGTCCACCAGCTTTTCCCCACTAAGAGCTGTTTTATGTATTCTACTTTCATCTCGTGTATTTGTTGTAATATTGTTATAATTTAGTAGACGTTAGTGAGTGCAATCCGCGGGAGTAGGCTGGGTCGATTGAGTCACCCTTCAAGGCGGATCGTACGCCGCAGACAATGGGCGAATTAATATTGCGGGCGTAAACACCGAACTCGTCAATCGTCTCTCCTATCTAGGGGTAACAGTAACGCCTGGGTGTCATTCAGCAAACGCAACTGCCCCAATTGTTTCAATGTTAGATCTAAAAAACGTAAATAAAATCAAAGCGTTACTTTATAATTTTTAGCACTAGACAAACCTACCGCCAGCATATACATACATACCTTCTCCTTGGTCGAAACGCCATCACTATACTCAAGTGTTAATGGATAGAATAGAATAGAAAGCTCCTTTATTCATGTTATAAAGAATACCGAATGACTGGAGGTAAGCGGGGCCTGTGCAGTTGTCCTTTTATAAATATCCCTAGCCACACGCCAGGCGAACATATTATTGATGTGCTCCGTGCTTGCAACACATCTGGGCACATGCATGGTTTGGCTTCTGCGATTGCTGTTGGCCGCACTTCAAATAAATGATCAATAAGACTTGCGCCCATAAGGTGAGCTAAAACCCGTCTGTTATTCTTCCTAAGTGTGTCCATTAAGGGCGGTAATACAATGCCGTTGGCCATGAGGTCACATCTTCTGTGGAGCCTCTTTTTGAAAATCTCCTTTGCACACCTTCGATCATACCTGTGTATTTACACAAATATGAATGTCACACAGGTAAAAGTTTGAATAACACAATCGATTTGTACTAGCGAAGATACACCGTATACCTTGACAATAAAACAGCGGAACAACACATTCACAAGTATGTGGGGTGCTGCTTTGACTAGTTATTTGATACGTGCGGAGTAGGTGAGGTCCGCCGGGATTAAGACTCCAAGATACTGGCCATGTTGGCCTTTGGCAGTGTTGACCCGTTGAGTAAGTAGTTTAGCTCGGAGAAGCCATGCTTCACAACGAGATATTTGAGAACGGAGAGCTGCATACCATTGTCAACGCACCACCGGTTGCGTTGACCGAAAAATTGACACCGTCTGCCGCGGACTGCAATGCTGCGTGCGCCAATGAGGAGTCGAGCGTACTATACATTTTAAGATTGTATGCGTACAAAAGGTATATAGAGTCTATATCTGGGACAAATATTATGTACAAAAGCGGAGAGACGCAGCTACCAAAACTCTGCAAACCAGTCGCAGGTCTGCGGATGGGCCTCGAGCGCTCTTAGTTTATTAACTATAATCTTATGATCGAATCTGCCGAACGCACTTTTCTGTTTAAAACAAATACAGTGAAAGTGTCTATTGACGTTTATGTATAACGTGTCCCAGTCGTGCGTTGTTTCTAGCAGTTGTGTACACGTAGATTGCCGAGATACAAACACCATGTTGGGCCGAATAGTTTGGTTATAGTCATATGATTGGTGATGTGTGTGAGTAGAACTTTTCCAAAAACAGTGCAGGCGACTGAGCACTGCAACACAAGACGATAATTCTTGACGTTTTTGGGCCCCTTATTATGTATCGGGGTTACAATGCTTTGCTTGAAAAACGTAAGGATTTTGGCATCATGGTACGAACGCTCGCTCTAAAAACTCCTCTAAAAATATGACCAGTTTTTTTTTATATAGGTGGGATACCGTCAGGTGTGTGGCTGCATTTAGTCTTTAAACGTAGCAATTGCAAGGCAAATTACACGTCCGTTGAAGCTCGATCGGTGAGTTGCGGAGAACTACAGAATTATAAACCTTTGTCGTGGATGATTCGCTGGTTACTGGAGCACGTTCGTCTGCTCCAGTTCCCAGCGAGGTTGAACGGTTGAACAAAGACGATAAATGCGATTCCAGGAGCTCAGCCTCATCCTCGTCCTTCGATGCAGAGCGCGAGTCTCTGCATCTGATCCCAGGGTCGAGAGGGCTTCATTGCTGGTGATCTGCATGTGTATTGGAACAGAGCCCTGCTGACTTATCTAACTCCGTCAGAATGCAACGTCTCTTTATAGTCTTCGTGAGCCTTCGGTGAAGCAAACAGCACGATTTGGAGTCCGGCGACGAAGCGATCAATTGATCAAGACGCGATACGTAAGCACGAATGGTCTCAATCTTCTTATAGACGACAGTGGGCGTAAGGCGGTTAATTAGGAAATGGCAGCATCGGGTGAATTTATTATACAGTTCATCAACATCGTGGCAATTAGAAAATAAATCGCTCCAGTCAATCAGATTTAAGTGTGTGGCTATTGCCTCAACGTTCGTTTTCTGGAAGTTAATTCTGCCGAGCAAATTAACCGTCTACGTAACGTCGATTTTGATACCGAAAAAGACGAGTTTGTGGTCCGAGCTATTGATCAAATCATATTATAATGGAGGCAATCGTGTCGCAGGGTCTGTTGTTAAAATGAGGTCGATGGTGGACCCTGATTGATGCGTGGGGCAATCGATCAGCTGGACCAGGTTTTTCTCAAGACTGCGGTTTCTGAAAAGAGCACCCATAGTTGTAGCTGAGAATGTGTCAACAGCAGTCCAGTCAATTTCAGGTAGGTTTAAATCGCCGACGCTGGTTAAGGATCCATCAAATTGACAGCAAAAATGGATGGCTTCGCAGCATTCACGAATCCGAGCCGTGTGTGTGAGAGTGTCAGTCGGCGTTTGATATGTAGAAACAATTCAGACGAGATCTTGTGTCCGGTAAACGCATTCAACAGCTACATGTTCGTCAGGGAGGGAAGTCGCATGAGAGGGGCGCGACATGTAATCGAGCTGAGACAAGTATGCGCATTCCACCTTCTTTTGAGCCGCCGCGATCCAGTCGAAAACAACTGAAGTTGTTGTTGAAAGACAGTTCAGCGTCCGTTACGGCCTGATTGAACCAGGTTTCAAACAGGATTATGAGATCAATTTTATTGGCTACACTATACGGTACAATAGAGTTCACGGCGCCTTGCTTCGCTGGCGAGCGTGCGTTCAGATATATGCAGTTTAATCGTCCTGCATTAGGACCGGTGCTGCCTCGTTTGGGGGTCCGCTGGAGAACCACCGAGTGTTGGCTGGTGCCATCAGAAGGTGCACCGTCGCACTTTTCAATCACGTTCTCTGGCGGGAGACGAGGTCAAGCAAAAACGTTATGACAGCTCCAGACGACCAGATATTGGGATCTACCACGATATTCTCGTCCTCCGCTTGCCCAAAGAGAGAAGAATGACGAGTATGTGTTGTATTGTGAACGAAGTTTCCATACTTATAGTGCGGATTTCAATTTGGGTGCAACACGAAGTTGTGTATGTCCAAGGCTGTGCTGCCCGGAGCGATCCTGGAGACAAATATCCGCTTTGCGTTACTTTTAGCAACAGTAGGGATGAGGCTGTCAGCCGCCGAGGCTGTGCCGAGTATAATAGACCGCTAATTACTCTCAGAGCGCTTGCGCTTGATCAGACGCGAGCGCACTCTAGCTTCAATATTTGCCAACACGATGGCTGCTACGACGAATGATGAAGACGATGCGTCTGTTTGCGCGGAGGGCGCAGTGGGACAAATTTACTGGCGCACGAATTATTTTGTCTCAGAATACGCCTTAGGAGCCCTTGCTTAAATTTTTTGAAATGCGCCTATGCTAATTCTTGCTAGTAAACATCAAATTTCACTTCGTAGCCTGCTTACTGAGGAGGAACTCTTTTAAGAAGAAAAGCGTCTCCATTTTATTCAACGATACTGTCGGCTAGCAGCGTTGTGTATCTTACCAGTGATCTTTACAAAAACTCCGCAGTCGAACTATGGGCCAAAAGACGAGGGTGCGAGAATCCAAGAAGCTGGCCATGGTCCTCATTTCTGCCGGCTTAGACTCGATGACGTGTGCGTTGATTGCCTTCTGCTGTGTAATTTAATTAAGTTTATGTAGGCGCTCTGCACCTCTCTTGCGCCTCTTCGGCCATCGGAACCTGCACTAGGCTGCTCATTGCCATGCTGAAAGGCAACAGGGTTTATACCCACCTATAGCGCGGTTGATCTACTCGGCGGTATGCCATAGACAAAGCATAAGGTAATAACGTTGGTTAACATTTCAAGGCCAATTTTGGTAAACATTTCATAGTTTTGCTTTGTAGCTAATTAGGTAATAGAAGTGGTTGTATCCACATATTAACATTCAGTTTCAGTTTCAGTTCAGTTTATATTATCATCATCAAACACACGCTCCATACAGAACATCCGTGTTTCATACATCGTTTTACTTGTCATTCCAGTTATCTATAGTGTTATTAGTACTTATTGGTACTCAATTTAAATAATAATAATAATAATAATAATAATAATAATAATAATAATAATAATAATGACCTGCATATCGTTGAAATGTCTTATCGATCGAGACATTGTTCATTGTGTAGTTTATGATGCCATTTTCCTGAATACTAGTGTGTACATGTAATTATATCAAGATATGGCTATGCATATCAGCTTAAGTCTTAGTACGATTAGGTATTTTCAGGGGGGGCTGTTGCGATTTCTGTTGGTGTTGAATGTAAAATGAAACGATAAATCTGGAGGAAACATACCACGAAAGTTTTTATACACACCTTATTCGAATTTGTAAAGTGATGGTATTTTAAGTAGTTTATGAATAGCATACATTCTTGGTAGGTCTGAAGCATGCCCCTAGGACCTGTCGAATATAACCTCCACTTTTATTTTGCAGGTCATTACGTTCATGTAGACTTCATAGGTGTAAGCTAATCAACGTTTTAATATTAATTACACCGCTATATGCTTAAATTAAAGCTCTGTTTTTGGTTTTATATATATATATATGTCTATATATATAGAAAATATTACGATGATATATGAGCGACTCATGAATGACTCATATATCATCGTAATATTTTATATATATATATATATATATGAAACCAAAAACAGAGCTTTAATTCAAGCATAGAGCGGTGTAATTAAGCCGCGACAATGAGCACTTCACTCTTATATTGTGACTTGCGTTTTCTCACCCAGATGGATACAATTGTGCGCACTCATCACAAGCTTGTTGTTCTCCTGTCGACGATGCGCTTAGTCTTTCTCCAGTTTTTGTATAAACATGCTTGTAATCGTTGACCCCCTTCCCCACACTGACCCCCCCCCCCCTCCCTGCATCTGGCCCGCCTTCAAGAGCCAGAGAGCGCCGCGTAGTAACGGTATTTGCTGGGGGGAAGGAGGGGGCCTATTTATAGCTTAGCGAGGATGAACGGCGACAATTCCTTGCCAGCTAGCGCGATGTCGACAGTTTACCTGTTAGCGGCTTTAGCCGTCCTATTCTTCGTGTGGGTGCAGCGTCGCCGCCAGCATTTCCGTCATTTCGAGAAGCGCGGTATCAAAGGGCCGAAACCCAACCTGTTTTTTGGTAACGCGTTCGATATCTACTGCCGATCGGCGCCGGTGTGCTACCGCGAGTGGCAGAAGCGATACGGCGATGTGTTCGGCTACTTCAACGGCGTCATTCCCTTGCTGGTGGTCTGCGACAAGGACATCATCAAGCAGGTCCAGATCAAGGACTTCAAGTCGTTCACGGATCGCGGTCTGACTAATGGGCCGGCTCCACGGGGAAAAGCGCTCACGCAGCTTAACGGCCTAGAGTGGAAGCACACAAGGTCAACGCTGACGCCGTCGTTCACGATCAGCCGACTGAAATCGGTCACCGAAAGCATGTCGCCGATCATCGACGAGCTTATGGAACGCTTCGACAAGGCCGCGACTGACGGCCAGTCGTTCGACATATACCGCCTCTTTCAGGCGCTCACGACGGACGTCATCTGCCGCACCGCTATGGGCATCAACTATGGAGCGCTGAACGAGCCAGATCATCCAATCGTGCTTCGGCTAAGGAGCATCTTTTCTGTCACGTACAGTTTGGTTGTTGTCGTCTTACTCTCGACTCCTCCTTTACTCTGGCTGCTTCCCCACGCTCAAGAATTGGCTGAGCTGCTCATCAATAAGGGTGATTTGTGGAAGAACCCCAGCACTGCAATCATGGAGGACTGCGCCCGAGTCATCCGTAGGAGGCGCGAAGACCCAAAGGAGCGACGAAACGATCTGCTTCAGCTGCTCCTAGATGCCCGCAGCCAGGACACCGAGGTCGAAAAGCTCACAATGGACGACGACACCGACCAACGCGAGGCCCGGAAGACGACGTCGACACCCGGCGCTCATAAATCGGATCAGGGTCTCAGCGACGACGTCATACTGCAGAACGCCTGGATCGTCATGATCGCGGGCTATGAAACGACCTCCAATACGTTGGCCTCCGTCAGTCACATTCTTATGAAGCATCCGGAGATCCAGGACAGGATGCGACAAGAACTCCAGCAGAATATCAATGACCCGAAAAATATCGACTTCGAGACACTGCAGAAACTTCCCTATATGGAGGCGGTAATTAAGGAGACGCTCAGAATGTTTGCGCCCGTAGTGCGACTTACCAGGCAGGCTAATGAGGATATCGAGTTACCTAAGGGTAAGTTAATTGTTGTCAAAAACCTGCCGCTTGCAGTGATATGATATATTATAATTGGCGTTTCCATTTTAATTCGCATTAATATGTCAAACACTGATTATCGTACACTAACTAGTCGATAATCATATAGTTATATGCACATATATATAGGGTGACCACAAACGTCCCGCAGCACCTTCCACACGTCGAGCCCGGTGGCGTGGTGCATTCATCTGTGGCTCGCGACCAGAGGTGCGCGGGTGGGTCCGAGCCCCACCGTTGCACATTTGTCTTTATGGGGGTCCGTCTTTAAAGCAATGCGAAAAGCAGTCCCGTAAACGTTAAATCTTGGCTGAGGGTCAGCCAAAAAAACAGAAGTTGTTCCACATACACAGTTTTTAATCTACTACTTCGTTCTCTTGCAACCCCACATTCTATAAAGCGATGTCCGACTCGCCTCATCGTTATAACAACCAGTATTGATTTACATTTAAACAAAAGACATTTTTGTCCCTATTTGATTAAACAAAAGCTACTTTTTTTATCTTTTGTTTAATAAAATAGGGGCAAAAATGTATTTTGTTTAAATGTAAATCAATACTGGTTATATATAAAAAATATAAACAATTTAAACACGTTTTACTACCTTATGCAATGAGTGTGCCATATTTAGTCCCACCCTGTATATATGTGGATGATGGCTGACAATGTACACTAGCTCTAGAAGTAAAAACATTTCTAAGAAGATTGTTTTTAATTCTAGACCATCATCTCCCCTATGGGCTTCAAAACAGCGTGAGGCATATCTTCGATGCACCAAGGATATGTTGAGATATCTAAGGTTTCCCTAATAGTCTTTGTGGCAGCATGGTCGCTGGCGGTATGGTTTATTTCATCTATTCTCAATAAGTACCGCTCAAAGAGAATTCGATTAACATCAGGGTTTGAACTGGCGGCACCCCGGTAGATGACAACGACGTTTAGCGCATTTGCATTAAAGGCCTGTTGTAAACCATTCAGGGTATCGCAGGCGAGCTGCAAGATGATAAATAGATAGTGTGACCTTTCTACCTTGGCAGTTCAGCCGATACAGGTTTGTCAATCTGCTGGTGGCCTTTTTATGAGGGTGACCAATCAATAGAATGCTGAAAGGCCCAGTCATAGCTAGTGCACAGGGCCAACCATAAATATATATATATATATGGTTGGCCCTGCGCATCTATCGCACTCGATATATATATATATATATATATATATATATATATATACAGGGTGTTGCAGAAATTTTTCATAATAGAATATACAAATTGTAGAGCTCGTTAAAGCAAATATTTTTTCCAATGGAACATGGTCTCTGAGAAGTCTTGTTTCGGAGTGAGAGCGAAATTACTACAATTTGTGACACTAGTGTTTTTGCCCGACATAGGAGCATAAAATGTGCTGTTGCGAGACAACCAGTCCTCCTATACAGAAACTAAACACACTGTCGTGTTTGTGAGAAAATTCTGCTTCTTCAGAAGAATATACAAGGCCGGTCAGAAGATGCGACACGGTCGTTTAGAAAAGAATTCGTGAAAAAGTGAAGTTTTTTATTAGCTTTTACGCCAAATACTTCAGAATCATAACCCTACGACCACCCACGTGTTCAAAGCTAACATATTTAGCAAATGCGCATTTTATGGCGATCATTTTGGTACCAAACTTACGGCAATGCGAGCTGTGGTTGCAGAGTAATTACGATTTTTCGGTGGGATGTCCAGATTAAGTGCATGAAAAATGACTGTGTGGCGATGTTCACTACCGCCGACGTGTCGCGCGACAGCCGCAGCGCGTCATTTTCATGCACTTAATCTCGACATGTTCGCCGAAAAATCGTAATTACTCTGCAACCACAGCTCGCATTGCCGTAAGTTTGGTACCAAAATGATCGTCATGAAATGCGCATTTGCTGAATATGTTAGCTTTGAACACGTGGGTGGTCGTAGGGTTATGATTCTGAAGTATTTGGCGTGAAAGCTAATAAAAAACTCCATTTTTGACGAATTCTCTTTTAAACGACCGTGTCGCATCTTCTGACCGGTCTTGTATATTCTTCGGAAGAAGCAGCATTCTCTCACGAACCCGACAGTGTGTTTAGTTTCTGTATAGGAGGACTGGTTGTCTCGCAACAGCACATTTTATGCTCCTATGTCGGGCAAAAACACTAGTGTCACAAATTGTAGTAATTTCGCTCTCACTCCGAAACAAGACTTCTCAGAGACCATGTTCCATTAGAAAAAATATTTGCTTTAACGAGCTCTACAATTTGTATATTCTATTATGAAAAATTTCTGCAACACCCTGTATATATATATATATATAATATATATATAATATATATATATATATATATATATATATATATATATATATATATATATATATATATATATATATATATATATATATATACATATAATATATATATATATATGCACAAAATAGTTAAAAAAACGAGATTTTGCAAGAAAATGCGGAGTTTATTTATTCATCGATGCAGTCTCCCCCTCATTCAATGACATCTTGCAAACGACCAGCTCCTCGAGCCCTCGTTTGTAAAAGTCGTGTTTTCCTAGAAACGAAGAAGTGCTTTAGCTCACTTAGGACGTCCGCGAAAGTCTTGAAGCTTGAGGGTGCTAAGTCCGGAGAGTGTGGTGTGTGGTTGATAAATTCCCAGTCTAGGTCAAACATTTTTTAAGACTGCTGTAACTCACATGGGATCGTCAGTTGAAAGGTGAAAGAAGACCCCCTTCCTGTTTACGACTTATGGACGTGCTTCTAACATTTCTTGAACTCGTCAGAGTTGTTGACAGTAGAGATTTGTATCTTCTGTGAACTGATGTTTGGCTTTTTCGCAGATGTTCAAAGTGAACGATGCCTCTGATGTCTCGCCAACAATACGACATAATCTTATTTGAGTACATGTGTCGCTCGGGTTGATTCTTGGAATTGCATATTGTCTGCCTTCGGACCACAACGTTTGCGTGCTTACATTTTTGTAGAAGACTCTTTTTTTGCAAGCAAGTTACCAAACTATGCCAGGACGAAGCTTGGCGGTAACGATTGAGGCAAGCCTCCGAACGCACTACTCCGACGTGACTTGGGTTCTGCTTTGCACGACGAGGTGCAATCAGCTTTCCTCAACGAAGCTCCCGAAAACACAACCAGAGCTTACCTAGGCGTCGTTGCCGCGAAAAAACTGAATACCTGGTTTCACGCGCTTTGTAGTGACTTTGGGCGTCATTCTCGATGACGAAACGACTCGCGTAGCACATAGGCCTACAACCAGGAGCAAACCTAGTCAGCCCTCATCGATATATCAAAATCGACAAACTGGGACACTTTGCGAAGACCAGCAAACTGCACAAATACTTATATAATTCGGTATACCCACGAATTCTGTCCTCTCGCGTTCGAAACCATAGGCGCTCCTCGCGTTCGGACCAGACAGCCAATCTGCAAGGTGCACACTTTTTGTACCTTTCATTTGGTGAGAGTAGATCGCCTGTATTTTTAAACAATCTGTAGATCTTAAGGCACACTTCGGAAGTCGTCTTTGCCCAGCCCTGACGAAACGAATTCGTAATGGTTCTCCGCTAAGCGCATTTGCTCAGCTATTCCTGCGTTATACGTGTGGCATGCATATTTTGTGTATATATATATATATATATAGCGCAGATGTCTTGGCAAATAACTATAGTACATCTAAAGAAGACTAATATAAGTAAGATTTTTGAAAGTTCAGGCTTGAACGTGAAAAAAGACGATCTGCTGGTGATTCCGGTTGATACGGTGCATCATTTGCCGAAGTACTTCAAAGATCCGCACACCTTTCGGCCAGAGCGCTTCATCGATGGAGAGGTCGATCCCATAACATTCCAGCCCTTCGGCAATGGGCCTCGAAATTGCATTGGCATGAGGTATGAAACGTTAACTTTGTGGATTCTTAGTTGGCTTTATATTTATGACGCTATCGTGAATATTAAGCTGCAATAATAGTTATATAGACAGTTATACTTATTATCTAGGCCAACCTTTCTCAAATTAGTCACTTTACTAATGCTATAGGACATATGAATACTTAGACAGATTTATTGTGCATGTAAATAAGATTATATTTTCACTTTTCGCCGACATGTGCTTACATTATATCTGTGTAGCTAGTCAGACTAAAGTACTTCCTAATGTTTAGTGTTCAAAAATAAATTGCCCTTACCGGTTTCCATTTTGTTTTATTAAAAGCGTAAGAATTTACGACTAGGCATCTAGGTATAAAGGTGTCTATTAAACGATTCTAATAAATTCAATTAAATTATATATAGATAGATAGAAGACGATGGTATTCGACCAAAGCAAAAAATGCAACTAGTGTGAGGGTGTGACAGTCTGCGGGCGTTCCGGGGTTCATTTGCTTTACAATCGCCTTGTCATATATATATATATATATATATATATATATATATATATATAGGGTATTACAAACAATTTAAGTATCGATAATTAGAATTGTAGAGCTCGTTAAACCAAATATTTTTTTCTAATAGAACATGTTCTCTGAGAAGTCTTGTTTCGGAGCGAGAGTGACATTACCACAGTTTGTGACACTGGTGTTGTTGCCCCACATAGAAGCATAAAATGTGTCATTGCGAGACAACCAGCCCTTCTAAATATAAACTAGAAATCTCGACATGCCCGCCGAAAAATCTTTATTACTCCGCAACGACGGCTCGCATTGCATGTATTTGGTACCAAAATGATCGCCATGACATGCGCATTTGCTTGAATGTCTTAGTTTTGTGCGCTGTGAATCGTCGTAGGGCTATTTTGAGGTATTGGGCGTAAATGCTAATAAAATAACCTAATTTTTTATATGATCTTCTAACCCATTTTCTCACAAACACGATGATATGCTTAGTTTCTGTATAGAAGAACTGCTTGTTCCGCAATGACACATTTTATGCTTCTATATCGGGCAACAATGTCACATATTGTAGTAATTTCACTAACACTCTAAAACAAGGCTTCTCAGAGACAACGTTACATTGGAAAAAAGGCTTTAACCAGTTCTACAAGTTTTATTATTAATCTTTAGAAATGTTTAACCCCCAGTATATCCAGTAGTCCAGACCTCACAACTATATATATATATATATATAATGCAGCAATTATGGGCCCAATGAGAGGCTGCCTCGAGGATAAGCTCGACTGGTAGCACTCCTTACAAGCCCTAGTGAGGCTAGTTATTCACATTTCCCAGTAACCATAAAATTAAATAATAAATGATCCATTGTATATAATCATTATTCATTTATGTGTAGCAAAATATACATTAGTGATATATATTAATATATATATATATATATATATATATATATATATATATATATATATATATATATATATATATATATATATATATATATTTGTCGCAATTTATTTGTTCCGCAGGTTTGCACAGATGGAAATCAAACTGACGTTGGCAAAATTGCTCCTAAAGTATCGGCTCGAGCCGACAGCGGAGACGCGACCCGAGATTATTTATGAGACTACGATTGCCCTCCAGAGACCAGTTGACGGCGTATTTACGAAGCTTGTCAAAGTTTTGCCGTGACAACTGCGTTAATGCAGAATGTTAACTTTAATACTTATCATATATATATATATATATATATATATATAAAATATTGCGATGATTTAGTAATCATTTACAATACATTTGCACACCCGGCAGTGCTCGCCTAAATATATTGTTTGTCTATCACTTGCACTGCCGCAGGCTCTTTTTGTAGCTCCGGCGATGCGTTTTTATCTGAATTCACCGATTCAACTGTGCTTGTTCACTAAGTGTTAGTCCAATTTGAACGATATAAAATAGTGGTATCCCCCGCAGTCCGGTTCCACAATATGTAGCCCAGTTCCTGCAAACAGGACTGAAGAGACTTCGTGTTTGGGACTGTTGACGCAATCACGTTTCCATTTTAGAGATTTTGAAACGGCCGCAACATAGACCGTCACAATCCGCATGGAATTCAAAGCAGCGCCGTTTATGCCGACAAATTGACAAAACCCAATCAGTCACATGTTGTATTCGGCATAATAACGTGACGCTGGTGGTGCGCTTTCTTCGGTTGCCTTAGCATAGCTTCTTCTACCTGTCCGAGAAGAACTCCGCGTTTTCCGACTAGTCATGTGTTGCAAGCGTCATGTTTTGGTTTATCCAGAGAAAGCGCTGTCGCTACTCGTGCATTCTCAGCGAAGTAAAACGAAAGTAGTTTCTATGAAAATTGTTGTAACTCGTGCATCATTGTCATCGTTAAAAACAGGCCTGGCAGACTTAAGACAACAGCAGGCCGAAGGGAATACGGTGACCAATTCCCGCAGCTAGTGCAGGTGTTTGCCGAATCGAATTGCCCTTTCCGGAGGGCAGACAGATGCCGCAAGTTTAGCGAGTGGCTGAGTTTACGTAGCATATACGTATACTGGTCGTACGTCGATGTTATCTGTACAGATAAAAAATGAGTTCGTATTGTTGTGCGGATTTTTTTTCTGTTTAGATTTACCTTGTGTGTGAGAGGGAGGTCAGCTATGCTGATTTCGTTCGAACTTAGCTATGTAACTGCGTTGTGATCGCTTTCAGTTATTTGCCAGTCAATTTTGTATTCCAAGTAAAGATATGGTTTTGCAGAAGTCTAATCGGGAGATCGCATTTTACGTCTCTTGTGCTTATATATATATACTTTATGTTGTACAATTTTCTAGGCATTCTCCAGTGTCGGATGATTATCTAATATTATTTGCAGTTATCAATATATACTTGAATAAAATGCAGTAACAACCTACGAGTCATTATTTGTCTGGTTGAACTTTTTATGAAGTAAGCCAATTCGGCTACAGAGATAGCTGTTCAGAGGAAGCTTGCGGGAATTTTCCTAGGGCAGCTCTGGCGATAAATGAAAATCAGATAGAGTTGGATGCTTTCTGACCTCTATTAAAAAGTCCTGTTCTGGAAACAAAGGGCCAATCTAGAATTATGGGATGGGACTAGCGCCGTACTCTTTGGTTAGAAAATTGAGTAGCTTGCTGCATGTTTTGTATCAACAAATATCATATCGACTCATTTGCTGTATACGTAATAACTAAGTGACGCTGCTTGATTGCAGCCGCAGTTTTAATAGATCTAGGTCGTTCGTTCAGTATACTTGCGGATCTCATGTCAGTTACCAAAATCGGCTTTCTAGATTGTTTCTAAGGATCTTTAGATTATGATTGCATGGGTATTCACTTGACGCCTTTTTATTTAACGTGATATTTTCAGTGTTTTTCGTTGACATAATTATAATTCGGTACCTTTCTCCGTTTAATGTGTTATTAGACATAATGCAAATTTAGCTAGCATTTTAAAACATTCTTTAAAACTGCTCAAGTGCTATTTTGGAGAACAACGCGGACGAGAAGAAACTCTCTTGGCACGCACCCAAGTTGAATTCTGCAAACGCAAACCCGATGTCCTCGATACTATTGTCTTACCCCAAAAAATATTGCCCGTAAACCTTCAGCGCTGCAAGTACCTACTAGTTTTTAGTCGTTGGTAGTGTATTTCCTCGAGTATATAGCTAGCTTGCAGAATACCCACGCAACGGTAGAAGCACCACATGTATTTAATGCCGAGGTCTAGCAGCTAGGTCTCCAAGGAAACCACCAGCAACTGCGGAAAGCCTCAGGTGCCAAGAAAATTAACTGACAATCAACATTGCCAAAACAAAAATGCTACAATTTAGTCAAGGTGGATCGTACCCCGCAGACAATAGGCGCATTAAGATTAAGGTTGTAAATAATAAACCCGTCAATCACTTCTGTTAACTAGATTTAACAGTGACTCCTGGCTGCCATTCAAGAACCGCGACTGTCCTTATATTAAAATAAGTTAGATCTGAACAACGTAGATACAATGAAAATCTTATTTTGCCAACCGCACGTTGAGTTTGCTAAAGAACGCATCGGCAAAGCTTGAACTTGAATTATGCAGCGAGCGCACATTATGACAAGTTTTAGTACCGAAGGAACCTACCGCCAGCACATTCATAACTCCTCGTTTGTCAAAATACCGTTGCTACATTATTATTACTACTGTACTATATTACGATTTTATCATAAATTAACTTGAACAGGATGTTTCAGTCATCCCTACATCGCCTCTAGCAAGGGTTGTATGTAACACAGCTTTTCTTCGATTTATCACACATCCAGTTACTGGTGCTGAATTGAAGTTGAGATATCATATTAAAACTGGTTCACAGCACGCAGATTTTCAGAAGAGATTTTCTAGTCGGCTATAAAACATGCAGAGTATTAGCAATACAAATGGCATATAGACCACAGTACACCCTTGAAGCTCTCGCCCACATAGAATAGGAAACATTTTTTCAAATCGCAGGTTTAAGCTTTTTACTATAGTGCTTTAAAAAAAGGTGATTTGGGGGCTTCGTAACCAGCGCACAAATTAGTTGGCCTTACAGTATGCTTTAAGAGCCCTTGCTTACATATTTTGAAATGCGCCTGTGCTAAATTTCTATAATCAGCATCGAACTTTACTTCGTAGCCTGCTTACTGAGAAGGAACCCGTTTAAGGAAGAGACAGAATTGAAAGCCCAAGCATGCCTGATGCGCAGCTTGTTATTTTTTTAATCAACGATACTGGCTGGCTAGTAGCGTTAATCTTACCAGCGATTCACAGGAAAACTCCGCAGTCGAACTGGCCAAGGGACGAGGTTGAGACAATTTAAAAAGCGAGACATGGTCCTCATTCCTGCCGGTTTAGGCTCGATGACCTATGCGTTCACTGCCTTCTACCGCGTAAGTTTATTGGGTCTGTGAAGGCGTCATCGGAGCTGCACTAGAGTATTGACTGCCATGCTCATAGGTTACAGGGCTTATACCCAACTACAACAACACGTTGATCTACTCGGTGGTACGCGCATAAGGCAATTTTGGTAAACATTCCATAGATTAGATTTCTTTCTAGCTAATTAGGTAATAGAAATGTCTGTATATACGTAACAGCATTTTAGTAGGTATGAAGCATGCCTCTAAAGACCTGTTGGTCTTATATATATGGATAACCAAAAAAAAGTTTTAGTTTAAGCATAGAGCCATGTCCTTAGGCCGTGACAATATAACATTTACTCTTATATCGTGAGGTGCGTTTTCGCGACCAATTAGAACATTGTGCGCACTCATCACAAGCTTGTTGTTCTCCTCTGGAAGATACGCTTAGTCTTTCTCCAGCATTCGTATAAACATGCTTGTCATCGTTAACCCCCTTCCCCACAGTGCCCCGTATTTACATCTGTCCCGCCTTCAAGGGCCCGAGAGCGCCGCGTAGTAACGGCATTTTGCTGGGGGGGGGGGAGGTGCTATTTATAGCTTGGCGAGGATAAACGGCGACAATTCCATGCCAGCTAGCGCAATGCCGATAGTTTACCTGTTAGCGGTTTCGACCGTCCTTCTCTACGTATGGGTGCAGCGTCATTGCCAGCATTTCCGTCATTTCAAGAAGCGCGGTATCAAAGAGCCGAAGCCCAACCTGTTGTGTGGTAACGCGCTCGATATCTTCTGCCGATCGGCGCTGGTGTGCTATAGCAAGTGGCAGAAGCGATACGGCGATGTGTTTGGCTACTTCAACGGCGTTCGTTCCCTTGCTGGTGATCTGCGACAAGGACATCCTCAAGCAGGTCCAGATCAAGGACTTCAAGTCGTTCACGGATCGCGGCCAGGTTAATGGGCCGGCTCCACGGGAGAAGGCGCTCACGCAGCTTAACGGCCTGGAATGGACGCACGCAAGGTCAACCCTGACGCCGTCATTCACTATCAGCCGACTGAAATCGATCACCGAAAGCATGTCGCCGATCATCGACGAGCTTATGGAACGCTTCGACAAGACCGCGACTGCTGGTCAGTCATCCGACATATACCTCCTCTTTCAGGCGCTCACGACTGACGTCATCTGCCGCATCGCTATGGGTATCAACTACGGAGCGCTGAACAAGCCAGACCATCCAATTATACTTCGACTAAAGAGCATCCTTTCTGTCACGTACAGTTTGGTTACTGTCATCTTGCTTTCGTTTCCTCAAATGTTCTGGCTGCTTCCCCGCGCTTGCAAACTGGAGGAGCTGCTTATCAATAAGGGCGATTTGCGGAAGAACCCCAGCACTGCAATCATGGAAGACTGTGCCCGAGTTATCCGTAGGAGGCGCAAGGACGCCAACGAGCGACGAAACGTCTGCTTCAGCTGCTCCTAGATGCCCGCAGCCAGGACACCGAGGTCTAAAAGCTCGCAATAGACGACGACACCGAATGATGCAAAGCCCGCAAGACGACGCCGATACCCGGCGGTCACAAATCGGACCAGAATCTTAGCGGGCTATGAGACGACCACAATTACTAACATATTACTTATATAACATCTACAATACTGCATATATTACTCTTATTGCTTGAGTGTCGGTGACCACTCAACATCATTTTAGCGTTGCCTCTCTGTAATTCTACTGACACTCTCTGTCGGAGGAACGCGGCCAATCTTGCTCCGCTGTGGC
>QVRM01003403.1:0-44763 GCA_003439945.1 Dermanyssus gallinae
GTACGTCCAAGCAACAGGCCAACTTCCAGCCACCATAACCCCGCCCATTTACCCATTCGCTCTGTCATTCCGGACGCCGGCGAGCTTGGACTTCTTCGCGAACGAGCTGAGACATCCCGGTGCCCCTCTACAAATCGCATTTTGCTCGTTCCTCGAAGCGCTGCAGTCCCTTTTGGCTGCCGACTAAACTCTCCTCATTTTAATTATAAGCCAATCAACATCACTTTGCATATCGGTCTCTCGTTCTCTTCTCTTCATTGCTTTTGGCTATTGTGAGCGTTGTCGTCGTCGTCGTCGCCGCTGATTAGTGTTGTTGTTGTTGTGTGTGTGGCGCTAATGTCGATGTTGTTCACATCGCCCCATTTCTGATATCGCCGGGTTTTATCTAAGTTTTGTTCCGCTGGCCTTGTAACAGGCCTTGCACACCGCGCCTTCCCTCGTCGCCGGTGTAGCCTATCGACGTTTTCTCAGCGCTCAGTTTGGCATCGGCCACTTGATCTGGTTCGGCTAGTGATGCCGCTGATATTTTCGCTTTGCATTATCGCTTTCCTGCCGTTCTACTTTTTCACGAAAAGCCACAGTGCTTCATTTGAAGCGGAGTTTTAAACGGAGAATTTCCACTAAATATGAATAGATCTCGTGGCATTTGCCTATGAATCCGCAGCATCGCAGCTGATAACCCTAGGTAGGTTGACTAGGCCCCGGGTCGTAGCCAGTCGGCCCGGGATCAGTGCGCAGATACCTATTCGTTACGCAGTAAGCTTTAACAGTCCTCGAGTGGACCACGACTATACGAAAATATGAATCCTTGTCATATCATTTCTTGTCATTATCATATCTCGTCGGGATATGCGTTGTAGGATATATGTGGCTGTTGGCCTTAATCCTGTTCGGCCAGTTCACACGCTACTACGTCTCACTACGAATAAAAAGGGGATTGATCTCACACAATGAGAAAACAATCTTCAATGTATAGCGTAGCAGTATCTGGGCGATAGACAGTGGACAGGTGGGCAATAGGCAATGGATGCAGAGCGTTTTGGTATAGGACGTTGGCCAAATGGCGTTGTAGTCGTAATGGGGGTGTGGGAAGTCGAAGCAGACAGCAGTAGAAGTGGTTCCAATCGTAGAAAATAAAATAGATTAGAAAGCACTTTTATTGCATAAGTGGGGTGGGCGAGCCGACCCGGCCGTAGCAGGAGTCGTATCAGCAATCTTCTGCGTTTCTACGATTGTACTGCTGCTTCCTTTGCTAAACGGAGAGAGAGAGAGAGAGAGCGTTAGACAGGAAGGGAAATTTAGTCAAGAGAGAGCGAGAGAGAGAGAAAGTAAATCGTTGGTGTCGCCACAAGAAGTAAAGGCTGAAAGTCGAAAGCCGCAACGGGGCTAGAGCTCTGCCGATTTCGAGATCGAAGATGGGGCTACAACCATCATGAATTTCATTACAGCTGGCCTACTGCGACTACAACTACGTTGATGCTGCTGCTTCTGTTACTGTAACACTACTACTACTACTACTATTGCTACTACGTCTATCGCTGTTTCCGAATCCTCGTCGATTACGAACACGATTCGGCGACTCCAAATTCGATACGATCATTCGTGCGCCCTCTCGCGCTCGCTTCTGCCAAGCGTGACCGTGTTGGCCTAGCGAGCGACGACCGTCCGTGAACGTTGCCTCTTTCTTTTTTTCGAGGCTTACGCACATACAATTTCGTACACAAACAAATATCAGCGTTGCATGTGTGTATCGATGTAAGCTTAGTGTGCACGTTTGTGTTATATATATATATAATATATATATACGTTCTGGCCTGACTCTTAGCCAGATTTAACCTCCACGGGACTGTTTTTCACATTGCTTCATAGACGGACCCCCATAAATACAAATGAGCAACGGTGGGGCTCGAACCCGCGCATGTATGTGTCTTCTTCGATCGCGAGGCGCAGACGAATGCAAATATATTATATAAGATATATATATATATATATATATATATAGTGGGCTCAAATGAAAAGGTACGAATCGACTATGTGGGTATTTGAAGTCTTTATTCAAGTAATTACTAGAGGCCTGAGCACAATTATCTCACTGTATGTTACCGAAGGATTCCTTGTTTCCAGAATTTCTACGGCTGTAACAAGAGCCAGTTGTTCACTCTATCCTAGAGTTGGTTGTCTGAGTTGGAGCGCCTCCCTTAGAGATGTTTTTTAGTGAATCAGACTGATGAAGTCGCAGGGCGACATGTGTCACTTGAAGTTGGCCATACACGTTGAGTGATCCTGGAGACATGTGGACGCGCGTTAGTGTGGGGCTGAATCCTCCCTCCGTGAGCAGCCCACGCCGTTTGCTCTTGATGGAGTTGCGTGCTACAGGGTGTCTCAGAGTCACGTCACTGTTAATCGTTTTTGTGCTCGAGGAAATTCGATGAGTGTTGGATCTCAAACGTCCGGCAAAAAAAGTTATTCTTTTTATAGAATAACTTTTTTTGCCGGACTAACGCTCTGAATCGTTAGGAGGAGGAGGGGTGATGACGCATGCTTTCATTGCATGTTGTCTCCGCAATTGGGCGGCGAACAAAATTGCCTGCTACTCTCTTCCGTCATGCGTAAGCGCCCGCACATGCGTACAACTACGCCGGATTCTTCACTCGCGCCCGCAGATATCTCACTCCGTTATTCTAAAGCAGCATACATACATTTCAACCGGTTTGGTTGGTATGTGGTTTTGCACCTTTTCATTTGAACGCGCCTCATGTGTATATATATATATATACACACGAAAGGTATTTCAAGATCTTACGCGTATGTACATTCAAAGGTGCATGAACTACATACACAAAGTTAGCCCTTCTAGCGCAGACAGCCACGAGATTTACTATATATATATATATATATACACGTGCGTTGTACCAACGTATACATGTCTACCCACGATACGTACGCATCATTGTCGTGTCGTGCTCGGCGCTGCAATTCAAACGTCGTTACGATGCTACTGCAACCGAGAAGTGGAAAAGCTTCCGCGGCGACATTGCTTCTGTCTGAGCTGCGAGCAAAGTGTATGATCCGTATCCGTAGGATTGTTTCTCGTTTTTGCCTCGTTCCTCGCTTCTTCCCCGCCTCTACCTCAGCCTGCCTCCCTGCTTGGCGACCGCCGATTTGCTTGCCCCCCCTGAATAAGACTGATTTCCATCCGTGATTTGAATATGAAGGCATGGAACAGTAAAGGAACGAGTGAAAGTATGCAGAATAAAGTGAAAACGGGGCTGCACCGCCACATCGTGCGCCGATCAGGTCAAATGTCTGTCGTTTTGCTGTCGTTGTTATTTAAACACGGTGTAGCTGGCTGCCGAGTAGTTACACGTTGGAGGTCAGTCCTGCTTCCCAGTAGTTGGTCAGTAAGTAGTCGTGCTCGTTCAAAAGTCGGCTACTCGGGTCTGCTTATGCTGCAGAGTCAGTCTTTGCGATTGTTTGTGTATGCTTTGGTCTGAAGGGTACGCTAACAGAAGGAGCAGAGTCTTGTTTACACTGTGCGTTTGTGTGCGTTTAATTCGGGACTCGGATGGATCTGGTGGTGTCGCGGCTCTTTGTGCGGGATATTTAGTTGCGGGATGTTTTAACTCTAACCCAAATCTACACATATTAAGAGAGATCATCTGCGAGTAGCCATTAATCGTGTCAAAATGCGACACCGAGATAACTGAGCGTAACTCTTCGTCAGGCCACGAAAACCTCTCCGACTTGTTTCCTGTGTTGTATTTGGTCTGCTCAGAACCTCGCCGAATGCGGCTTAGGACCTTCTGTCATTTCACCTACTTCTACGGCTCACCTAGCAGCATAGTTGCCGAATGCATCTTAGAGCAGCAACAGTGACGCTCTGAGCTTCACATCTCACGAAACTTGCATCAGACCGCTGGAAAGGATCTGTGGAAAAAGTGATAGTTGGTGATAGCTTCTCTACGGGGTTTATTAGTTCTAATGCAGATGACATTCATACACATACATTTATATGCTAAGGTATAAATACCCCGATATATTTTCGGTAGCGTTATTTGAGGGCATCTACGGCACAGAGTCAGTTTTTGCCTTAGGCGCTTTAAGGATGAATTAGTCACTTGGACAAGAAAACTGGGCTCCTGCCCCAAAATTTAATTAAGAAAACAACACAAAATTACTCTCCGCGCAGCTGTTGCTTGGCCGATTGACTTTGTTCGATTCACTGGATGCCCTCCTCGCTTGAGTAAGACTGAGTATTACCCGTATGGCCCCAACGAGAGACATTCGGCCATATCATTGAACTACAAGAGCTGACAGCCGCTCGCCAAATAAACGAGTCTAGTGATTAAGTCTTGCCGCCGACAGGGGATAGCCAGTAATCTAATTAGCGGGTAATTATAGTGCTAGTTGGAACCACCGATGGATCTACACACACACACATATATATATATATATATATATATATTGTATGCTTGTTAAAACAAGCACTTTCTCTATTGCGGATTCCAATCGGAAGCAGAAAACGTCTCGTTTAGGAGCGACAGAACACACTCGAAAGAATGGTTTCAATCGGAAGCAGAAACGTCTCGTTTAGGAGCGACAGTGCAATTACGAAACTATGTTAAGATGGATGTGGCTGGGCGGGTATAGATTTACAGACAGCGAGAAATCTTGGTCCATTGAGAAACCGAGCATACTATTTGTTCGGAAATTTTGCTTCGCTTGGAATACGCTTAATATCAAGATGCTTTGACGTCCAATCCTTGAACTTCCATGCTCAACACATCTTTTACATTGTGCCATTACACGCATGGTGCTCGTCATTATGTCGGATTCCCATAAAGTCTCAAGTTAAACAGAGGCGGGATGTTGTCGGCTGTCAGACAATCGCCCGTTAACCTTTCCCTCTTTCTTGAAGCTTTTCCTCTATAGGAACCTCACCCTGGTAGAGCTGGGTATCTGTATCACGAGTCAAATCATCATCAATTTGCTAGCAGAATGATCCCCCTTAAATTGAAATTTTCCTGAATATGTGTACTTTTAATAGCTTAATGGCAAAAATGTTGGGCTACTCAACTTGAAGGCTCTAATATAAGACTGTCAGAAAGATCTTGATTTTACAAACCTGTTCGATACTACTACTTTTCTCTAGATAGCCAATGTTGAATGTTATCCAGACGAAACAGAATCTTTTTCCGAACACATGGCATGTTGAAACACTATATCTCGAAATTGTACATTTTGTTAACTTATGTCAACATACAACCATGTTTTAGCGTTTTCACCGTCACTCCTAAACGAGGCGTGTCTACTCCTCCACTTCTTGGGAAAAGTGCTTGTTTAAGAAGTGTTAAACTTCCTTAGAATGGCAAGAGCCTTATTCAAAAACCTGCATATATAAAGTTCTTAACAACGGATAGATATCCTGATTATTTTTTGGATACGTATCTTTGCGTTTCGCGCTACTTGCATATATATATATATATATATATATAAGAACCACTAATTAATGCAGACTACACCACCTTGACGGCTTATATTTTTTAAATACGGCACTGCTGTCTTGCAATCACCTCTAAGTGATGTTGGAAGGTTCAGTTTAGGCAGGAACGCCCGGGTTACACAGTTCTTCCTTGCCGATACCTTGCGGCCTGTGACTCCCACCAACTGACTCCCACCATTCAACAGCGTGCACGAAAGAGATGCGTAAACGCTTGCAATATGCTTTCGAATCACTGATACTATTCAACTACGACTGGAATTACGTAGGGCTGAGTATTCAACGGAAACAGTCTGAACCGCGTCCAGATCTCATCTGGACGCGATTCAGACTGAGTTAATAACTAAGTTACAAAGCCGGCACACGGAATAAACTAAGTTACAAAGCCGGCACGTGAAGCCTTTTCGGTAATACGCGTGCGTTTGATTATTAAAAAAGTATCGTATTTTTGTCGTCACCCCTAATAGATATGAAGAGTGTTTTCACGTACCTACACGTATAGGCACGTCATCTTAGGAGAAGCATCTGTAAAAAGGCCTTGCTAAAGATACTACTGTTGGAGTAAGAAAAGAAATTTTGTTTCAGCAACACTGACCAAGAACAAGTGGGTAGCAAGCGTGTAAATGACAAACGTAAATGGCTTTTCGCGTTTTTCGTAATTGTGTTCGGTTTGCCAGGACATAGACAGCGCGCGAACGGCGGGCAGAACGATGTCGACTGCGCTTATGGGATTCAACGGGCTCGTGGAAATCGCGCTAAGCGCACAAGAGCCGCAATGGCTGGCTTTGTTCAGGTCGCTTGTACATCGTGTGTGCATTGCTGCTGCTGTAAACAAATTTACGCGGATGGCATTATTGTCCCCTACTCTAGATACTAGTCTATCCTCATATATATATATATATATATATATATATATATATATATATATATATATATATATATATATATAATATATATATATATACATATATATATATATACATCTGATTCTGAGTGGCGAACTTAGAAAACCCTAAATGAAGAATTGTACTAGAGTGTTTTATAAAGCAGGCCATACACAAATATTACAACAGCTTGAAATATACATTAAAACCACTCTATTTCTTAGCGCTAGGATCCTGAGGTAACGCTTTACAAATGTCGGCACAATATTGTTTTATTAGTTGGGGGCAGGGAGTTAAACTTGTGCCGCTTTTCCATTAGATTTCGAGCTGGTACCATTTAAGCTCTCGGAAAGTTGGGCAAATCAACTGATATATTTATATCTGAGCTGGCGAAAATAATACCGAAATAGAGTGGCGATTGTTCGAGCAGCCAGTATTTTGAGCTACGAACGTATTATTTATCCGTGCTAAGTTGTTGTAGAAGACTAGCAATGACGGCACTGCACTCATATATGTCTGCCGAGTATTTGTGAGGCTTCGTAGTGCCAAACCTTATATCTACTCAGCTTCTCGTGCGTCTAGTTTAGGCTTCGGTTCATATTGGCCCTAGAAGGACCCCGCGAGGGTATCCTCATGTCAGCCTATCACCGCAACCGATTTAACTGAACTGTGGTGCCTCTTGAATGCGTTTAGTTAATAGTTTTTAAGAACCAGTCAGTTCCCTTACTGATGCGTCCCGGATTATAATATGATCTATACTTGGATTTCTCTCGTCGACGTTCGCCTGCCAAAAATACTTTCTGGGCTGACTCTCAGCCAAGATTTAACGTGCATGGAAACTGCTTTTGGCATTGCCTCATAGACGGACCCCCATGAGTACAAATGAGGCAACAGTGGGGCTCGAACCCGCGCATCTCCTCCGCGCAGACGAATGCACCACACCATCGGGCTCGACGTTCGCCTGCCAGGGAATTGTTTGAGCCCTCCTCGGACAGGACTTCCTAGTAGCTCACCAAGACAATGCCGTTCAGAGTGACATCAAGGACTAGAGAGCGGTGGCTGAATCTCCGACAGGATAACAATGTTTGCACTGTACTATCAAACGCGGAGTTTACAACCGTATGCAGCCTCCGCCAAGGACTTGATGTTTTCGCTGCTCACCCACGTTCTTAAGGCACGACCCTGGCATGGCTGATGCGAAAAGGCACTATGAGCTGAGCTACAGTGAGACGGGCACTCACGAAGAAGGCACGTCACAACGCAGTAAATAATATGCTCATTAGAGCATTTGAGACAGGAGGGCCTTCTGAAAACGTCAAGCCGAAAAATAAACATAATATATATATATATATATTATCTATATATATAATATATATATATATATATAATATATATATATATATATATATATATATATAAGGACTTAAATTACTACATTTACCAGCTGGCCTTAATAGCAATTATTATTAATTATTATTATCGTCATCATCATCATATTATAGCTTGATTCATATAAAGGTTTTTACATTGACTTATCCAAACTAACGAATGTACTACTCTTGCCCCGATGTGTTGCTGTCTTCCCTCGAATTTCAGCCAAGCCGCGTGTACAGCCACAACAGAAGAACAAGCTGAATCGAACCTGATGAATACTACAAACTTTGCTGCGCAAACTCAGTAAGAAAAGCTCCTACAGCGGCGCCCAGCCGGTAACCCGCGATTCGTAATCCCCGAAACCTCAACAATAAATATTCTCGTGTTTACGTACATCGTGTGTCGGTGAATGGAGGCATCCGGCAGCCAGACCTAGGACATCATCCGTCGTATTTTCGTCGTGCCCTCGTCTACGCGTCAAGCGCCTTTTCGACACTGAGGTTCCGCCACTGCGGACTGTCCGTGTTCATTGACCCACACCAATCAGTCAGTGTGAGAGTGGATTCGTCGTATACTAAGTTGATTGCTGATCGGCGACCCGATTGATCATCAATCAATCGGTCGGCCAGTCGCTTGCTCGCTCGCTCACTTGGTCAATTAGTTGATTAGTAATTCCTTCACCATTGACTACCCTATCATTAACAACAGCCACAACAACTACAACAACAAAAACAGCGACGAGGGCAGCAACAACGGCAGCGACGACGACGGCAACAACAGTAACGCCAGCAGCAACAACAGCAACAACTGCAACTGCAACAACAGCAGTACATCAACATCATTATTTGTATCTTCAACTTCACCATCCGCTGTGTTGGCAAGCCAAGCAGTTCACGGTCACGATCAAACGACAACGGTCGTGGCAGTCGAATCACGGCAGACGAACGTCGCTCGTCATAACAAAACAAAAGGGTAGACACACGATCACGGACAGCGATCACGGCGGTCTCAGCAACAGCTACAGCAGCAGCAGCAGCCGCAGCCGCGGTGGCCTTAGTGGGGGGTAGCTGGCGAAGACGGCCGTCAACACCACGGCGGCGCCGACCACGACGACAAGGCAGGGGGCGGCGACTTTGACAGCAATAGCAACAAATTTCAACAGCAACAACAACAACAGCAGCAGCAACAGCAACAACAACAACAATAGCAGCAACCACAACAACAACAACAGCAGCAGCAGCAACAACGGCATAAGGAACCACCACCGGCGGCGGAGCGGAGACGGCCGGACGAAGCAGGCGAGTTCGGCTGACCAGCGGGCACGAGGAAGATGTGTGGCTCGTGCTGCTACTGTTGCTCCTGCGGCCGCTTTCCGCTGGTGCGCACCCCCGAGGGCCTGACGTGCGCTCTCGTGCTCGCCATCTTCGCCTCGGTGCTCGGAATGTTCCAGTTTGGCTACAACATTGGTGTCGTCAACGCCCCGCAAAAGGTGCGTACCGCGTGATCTTTACATCGTTAGGCCTCCTAGCACCCCCTGGCTCCCTGACACTTCCTATCCCTCCCATCCCGAGGAGGGGGAGGCGGAGGTAGTGTGTGGGAGCGAGGGGGCGATGAGGTCTACAATTGGGTGTCTCTGTTATCGTGCATGAAGGCCTCTCAGTCATCTTGTGTGAGTGAAAGTTTGGTGCGTATATGTGCAATACTTGCAATGTCTCGATAATCCTATATCTAGATGTGTATCAAAGGGAGGGAGTACTGTGCATGATTGCGGCGGTGGTGTGCGATGTACCACATGTACAAGGGACTAGCGCCGCATGGCCTTTCCAGCTACATTTCTCCTGCTAGAATTAAATTTTTTTTTTAAGGGAGTTGTTTTTAACTATAGACCTTCTCTACGGTTTTGAAACTCAACCTGAGACATTTCCTTTGCTGGTACTGTTGATGTGCCTAATGCTGTAGCCGGTAGTTATGTACAACGACGACGACGACCATTTTCAAACTCTTAAAAAACACACAACCTTTCGACATTCGACCTTTCCGTTGTCCCTACAGCCGGGATGTAACACAGCAGCAGTAACAGCCCGGCAATTCTGTGTCGTGTGCGGATCACTTAAAAATAATTTGCACAGTCCAAAATGTTAACTTTGGTCTGCCTAAATAATGCGCCTGTTTGCATACAACGTCTGCACCTGACAAGGGCAATATGCGGGCATTTCTAACTGTATATAGTGGCCGCTAAATGAGCGCATCATTGCTTGCAAGGCTAGACAGAGGCCACATACAATTAGTTGTCATCTGCACTCGATACGCTTGACCGGAAATGAGAGCACAGTCGTTGTGAAGAAACCGTAAAAATGTATTGGACCAGCCAGTGCTTCTACGTAAGGCTAGAGCTTGCATACCCATTCGGTAACTGGATACAATTTTCCATTGACTAGAATACACAATTCAAATAGCATCAAGCGGGATTTTTAAGGCCGGTAGCTCCAAAAAAAAGTCCCCCCGTCATATTCTCGCGTACTAACTACGTGCTGTCAATCTGGACCGAACTTCTCAAGAAAAGCCTTGTGCTTGGGTAACACGTAACGGTAAACTCTAGTCTAAAGTTACATGTTAATAGGCTGAAAAAAATTGTCATGTGTGCAGTGGAGAATGTTTACCGACATCAATTGTTAGTATAGCATGCAGTGAGGCATGTTGAAGTATGAAAAAGATAATATTGTGTTTTACACACATTACATATTGTTTTGTTTGCGGGAGCTTAAGCATTGTGAGGTCGTGGTTTAGTAAATAAACCATACATTTTAACTTAAAAATGTTAAATTTTAGATTCTTTGATTACGCACTTTGCACTTTCGTGTTTCCTGCAAATTATTGCCAAACAGTTCTTTACGGCTGCCGCGCTCGCGTTCTGTTCCGTGCAGAGACGTATCACTGAGCATCTGTGTGCGTACGAAATTTATATTGTGTTGCAACACTTATTAATCATCAGAGAATAGACATTACGCCAACGATCAAGAAGGATTGCAGTGAAACAAGAGGTGTATATATTGATATATACTTTAAATTTTTTTTTAAATGTCACTGTTTCATCAGCCAATTCAACATATAGCTATATATAAATACACCTACACTAGGGGTAACTATAACGTACGGGTAACAATTTGTTCTGTCCGTGTACTCATGCAAGTGAATAAATAAAAACACTAGGTCTCATACATATCACTTATAGTCTCACGAATGTATCGTAGCGTTGCTATTAGCTGGCTGGGGTTAGCAATAAGGTTAACGAAACACGAAGAATAAGTGATTCCCGTGGTATTTTTTCGCAGATTCTCTCATAACGTATGTACCTGCCCAGCTCACTGGCAGGAATTGCATTCCAATGATGCATTAGTTTCCTTAAATGTGTCGGTTTATGATTGACAATCGTTTCCTTAAATAAAAAGTAGTTTGTGGCTTGAAGCGGCGTCCGAGATTTCCGATTGGAAGATCTGCGAGTCCACACGAATGTGTACTGGACAACTGTGAGCCGATCAGCGTGATCTAAGGGACGTCGTCATCGGAGCATAGGTTCTTCTAATGTGTGTTTAGTTTTTTGATGTTTCTTAATGGCAAACTCCTTCCTTATAATTCTGTCGTGTTATATTCACATTCGAGCTGCCACCGTGACTGTCAGCTAAAAAAGGGTGATTGCAGTAGCAGGGAACAGCAGGTGTGAATTCTACATTGTCGCCACGCATTTAAGGACAGTGTTTCTACATCGTGGTACCGCGATGCGGTGAGTGAAAGTTCCCCGAGTTGATTCAATGTGGATGTGAAGAAACTGAGGGATGAAACGAAACCAACCATTCACGTAGGTGCAAGGTGTACTCGATAGGACAAGGGCACCTTAAACAATCACGCGTTCTCCCCCTATTCGAGCTTAGTTTCCTCCGTCTTGATGAGAAGGATTCTTCGGTAGGCTTACTTTGAAAGCTACCTGATGAAGTCTAGACACTACTTGTTTAATATGAGAGCGACTGCTTACTGCGCAAATGTCAACAGCGGTATAGCATGGTGTTAGCGTGGCTTGTCGCCTGTTCTGCGCTGCTGGACGGACGTCTTTCAATGACGCAGAGAAAAAAAAGAATAGTAGGGAAAGCAAGCTTCTATAAGCTGTATCTCTAGAGTGATTCATCTCTAAAGCCATGCTTCTCCATAAACGACTGACAGTAACGCATTTTTCCACCAATCACCAACCAATTGTGGGGGTACAGCACGAACACACTCGCTCTCTGACATGCCGCTAGGGTAAATGCGTGTTTTAGATGCTCGTTTCGGATTCTTTCGGCGGAATCCGCCCCCTTATCAGTTCAGACCTCATTGCGTCTGACAAGCCAAGAACATAATTTTTCTGGAAGCTCCATATTGTTGCGCTCGGTCAAATCATGAGGTACCCATTGGTTTAACTTTAACAGGAAACCATGCGCAAGGTGGTACGAGTGACGACGGCTATGTGGTACTCCCCCCGAAATCCATGTAAGCTAATTCACGCGGTGTGATTCGGGGACTCTGTTCCACAGTTTCGCGCAAGCGATCTTTCTCGAGCGTAATAGGTCTTTTAGAACTGGATGCTCCAGTTACCATGCGTAACAACAAGGCTCAAGTTGCCAGAACGGAATTTAGCAAACCAACTGTAGGACAAAATCTTTAAAATGCTGTCCTTGCCAAGTACGTTCCAAATCATTTGGACAGTTTTTGCAGTAGTAATACATATTAGATTCATACAAAGTCGCCGCCCGTAACCGGAGTTTTTCGCTGTTCATTTTGACAGAATTATATATAGAAAATAGCAAAAACGACAGGTGAGATAACTTTACTGCGCTCTCGAAGATTCTACAGTATTTTGCGGTCACATTGCTCAATGAAAGTAGGTGCTCAATGCAATTGATGCTCAATGAGAATAGGTGATAGACCATACAGCTGAGAGTCAGTGGCCATGCTGCCATAACGACCGCTCGGGAAACCCTAGAAACGTCGACTGTCCCGCTTTCTGTGCATTGAGGATATGCCTCACGGCGATTCCCAGCCGTAAGAATCGGCCTAGAGTTAAAGAGAAACTCCTTAAAATATTTTTAATTATAGATATCTAATTTGCAAACATAGCAGACTTTTCAGACGTAGCGGCCATTCAAAAACACATCTAAAAGTATTGCTGACTAAGTTATATATATATATATATATATATATATATATATATATATATATATATATATAGATATTTATATATATACAGGGTCATTCAGAGAGTATTGTACTTCTTTCGAGGTTTGATAGAACTCGGCAAGAAAATAAGTTTTCCCTATGAAGGGAAGACGCGGAAACGTCTTGTTTAGGAGAGAGAGTGAAGTTTATAAAAGTAGTTTTTCTGCCTTTTTTCTCCTACATATTTGTGCGAAATCTACGTTTGCGGGAGAACCGACACTGCACAAGACACTTCACTAGCTTGCGTAGCAAAAAGCGAATACCCAGATTTAGGAAAGTCATGAAATGTCGATATTTTACGTTCACGCCTTTTCATGAAAAATTAAATGCCCATCATTTTCGTACTAAGGTGATGGTGCTGCGTTACGTTGTTGTCAAGTCACTAAGTTTTTTCGATAGCCATATCGAAAGCGAAGGCATGCATATTTCCATAGGGCGTATGAGAAAGTTAGGTACATATTTTTTGAGGTTTAGTAGAACTCAGCAAGATAATAGATTTTCCTAGCGGAAGGAGGGGCGGAAACGTCTTGGCAATTGTTTACGGTTCTGAACGTGAAAACTTGCACGTAAAACATACCAACTATGACTGTCGAAAACGCTTAGTGACTTGACAACTACGTAACGCAGTACCATCACCTTGGTACGAAAATGATGGGCATTAAATTTGCTATTGCGTCAGGGTGGTCTTTTGGACGTACATTTTTGGTCGCAATGAAAATGTTTTACGATTTTTTATGAAAATGCGTTAACGTAAAAAATCGACATTTTATGACTTTCCTTAATCTGGGTATTCGCTTCTTGCTACGCAAGTGTCTTCCGTTGTGCAGAATTTTCCTCCGAACACGCCGGTGTAATCGGTTCCTTCATGCGTTCTGGAGGACTGGTTCTCCCGCAAACAGAGAATTCGCACAACTATGTAGGACAAAAAAGGCAGAAAAACTGCTTTTATAAACTTCACTCTCTCTCCTAAACAAGACGTTGAATAGATAGGAAAATTAGTGAACTTGTAAAAGTGCGTTATTTTGCTATTTCTCGTAAGGGCCTCTCCACGCATGTGAGAGAGGGTTTGTCTACATCCTATTGCAGCTAGGATGAGCAAATTATAATAAACGTACTTTTATTAACAATTGGTGGCTTATCCGAGAATATATATATATATATATATATATCGTGTTGAGCCCGCGACGCATAATATCAAACTCGGAAGCAATTTCCATCACACCGCACCGTCTCGCCGACAAAGGTGAGATTACTGGCTCTGTTAAATCGGGGACGTCGTGTCAGCAGGGTAGAGATTCATCGCAGCGTGAAGGTCAGGATAGCTTCATATCGTATTATCCTTTTGTTTGTGTATATGTGAGGCAGCCGGAGCATTGAAACAGCCGCGATGAGCAAACAAAGCTGCTGCCCTTTTGTTCCGTAGTGCCACCACGTATGCTCTACTAGTAATAGAGTGATCGTGCGAGAGGGAGCCACCATGTTGGCGTAGGGAAAGCGAGAGAAAACGAGTTTGTGAGGTCGGATGAGGCGCCATTGATGCAAAGACAACGACGACAAACGCAGCAGCAGCGGAGGCGACCTCCAGCCAGCCAATGGTTAAACCATTTCAGGAAAAGACTCCTTCACTCCAGCCCATCTCGTCGTCTGCCCTCGCCCCCCCCCCCCCCCACCACGGACCCCCGACAGCCATTTCTGGCTCGCCAACCTCATCGCTGGCGTACCTCTCGAAATTAAAAGCGAGAGCCACGATTACGTGTCGCCAGTATTGCTGCCCGGGGATAATGGCAAGGCGCCCTCGGGCGACAGCCATGCAGTTGCACGCATCGTCGAGTGTGAGCTGTTGGCGTTCGGACGCAGACAAACGCCAACGAAACCAATTACCACCAGCCATGACCGGATTCATCACACTGCAATGGTTAACGATGCAATGGTAGCCAGCAGTTGCAGCTGCTAAAAGCAGCAAGACCATGTCTACAGGAGAAGACACATATACATACGATGATGATGATGGTTTTTCTGCTTCATTGCTTGATGCATCTATTTTTAACGATTTGTATTGACCGAGAACCTAAGCGTTATGAAATGCAAGGAAAAAATTAAAATAAAAAAATATATATACATATATTTGTAATTAAAAAAACAGATATATATATATATATATATATATATATATATATATATATATATATATATATATATATATATATTATTTCAAACGTGGTTTATTCAAGAAACTGCATTTGACAACGCTTAAGTTCTCGGTAAATAAAAATGGTTGAAAAAAGATGAATCAAACAACAAAGCAGATAATTACTCTCGACAAAATCCAAAGACTGCTTCGTATAAGCACTTTACACAAATGGTATTACAGTGGTTAATGATTATCACAGAAGTTTCAAAGCAGCAATTGGTGCGTTTGTGAGAACGCCGAACAGTACATGAGGCAACAAACTTGCAAATACAACACACAAACGAAGTAGTCTACTAGTACAGCATCAACGCACTTTAAAAACAACTATGTCTAAAAACATGTGGATAAGTACAATCAAAACGAAATGTGTCCACGTATACGAAGCATAACAGTTCTAATATCGAATATACCTAAATCACACGCTTGGTTCCGACTGTGAAATTAACAGGCACTGTTTTAACTTGCGAGAGAAAAGGTGTTTAGTAGTGAGGCATCTTATGTGTTTGGGAATGCAGGTCCAGGTTTCAGGAAGGCGGTACGCAAGTGCATGTTGACTAGACCTCAAGGATACAGAGGGCGCTGCAAAAGTTGTTGCGCGCCTAGCTGATGTTCGACTCATGGTAGGAACTAGTAGAAGTGCGATCTTCATAGGCACAATACCACGCGAAACTTTGTACGCTAACATTGAAACTCGTAGCGAGTAAATGTTTTCTACCGTGAGTAGGTTAAAACGAATGAACAAGTCACGGGCCGAATCCCTTCGCCTTCTAGCAAAAATGGCTCTAATTGCATTATTCTGTATCACTCTTGCTCTTCGGAGAATTCCGCTATAGCCACCTCCCCAGAAAGATTCCATAGCATAGAACACGGCCTTGTACACCAGAAGTAAGCCCTCTGTGGGTACCCCAATCAATTTCATTTTACACAGCGTAGATATTACAGCATAGGACTTTGATGCAATGTAATCCAGGTGGGGAGCAGCCAGGCCCTCGTGGTCTCGACGCACCCTCACAGGATGGATTACAAAATGGCATCCCCCTATCGAACCGCAGGTAGACATGCGGCATGATAGTCAGGGATAGAGCTGATTGAAGGAGAATAGCAAAGACGCCTCTCCCACGGCTTTGAAGTAATGCCAAAATAATACCGAGCCTGGGGGGGTGGGGAGGATTCCGGGTTTAGTGGGTTTGCGAGTCTCACACTAGTCACGCAGGCTGCTAGTGGCGCATGTGCATCATGCATTCTCAAAACCTCCCAGAACAAAAAAAATCCAGATGGGGATGCCACCTCATGTTTTCCTGGAGAACGAGCCCCAGGAACCCAGCGGTCTGCGAGAGCTTAATGTTCCGTGTCTTAAAGATCTGGTTGTCAGGCAAATCTAGAAGCCTCGGCGATGAACGAAAAACAATGAAATTAATTTCGTTAGCATTGACAACTAGTCCAAAAATGTGGAAAATGCTAATTTTATTATCAACATTCAAAAGCGACTGCTGCAGGTCCATATCAAAGTTCCGATGATTCACCCCGAACAGTAGCGTAGTGTCATCAACAAAAGCTATAGCTGCGCCAAGGTTTAGCCTCTGAATCCTTAATAGAATAAAATTCAGTAGAACAAGAAACGTAAAAGGTCCGAGAACCGAGCCTTGAGGGGTACTGATATCGACCTGCTGCTATGAAGACTCTATTTGACCAGTTTGTACCACCTGTCTCCGTCCTGAGAGATAGGACCTAAACCAGCTAACCGCCGGCGCAGAGCAACCCAGCAGAGCGAGCATTTGGAACAGAAGGGAATGATCAAGGCTATATATTATATATATAAGCATTTATGCATATATATATATTTATATGTATATATATATTTATGTATATGTATATATATATATTTGTATGTATATATATATATATATATATATATATATATATATATATATATATATATATATATATATATATATATATATATAGAGTAAGCGTAGTGCTGTTGGGCGTGCACGCGTAGGCACGCGGCGCTAGTGGAAATTTGTTGGCCGGCGATTGACATTGTCAATAAGAGTGGGGGCGGTGGACGATGGAGTTAACCGTCAACAACCATTCATGCACACCGACGCCAGCCAGCTTCGCTTGTCCCGGAGAGGCGCTGCTACCGTTCAGGCTACAACATGAACGAGCATAACGCCAAGTCTGACATCGTACCCCACAGCATCTGACGAGCGTGGGGTTGCATTTCGACGTTTTACCACGAAATGCAATCCTTTCCGCAGTTTGTTCCAGTGCAAACAAGTTATCGTGTCCGATTCCTATTGTCTTCTAATGCAGTGCATTAGAACGAAGGAATGCCGATGCAGTGGGGCTGATGAGGATGACATGTAGCGGATGTGTCGTATAGTGTTTGCTGCGTTTTGGATTTCATGTGGATTACAAATTGCTTGGCTGCCATTCACACACACACACATAGATATATATTTATATATATATATATATATATATATATATATATATTCATGATCTAGAGTTTCTTTTCTGTGCACTCGTCAAGCATTCAGGGCATTTGCTCGTATACGGGATGCGTGTTTGGTTACGGACGTCGTGAGTCGACGCGGTTTTGTCTCTCGCCATTCGTAGCAGAATCAAAGAAGTTGCAGAAGGTGCTGAAAAGCTTGTATAAGCTATGCAACACTGTGCCAAGTTTATGAGTTATCTTTTTTGCTAAAACCACAACCGTTAGGGCTAGCGACTATTGCTAACCAAGCCTGATGATTAGAAGTAGATTCCAACGGTTCTATGCCTAATATATTCGATAAGAGAAAAAAACGATAGGAGCATTAAAAATTCGATAGAAAGGCTGCGATTTCTTAAACGGTGAAATGCTTGTATACCTACTGCGATCGGTGAGAGAAAAGTGCGGATATAGGCTTCATTCACACATACCTACCATTATATATATATATATATATATATATATACAGGTAGTTCAATAAGTTCTTAGAATGAGCTTTTTAAAATTCGAATTTTGGCGCGCTTCCACCGCTATTAGGAACTGCAACTTTTCGACTGCCAGCAGTCAAAATATTATGGTGATTGGCCGTTGCGATTTCGTTTGATCGCATTTCCCGTGCAACGTATCGGCGTGATTTTGAAAAATTGAGAAAAAAGAGTTTCGAGTGGTTATCAAGCATTTTATTTCAAAGGTTGGAATGCGACCCAAGTGAAAACTGAGTTAGACGAGGTGTACGGTGACTCTGCGCCATGTTTTGCCACTGTTTCCAACTGGATTAATAAGTTAAAAAGAGGTCGCAGGAGCACCGGCATGAACTACGTTCAAAACGCCCAAAAACGGCAACTGATTAGGAAAACGTGGAAAAGGTGCGGAAAATCGTTGCCGCAGATAAGCGAGTGAACATTAACTGTTCAAGCAATCGCAGCCTTCCTATCGAATTCTTTTATGTGACCCTACTCGCTGGAAACATGCAAGTTGTGCCTCTTGTCCGTATCACTCGTTAAGCTAACACGAGGAGCCACAAACTTTCATCTCCATTACTGCTGCTGCTGCTGGACTGCGCCCATAGAAGTTATATGTTTGGTCAATTTCCCACTATGGGGCGGCATATGGTCACGTTACCGTGGACTACAATAAAGAGTAGCGGAGACTCTTCGCGCGTAATTTCCAAGGGTCTTTTGTGTAAAGGGTTTTTCGGCTCCCAAGACTCGTTCATAATATACTACACATATGTTATAAGCGCGTCTTGAGTGCGTTTGCCTGCTATAGCTTTCACCGTTTCTCGTCACAGAGAAACAGATGGAGAGAGAGAGAAAGAGAGACGTAGAGAGCCAGAGATAAACATTGCAAGCCGTCCAGTAGCTAAACAAACAGACGTCCTTTTATAAATACTTTTCTTTTTAAAAGAATCGCAAGCGGTTGTGCTCCTGGCACTTACACGCGCCTGTATGCCAATGGTATGTGTCTGGCTATGAATATGCTTTTGTGGGCGTGTCGCTGTGCCCGCATCGACCTATGCAGAACTCTATGGACGTTCGTAGCATTTTTAGCAACAACAACAACAGATGTTGTATCACAAACGTTAGGGGGATACCGAACTAGCAGCAGCAAATCAATAGATAGCGACGAGTTAAAGAAGAAGAACAGACATGGGGAAGCAAACAGAGCAATCTGCTTAGTTGTGGATAGAGGTGGAAGCTAGTAAATATGAGTATTAATAGCAATAATCGTAGTGATCCCAGCTCCTCGCAGCATTCCACACTGCCCGGCTGTGCATGATCCAGGCTCGCGTAAAAGCATCTGTTTCTCATAACCCTTAATATTGAAAATGAACAAAAATAAAACATCGTAGTCGTAGTAACCAGTTTTTGTCGGTGTAACCGCTCTAGACAACATGAGGGTACCAATAGTGTGCCTGAAAAATCTGACATCTTTTCAGACTTCCCGCGCTCAGTTCTGCCCTCTCTCTTGACGGAAGCAAAAATAATAATAATAATAATAATAATAATAATAATAATAATAATAATAATAATAATAATAATAATAATAATAATAATAATAATAATAATAATAATAATAATAATAATAATAATAATAATAAAAATAATAATTGTTATTATTATTATTATGTTTAATAATGTTACAATTGTGAGGTCTGAACGTATTATTGCAAATTCTTTAAATAATTATTTCACTCCATGGCGCCTAAATAGATGCCGCGTTTCCTCTGCAAACGGCCAAAGACAACGCTTGCCTCAAGAATTGACCCTCTCTTTGGTCGCCTGTGACCTCCTGAATTCGCTTACTCAAATCTTTGAGAAATGCTTCGGTTCCCTTGCTGATTGGTCCTAGCGTCTCCATGGCAATAGGCACGAAAGTATATCTTGTTTCCAGTCCAGTGTATTTAACGCGTTTTCTGGCTTCCGCATGCTTTGCCACCCACCCCGGCTCAATGAGCTGTGGTGTAAATAGGAAGCCGCGGTGGTGCACGAAACCGTTGCATCCCAAGCAAGGGACTTTCCCATGAGACCATAATGCAATGGTCACCCCATCAGGTCTTTCTTCGCCAGCGGGCACTAAACCTCTCGGTTCAAGTGTAGATGGTATACCGGCTTTCCTAAGAGACCTTATAATGACCTTGTTTAATTCAGCATGTCTGGAGGATCTACCGGCACTCTTCGGGCAACTCAATGGGTGTAGGCCACTGGAATCTACCGTCTCTCCACACAGTTTGCACTGAAACGGCTCGCAGACGGGGGCGCGATTCTAAGTGACTATTATATTATTATTATTATTATTATTATTATTATTATTATTATTATTATTATTATTATTATTTATTATTATGTATTATTATTATTATTATTATTATTATTATTATTATTATTATTATTATTATTAATCATCAATTGCGAACATGCCCTAAGTACTGCGTCCTTCGTGTCGCTCCCTCCCGGTATACTTTTAGAAAATCTATCTATGTTTGCATGTTAGATTCAGCCGACGCAGGGATATCTTGCATAAATTGCGTACATATTTGTACTGTAGTAATTAACTCTATTTTAAATATCTTAAATTCGTATTTTTGTTACTCTTAAGATCTCATGCTAGTTGGGAACACGATATATATATATATATAATATATATATATATATATATATATATATATATATATATATAATTATATAGATATATATATCTATATATATATATATATATATACAGGGTGTGACTGAACGAATTTTATAGCGATACATAAAATTGTAGAGCTCGTTAAAACGAATATTTTTCCAATGGAACATGTGCTCTGAGAAGTCTTGTTTCGGAGTTACAGTGAAATTACTACAATTTGTGACACTGGTGTTTTTGCCCGACATAGGAGCACAAAATGTGCTGTTGCGAGACAACCAGTCTTTCGAGACAGAAACTAAGCACACCGTCGTGTTCGTGATAAAATTCTGATGAATATGCAGGGCCGGTCAGAAGACGCGACATAGTCGCTTAGAAGAAAATTCGCCAAAAATGAAGTTCTTCGTTAGCGTTCACGCCAAATACTTTAGAATCATAACCCTACAACCACTCACAGCGCTCAAAGCGGACATATTCAGCCAATGCGCAATTCATGGCGATCATTTTGGTACCAAACATATGTCAATGCGAGCTGTGGTTGCGGAGTAATTACGAGTTTTCGGCGGGATGTCCAGATTATGATTCTAAAGTATTTGGCGTGAACGCTAATGAAGAACTTCATTTTTGGCGAATTTTCTTCTCAGCGACCATGTCGCGTCTTCTGACCGGCCTTGCATATTCATCAGATGGAGCAGAATTTTATCACGAACACGACGGTGTGCTTAGTTTCTGTCTAGGAAGACTGGTTGTCTCGCAACAGCACATTTTGTGCTCCTATGTCGGGCCAAAAACACCAGTGTCACAAATTGTAGTAATTTCACTGTAACTCCGAAACAAGACTTCTCAGAGCACATGTTCCATTGGAAAAAATATTCGTTTTAACGAGCTCTACAATTTTATGTATCGCTATAAAATTCGTTCAGTCACACCCTGTATAATATATATATATATTCTTTCTCACTCTATTACTCCCTTTATCTTCCCTTTTGTTAACTAAAAATATATTCAGTGAAGTTGTTTTATAATTCTGGACTATTGTACGTCTCCTACGAGCTTGAAATCGCCGTAGTGTTCATCTTTGATGCATCAAGAGTCAAATATGCTAAGATATTTAAGGTTTTCATAGCATTTCTTGCAAAAGCATGACCGCTTATTCTTGGGTGTATAGTCTCATTCTCCTATTCTCAATGAGTACCACTTAAAGAAAATTTGATCAACAACCGGGATCAGACACGTGATGTCCCGGTAGATGACAACCATGACTAGCGCACCAGCCCCTTATACCGTGCCGCCACAACCCTGTCGTAAACGATCTCTCTAACTCCTTCTCATTCCGTAGTTCGTTCGTGCTCGGAATATCTGCATCTGACCGCAATCACAAATAATCATAAAATTGCAACGAAAAATTTGATTATGGCGGGACAACAACGACGACGATAACAACACCATCACCGGCAACACCGATACGTTGTGTGCTCGTTTCAGATACCAGATGACAGGCTTCTCTTATTTCTGCTACTAGATCTATTGCTCCTGCGTCTGCTTCTGATGGTGGTGCGGCCACGGCCAGAACGAAGGGTGCGTTGGCTCACTAGGTAGGCTTTGTGTAGGTCGTCCAACTACCGCGCCTCTTCCGGCCAACTGTTCTGGCAAGCCTAGTTGGCCGGAAGAGGCGCCTGTATTCGACGCTTAGAATGGCCAGTGTGGAACGACAGCTGGTCACCGCCTATGTCTGCCTAAACAACAATAACTTCGAAAAAGGCAGCAACTACAACCGCAGCAGCATCATCATCAACAACAATAACAACAACTACACTTCTATCACTACAATCAGAACAACAACAACCATACTAATTATGTATTAGGATGCTGCGGTTTTATGGTCACACAGACCAGGACTTATGGTCCGTGAGGAGCGCCTCTACAAAGGCATGGCCTGTCAGGTTCTGAGACAGTATTCCTCGCCTTTTCGAAGGAGGGGCTTGGGAAGAATAGGAGTTTTCTAAGTTTGTGGGTCCCATACTAGTCATGCTAGCTGCTCGTGACGTAAGTGCATCAAGCATTTCCAAATTCTCAACAAAAAACAAAACGACGTTTGTCCATTTTAATTAGAAGATGCTTCCCTAAATACTCATAAACCGCGTTAAAGTCCTCTCTCATAATCGCCTTTCGGTGATCGCGGGTTCTCGTGCCGAGGTCTAGTTCTGTGATATTTTCGTCCGCGAATTAGGACGCCAGATTATATGCTCCAAAGGCCCTGTGGATGTTTATTTGCAGTTATCGCGAAGGTTTATAGTCCATAATCTCTATCCTGAACACTGCATCGTAAGTGACGTGTTGTCTCTCTAGGTTTTAAACGTAGCACCTTATGTTGGCCTTTGTATTTGAAACAGCGAGCTTGGGTTGAATGCGCTGTTTCGTCTATTCGGTACCGGATCCAAGCAAGATATACGTCTTTGTCGAAGAAGCCGTGGAGCTTCCTCCGAGGGAATTTTATCAATGTATGAGCTGTCGCCTGCCCGATTTTTTGTTTGGTTTGTTGAAGAAAGTTGTCAATGGCATTGGGAGTGGTACCTCGCACGATCAGGTGGATTTTACTTATAGCTCTTCTTGAAGCTCTTTGTTCACTACATCGACCCCAGCCATTGCCGGATCCATGCTGTGCTTAAGAGCGTCGTCATAAGGCGTCGCTTTAGGATGCATTTCCTGTTTTCACAACTACACAAAAAATTAGTTTTTCGCAAATCACTTCTGCTTTTGACATTTGACTTAGATTTACATCCTGGATATTTCACATAGAGGGCGCCTTGAGGCTTTCTCTACGAGAGTGATCTTAGCAGATGCCGGGATGACCACTGCCGCTATCTGGATGCCTCTCCTGAGGGAGTTGCTGAGGCTGGTCGTTACTTCCTGAGTGAAAAATTCGTGTTCGTTCTCTTTACTGACGTGAGGGATCATCCTTACATAGCGCGGTGTGCTGGAGCTAGAGTGTTTTCAACCCCATCGAGTGTCACGATTGTCAGCAGAGGATGATGTCAGGAGAGGAGGCGCTTCAGAAGACAATCGTCTTTGCCTTGTTGGAGCCTTGTCTCTTAGAGAATTTGTCTTACTGAACCTGGTGGCAGTATTGGTACGCGCAGGTCATTTCTTTTGCATCTGAGTAGTAAGTGTCTAGACCGATTGGTCACTTATCGGGCGTTTGTCGCGATCTAAATCCACGCTCGGATATTTCAATCATTTAGTTAGCTGATGTGTGCGAGTATTACACGTACTTGCTATTCTGTCGCTAAGAGCCGTTTTGCAACGCTTGAATTGTTTTGCGTTTCTGCTCTCGAGTTGTTACGCACTGGCCACATTCGAGTTGATTCACGTGGCGGTTAATTTATGAATGTATTTTTTCCAACATAGTGGAAAGGCAGAGGTGTTTTGTCGAGAGGTGGAAAGTGAAATTACTGCCATCTGTGATACTGATGCGATAGGTCGGGCATCACTTTACAAAGGTCGCTATTGCAAGTGAACTATTTGCTCGGTGGAGAAACAGATATATCGTCGTGTTCGCCAGAAAAGTCTGCTTCGTCTCATGCTGGCTCGTATGCTCATGCTCGGAGACGCATGCTGGCTACAAAAAGGCTAATCGTCACATTGAGAACAGTTGTTGGGCGCGGCGATATTTCGATTATTGTTGTACGTGGCGGGGCTTTGAAATGTACGGCGGTTCGACAACCCACCTCTGCTAACAGCTTGACCCTATGAAGGTCCGACAGGATCTGGGAGGCGGGCAAACACGGCTTACGAGTACAGTAATCATATGACGAATCGAACTAACTCGATCGATATGGTGATGATACGATCATGCTACGACCAAAATCATATGTATGTGCACTTTACTCGCACACTAAAAAAAACAAAACGATGCGTGCCTGTGTGTGTTGTGAAACAGTAACCTTATGCGATAGACAAAGGACGGCGCCGGCGCGAAGACAAAACGAACGAGATAATAGAGTTTTATCGGCAGACGAGGACTGTTGGACGTAGAGCACTAGCTGCGTGTCGAGTCTGCCCCAATCTGTATATCGTGCTACCGGGCAGAAAACGAACGAGAAATAAGCAATAGGCACACAAGACGAAGAAGCAGTAGACAAAACACAGCAGTAGCTAGAGATACGACATAGAACCAGCTGAGTACTAACGTAGGGTACAATGCAACGGAGAACAGGAAAGAAGCCGATAGTGAAAAGAAATAGAGAAATGAGAGAGGGCGTGCAGTTGATTACAATTGCTCCCTGCTACAGACTCGGGATAGGATAGAAAAGCACAACTACGAAACAAGGGCGATTCGCCACTGAGATGGTCGGTAGGTAGGTAGGTAGGTAATTATGGCTGGAACACTTATAGCCGAATCGTCAGCTCGAAGACGCTCGCTATACAGTTTCAATGCCAGTCTGCCTACAGTACAGCGAACGAACGAGCGAGCGAGCGGTTCGACAAGCAACTGCGATTTTACTGTGTGTGTGCGAATTGCTACAGTATTCTATACGCGCAGTATCCTACAGATCGCTTCGGCGACCGATCAGCCGCCATCACGTGCTGATCGGCGTAGTCTGATGCGCTCACGCAACCAATGGATCGAATTAGCGGCAAGTCTTCCGTTGTCGCCGTCGGCGTCGCCGTCATTACACTTCGCCTGTTGCTATGTATGTATGTATGTATGTAAAGCATAATCATGTTGAGTGCGTGATTTTGGCAATCTCGTTTTGCTCTGCTCTAGCATTCGTGTGTTTTGGGGCTAGCCTAATAAGGATAGCTTTTGCTGCTGCTGCCGCTGGTACTGCTGCAGTTGCGCCTGGTTGATCATTAGTCTGGTATACGGCTGGTGTCGGCGTCAATTAGCGCCGTTTAGACAGACTGTGGATCTCTCGCATCATTGATTGTCGCCCCTTGGCACGACTATTGTTATTATTGTTGTTGTTATTATTGTTGTTGTTGTTATTGTTGTTGTTGTTGCTGTTTTTGCTCTAGTAGTAGTAGTAGTAGTTGTAGTAGTCCGGACGCCAAATGCATCATGTACGACACAAGCGAGGCTGATGACGTGACTCATACAAGCCTCCGGTGTGCAGCATTCGAAGACGAAGCATACGACAGAACTCACCGGAACTAATGGCATCTCCAGACATGACGGTGACAGACTTAGTCACCTCTAGGCTTAAGGATGAACTTAAATAGGAGCAGGGCATCCGATTGGTGGAAGGCATAATGAGAAGAAAGAACAGACTGGAAGACCACGAGCTGAATGAGGATGAGGCGACGAAGAGATGGAACGACGGCCGAAAACCAACATTAGCAGGAAAAATTATAGACGGAGCGCACAGAATAATCTCAATTTTTAGCGAAGTAAAACGAAAGTAGTTTTGATAAACATTGTTGTAACATATATTCAATAAAAAATAGTAGTAGTAGTGGTTGTTGTTAATGTCTCTGTCGTTCTCAAGGCTGCGTGATTTTCGGAATTGGTAGCAGGTACCATGTGGTGTTTGGTCATTACGCGCGCGTTTAGCTAGCAATCACATCCTTGTTACACAAAAAGTTGTCTCGGCATAAACTAAAGGCATGAACGGATTTATGCCTCTACTGGTGCGTACGTTGAGTGAGAGACGATGAATGCAAACTGAAAATAAGACAGACTGCTGATATGATTAGGCGTCGATACGATCGGGCACCGGTTGTAGGTCGGTTGAAAAGGCTCCCATCGCATGTTGCCTGCCCGGATAATGATAATTATGAAATCGTGTGACATTGACGCGCGCAACTCGGAAGGAAATTAAGAAAGCCGAATGAAGGAGGCTGACCGTGCCATGCCATTTGCGCTCTTCGCAATTGACAAAGCGGCCATTAGCGCCAGAGCCTGAGTGTTTGACCGATAAGTCTAAAGGCGTCGGGAGAAGAGCAGATAGTTTCGTCCTGGTGAATGCTTGCATGGTGATGCCGGATGACCACATTATCGAACCTATATCTGAGCTCAAGCCGTAGGAATTAGAGTTGCCTCTACCGCCGGGCGGCTATTTGCATCCGACCGTTGTCTTCTTTCTTGTCCATCGCCGCCTTTGTGTCCGTCACCGCTCGTTCGAGTAGAATGACTGCATAGCGCGTAGCGGTTTCGCTTAGACGACCTGCGAAGTCGAAGTAGTGAAAATTGTGTTGGTGGTGATGACCACGCCGAACTGTTAGAGACGTCTAGCTAGCGGCGGTGGCTTAGGCGGCTTACGCACCGTTCGAAACGGGGCGTTGCCATGGCAACCACGGTTAGCAAAACAATCGCAACTCGTTCGAGCCCCGGCCTTGCTGGTTGTATATGTTGGACGTGGTTGACATTGCCCTGCTGCTACATACCTCTGCTGGAGAAAGTTTATATACATCCAGTACGAGAACGGAATGAAAAGAGAGAGAGCGCGTGTGTGTGCGTGTGTGAGAGAGAGAGAGAGGGGGGAAGAGAGAGACCTTCTAACAGACCTCCCGTCTGTTAAAAGGTCTTTCTCTTTCCCAGACTTTCACTAGCATTGACGACAATAACAGTGACGGCCATTACTACTACAGCAACTATAACAACGACGAGCACCCCAACCTCGTCCTCGTCTCCGGGACGTAGACTTACGTAGGCAGCAGTCACAGTCGTAACACCAGAGGCTACGGATCCGGCAAGGTGGTCGAAGACTGTGGCCAACGAGATGTTCTACATAGCCTGTGTACGGAGGGTAGGAGACGGCAGCTGGGGCTAGGCTAGGCGCCGACAGCCACCGCGACTACATCCCGAACCTTCCGGAATGAATCCCGGACCTTCTGAGTCTCCCGCTATGAGAGCTCGTCCGCTTTCCGCGCACCGCCGCTCGAGACCCGTCGAAGAACAGCAGTGTGCGGTCGAAAAACTTTTCCCGTCTGTCTAGTCGACTCTAGATTCGTGGCAGCAGGTGGCGGTGCAGGTGGTCTAGGGGACTAGTGCGCTAGTAATGGTAGTCATCTACCGGGGCGTCGCCGGTTCGGTCCGCGACGTTAATCCAGTCTTCTTCGAGCGATGCTCATTGAGAACAGGTTATGAACCAAATGCCGTTGAGAGTCAGCGGCCATGCTGCTGCTGCCACAAGGACTGTTGGAAAAACCCTAGATATTCCAACATGTTTGGCCTTCGGTTCATTAAAGATATGCCACACGGGGTTCAAGCCCGTAGGGGGACGGACGGAAGATGGTCTAGAATTAAAAGCAACTTCGTTCGATTTTTTGGCCCAGTTGGAGGAAATGAACCCGAAGATGGGCTTAGCGTTGGAATCCGTACTCAACCTGCGGCTGCGAGACGATTCCCTAGTTCAGGCCTTCTTACCGGTTGCCAGAGGCGGACTGGGCCTGCCTGAAGCTATTTCTCTTTCAGTCGCAGCACACATCGCCTCTTTACATTCGGCGACTAGTGGTGTCGAGTCTATCCTGGACACCCGGGCGATTGCAAACTTCCAGGCCACGCTTGAACAGACTCACGATGACGCCATCGCATTATGTGGGTCTTCACCGGAGACTCCTTCTCTTCAGCGCGCGTGGTCAGAACTGGCAAACGACGGCCGATGGAACGGCCTGTGGGACCGAACAACTACGGCCGCTAGCAAAGCGAGGTTACAGGCAGTTTCGTCGCCCGGTGCAGGTGCATGGCTACACGCTCTCCCGAGCCCTCAGCTGGGTACCCTCGACGATGAGTCTACACGAATACTAGTCGGGCTGAGGTTAGGAGTTGAGCTAGTCTCCCCACACCGGTGCAGATGCGGTGACGAGGTCGACTCCCTAGGTCACCATGAACTCTCCTGTCTCCAGAGTTTAGGCAGAATCGCACGCCACTCGGCGTTGAACGAGACATTTAGCAGAGGGCTTCGGTCGGCAGGCTACCCATGCATTTTGGAGCCGTCTGGCTTAGTCAGAGACGATAGAAGGAGACCTGATGGAATAACCCTGACTCCCTTCGAGCGGGCCAAATGCTGGTGTGGGACGCGACCGTAACCGACTCTTTAGCCCCCTCAATGGTCGGTACGGGCGCAGCCCGCCCTGGACACGCGGTAGCCCTAGCGGAAGCAGCCAAGTGCAGAAAATATTCAAGCATCAGTTATCCACACTTGTTCTCACCGCTTGCATTCGAGACATTGGGGGGGGCCTGGGTCGCTCACGACGAAACTGCTCAAGGATGTCGGGAAAAGATTGGCGCTCGCTACAGGAGACAAGAGGGCGGGCGAGTATTTACTGCAACGTCTGTCATTAGATGTTCAGAGGGGGAATGCCGCTTCGGTGAGAGGTACCATGGCTAGGTGGACCTGCCCAAGCCTGGACCTAGTGTCTCGAGTTATGCCCCAGCGGGCTGTGCACACGTTCTTACATCATAAATGTATATTTTGCTACACTTAAATAAATGATGATATATATATATATATATATATATATATATATATATATATATATATATATATATATATATATACACGTCCCACTATTAAATATTACTGACTTAGACACGGAGTGCCGGAAGTGCCCAGGGTGAAAAGGGAGGGACCCTAGGGACGAAAGTGTTAAGTACCAGTGTCAGCGAGATGTCAAGATGAAGCAAGAGAGAGAGAGAGAGAGAGATGCCAGATGCGAATAACTGGCAAAGGAAGCCAAATAATAAAAAGACAAAGGAAGCCAAATAATAACAGAAGGGAGAGAGAGAAACTTAAGAGCGAGAGAGAGAGCGAGAGGGGAGAGAGGAGAGAAAAGCTAAAGAGGTTGGTGCTGCTCCTGCCACTGCCGACGCTGCTGCTGCCGCCGGCGGTCTGTCATTAAGTCTAACAGAAGATTACGTATGTTCAATCTCTCTCCGTCCCCCCGCTCTCTCTCTCTCTGTCTTCTGCGGAGTTGATGGCAATGACGATGATGATGATGGCAATGATGATAGTGGTGGTGGTGGTGGTGGTGATGATGATGATGATGATGATGGTGGTGGTGGTGGTGGTGGTAATTGCGGCAGAGTGATTACAGTGGCGGCGGTCTAGCGCACACATGCGAACGAACACACGAACGCTGGAGAGACGAAGTCACTTGTCTGCTGCCCGCGAACGCTCTGGTGGCGTTCCTAATAATAATAATAATAATGAAAATAATAATCATCGTCATCATCCTCATAATGTGATATGATAATGGCTCGCGTTGATGACATGATGTAGTAGCAGCAGCTGCACCTTCGTCCCTGTTGGCACTGCTGCTCATCATGGCCATCATCATCATCGTCATCATTATTATGATTGTCATTGTCCTTCTCTCTCTCTCTCTCTCAATTGCCAGCGCGCTTGGCAACTTGCCCTCTAATCAGGCTGATGAAGCCACTGCTCCTACTACTCATCATAAGTTAGCCTACAGCTTGGGAGGGAGACAGAGAGAGAGAGAGAGGCGGAGGCAAAGTCCGACGCCGAGCGCCTCAAATGAAATCACCATTATCACGTTAATTAACACTATTTTACAACAACAACAACAACAACAACAACACCAATAATAATAACAACACCAACAGGTACTAAAGCTGCTACAACGAACTACCATGAAATACTCCGACTCCAACTTACGGGTCAGTGTGATGCCATAAGCCATAGGATTAGTCAAAGTTTTTTTTATCGGTTATCTATGTTCGAGTTGTTGAGACTCACGCCACAAGGGCCACCACCACCACCATCAAGTGAGATTAAAGCGGCGGCGGCGGCATCATCATCATCATCATCATTTGACACGATTTACCGACGGCCCTGATAGCATCACCATCATCTTTCGGTAGTTCAATCTCAGCTACGGCTGGCCGGCCGCCGGGCTGGCTGGCTGGCTGTCAGGCAGGGGCCGTGGTCAGAGCGAACGACGACAATAATGACAAACGCGAGCTTCTCTCCTCCGGATGCGGCCTCTCGGTGAGTCCGCCGCTTAATTGAAATTCTTGATGGCGGCGAGCTTGTCGTCGTCGCCGCCGCATCGCCATCGCCATGGTTGTGAATGAGGTGGTGAGTTGGCTCGAGCGCAATTCCCCGTACACCCCCGGCGGGTGTGCGTTTCTCCCTCCACCGGCCCCCTCGTGCCTGACACTTCACCCCTCCCTTTCCCACCACCACCACCCTAGCTTAGCCCCGCATGAGCATCCCGGGAGGTGGGGGGTTGTCATTTCTCTCTTAGTTGAATTATTGTCGTCGTCGTCGTCATCGTCCTTGCCGTTGTTAGTCAACCATCTATGTATATAGTTCTCTAGAACAACTCCATGCATGCGCAGCGATTGCTCGCCACCAATCACGTCAGTGGTGTGACCTTGCTGATGATGATGATGATGAGGGCAGAAATGGCCATGGCAAACAGAAGAACAGACCTCTGATCACCTCAGATCGTCTCTCTCTCTCTCTCACTGTTCCCGTTAGAGCCTCTCGGGTCACCCTGTACTTGCAGACTGTATCTTGCCCCTATTTCTCGCCCGCTTATCTTTCTCTTTATTTCTTTCTCTCTCCCCCTCTCTCTCTCTCTTCTCTTCTAGCATTTGCTCTCCGTTCCTCGCTTTGTAATGGCATTTGGCCGGTCTTCGTCATTGAGTGCCGATGATTAATTGTCGTCGTCATGACTTGGTCAAGCTCGAGCGCTACCGCTGTCGCGTGCTTTGTATGCGTCTCGTATCCCATCCGATGCCGCCTGCCCTCCACCGCGGGCAGCCCGAGATGGCTGTCTTCGACTGACTGTTCTTCTGGACAGGCTCACGCCGTAGCATAGCGCCGCTACTTCACCACGCTGGTTTCTAAGGGTATCATCACCGTTGTTATCAAGATTGTCTTCACCCTCAACTTAATTATTATTATTATTATTATTATTATTATTATTATTATTATTATTATTATTATTATTATTATTATTATTATTATTATCATTATTATTATTAGTATTATGGTCACAGCTAAGAAGCAGAATGAGGGCGAGGACGACGGATGTTTGCGTACGTTCATGGTCGGACGGACGGTTCCGCATTGCATACGCATCGGTCGGCACAGTGTTCTGGGCTGAAAGTGGACTGATTTGACGCCAAACCTCAGACACCTACGCCGAGATGGCTTCGACCCGGTACGGCCGGCAGAGATTGATTTGCTACTCACACGTTCGGTCACACATTGTGGGTAATGTGCGTCGCTGAAACAGACGTGGTAGACAGACGCTGCATGTCTAAAGACACATGCACGAACGCCGGACAGTTCTGTCAGCATGCATTCTCTCATACGTCATGAACAACAATGACAACGACATGACGTGAGCGTCGTTATTGGTGTTGTTGTTGTCGTCGTCGTCGGGGGATGAGTTCTGCTGTAAGTGTAATGAATAGCCGATGTAGACTGGTTAGCTATTGTCGATATTGTTCTGTTGTTATTGTGTTTGTTTTACATTTCTAGTTCACTGTACTTTTCAGGCAAAACCACTTGTTCCACTGCCGAACTAAGCGCATAGGATTTAATGAATTACTGACAACAATGCCATTACGAAAGGTAGCCCTCTGAGCCAAAATTGTTGATCGTTTTTATCGTTGTCGATGTTGATGCTGTTATTTTGTTAATGTGTTTGTTATTACAATAGCTGTTATCGCTCTTGGATTGACTTGAATTTTATTGGTATGCTTATTACGTCATCGACCCAGCCGATAATTATGCGACTAATTTAACGTTTCACACTTTGGTTCGTTAATACGAATACTTCGGGAAATTATGCGAGAAGAGATTGAAGATCCTTAGAGACTAAAGTTGCGTGCACATCTTTGCAAGCCGATTATAATATTTCACATAATTTTCAGAAGCCAAACGCATTTCAACCCAGCATTCACCTCGATGCGAATAAGGCCAACTAATTTACCTGCAAAAAGATCTGGAAATCAGGGTAAAGAGTAGCAGTTTTTATATCATTTGCGATACGACCACAGCCAGAGTTCGAGCGGTGGCGGTTGATTGGAAAACGAAACCTGCGCGCTTGCGTACAAACAGCCAAGCAGGGGAGCAAGGCACAGAACACTTCAGTGAACTTTCGAAGTTAAAGCCGGTAACGAGCCCTGGGTGAGTCTAAACGGAGAAAAGGGAAATCAAGGCTGCACTGTGCCAAAAGAACCGTTGTCGATATCACCTGCCGCCTATGCAAGTGCGCATGTACATATATATATATATATATATATACTTTACCATACAACTACTACTATATAGAAGTAGAGGTGTATACAAATAAACATATATACATTTATATGCATACAGTTCTATATAATCTAGAGCAGATTGTATAAAAATGGATATATGGCGAGCACGTTCCATGTGGGCCAGCTTAGACTCGACGAAGGTTAATTGGCTATAGGCGAAGTCTTTCACTAATGAGGACCGAACCCCCGGCGTGACTCCTGGACACTAATGAGGATCCGAGGCACGAGACAATAATTTCAATCAATCAATCGGGCTGCTTACACGTGCCGTTTATTCAGAGTGTTGCTGCACGCATTTATTTGCAATATACTCCACCGCTAGGCTAATAGGGTGCGTGTAGGATGTTATTCACAACGCCGAGGCACACGATGGTGGATAACTGAGGTACAATTAGTCTAGTCTTAGAGGCGTCTAAAGGCAGCCAACTGGTTATGATGTGAGGATGGCCCGCGTAGATGCGAGGTGAGCTAGTGGCATTAAAGCAGTGTAAATTCTTTTTCTGAACGTAAACCTCTTGACGCGAAGATGCACGACCATTACGGGATAGCAGCACGTTGGATGCTAGTGTCAGCTACCAACTCCACAAAGCAGTATATTCCTCTATAAGTTAGCTATCCTTCTGGCTATATTAATTAACTATATATAGCTCAAACAGTTCTACTTATATATAGTCGAGTCCGGTGGCGTGGTGCATTCGTCTGCGCCTCGCGACCGGAGTAGACACATAGGTGCGCAGGTGGTTCGAGCCCCACCGTTGCACATTTGTATTTGTAGGGGGGTACTTCGTCCATAAAGTAATGCGAACAGCAGTCCCGTAGACGTTAAATCTTGGCTGAGGGTCAGCCCGAAAAGTTTAACTATTGCTTGGTCTTTGTTTATGCCACATATCTTCTCGTTCTACTTTTTCTAGCGTTTGCAAATCTAAAACGATCGATTCTCCTTTATCTGCACATCGGTATTGCAGATAATAGTTATAAAGGTATCTACTTACGCTGGCACGTAGAAAAATCCTATGCATGCGCAAGCTGCCTAGTAGAAGTCGCGTGCGTCGACCTTACTGACATACTGATCGAATCTCTGCTTGCGGAATCGACGTTTTGATGTCCTGTCAACAGTTCGAATGTCGTACTGGATAATGCCGTGTCTCCCTTATACAATCGATCAATAGGTGGTATTATTATAGTGCCCCCCCCCCCCCCCCCTGTACACGTGTGGGGAGTGTCCGCTCTTATAGGCAGGCTTTAATGCATAATAGTAACCGCCCACCAGTGTTGCCTATACCATAGTAAAACTTGCAAGGCATGCTTATACAACGTGTTTTGCATTCGACTCGGGCTCGATAAATCGGCCAGTCGTCGGCGTTATTTATTGGTTTATTTACCAACAGCAATTTTCTTCCGGTAAGTAAACGAGCAAACATTGCGGTGTTTTCGGCGAACAAGCGTAATAAGATACCGCCTTCGTACAAATAAACGTCTGCAAACCCACGGTACGCTCGGGAACACCGCCAGTGTATGTAATTCGGCGCCCCCGATGCACTGTAGTCCAACAGAAATCAATATGTGATTACAACTACTACTTGTGTGATGCACTAATGTGATAGTTGTACTATGGTATCTGCTTTCAATACGTCAAGTCAGTTGCTATTGAAATTTTTGTTCAAAACGTTTATGTTCACGGAGATAGGTACGATCAATGGCCGACGTTAGTGATGTTATCAGGAAACAAGGTCTGCCTAATGTCTCACTGCGAAGTTCAACAAAAACTCAGCAGAAACTAGATGCTAGGGTGTGCACGGGATCGATCAACGCAGCGGGGTCGGCTGTGTAACAATATGCCCTCCACCACGCAATATAATGAAAAGAACTCGTTGACGAGAGAACGGCTTCAGCAGACCGTTTCATTGCATCTGAGTGTCAGGTCGCTCTTACGCAAACTAAGCTGCGACGACAACAACAACAACAACAGCGATTCCGCCGATGAGGTAAATGATCTCAGTCGGTGGTGTCGAATGGACTTCGTGGGCGTTCTGAAATGTCAGGTGGAGGCACTAAAAGAACACTTAATGTACGGATCATACGAGGCAATGTTCATTTGGCGTTGTGAAAATTGAAGAGCGACGGGGAAAGGGCGCAAGGAAAAGAGAGCGATGATGAGTTAAGTCCGACCAACAGAGAAGCAAAGAAAACCAAAAGTCTTTCCTCGGAGCTAAACGACTAAAAACAAGCATACAAAAAACAAATGCCTAGAAAGACGTCAAACTTTGCCGTTTGTTGGCCGGTGCGCCTAAAAGGGTATGAAGAGGAGACGAAGTGACGACGAAGCTGGTCATGACTTCGTTGCCGTCTGGCTGGGTCAGCAGAAGGCCGACGCCTGCTGAAAAGCCAATGACCCGAAACTCGAATACGAACGATCCAGCCACCAACTTTAGCCAATGACAGGATGGAGCGGGACAGCAACACACAGCCGATTCGGACAGAACAGACACAAGTTCGAGTTGAGAGGAAAAACAAAGATGATGATGGAAGAACTTACTTCTATTACCTACTACTAATTTAATATGACTACTACTACTACTATGACTACCCCACCAATATTTCACTACCCCACCAATAGCCCACTACCCCACCAATAGCCCACTACCCCACCAATAGCCTACTACCCTACCAATAGCTTACTACTCTACCCAATACTTCACTACCCTCACCAATACTTCTCCACCCCCACCAATACTTCACTACCCCACCAATACTTCACTGCCCCACTAATACTTCACCACCCCATCAATACCCACTGTCCCAACCATGCCATCACTATTGCTGCTGCTTGCTAATGACATCACAGCAAAACAACAGCGTCGTCACGTCGAATATGTCAACAGTCGGCAGCGGCACTGACGCGATGCCTAGGAGCACGAAATATGGTATTGTCTACACCAACTCACTTACACGTCTATCAAACACGCTCGCTTCGCTCTTCGTTTTAACTAGGATTGAACTAGGAGGAGAAGGAGGACATTCAGACGTCCGCAGCGCCTCTATCAATATACAGTCTTCTACGTTGTACCTCCACGTCGCCTCGTTCGCTACTGCGTGCTGCGAGCCGACTAGAGTGGTATAATATTAGCAGCAGCAGTAATGCCAGTATCAGCCGGACGCCGACAACAGTCGTCGACATTGTTGTTGTAAAAATAGTTATTGTTGATGCCGCTTTTGTGGTGGTGGTCATGATGCCGTCGTTGTTGTCGTCGTCGTCGTCGTCCGCCGCCGCGGCGTCACTCATCCCGAGGGAGAGAACCCGCAGGCGAGTACACACCGTGAGTACGCGAGTTGTCTATTGTCATATAAGGTTAGCCCAACGTACAGTGTAGTGCTATTGTGCTGCTTGTTGTTGTTGTTGTTGTTGTTGTTGTTGTTGGTGCTGTTATTACTATTATTATTGTTGTTGTTCTTGTTGTTGCTGTTGCTTCTGTTGTTGTTGTTGTTCTACTTCTTAGGTTATTGGTATTTGTGGCGGTGGTGGTGGTTGCTGGTATTGATGCCCAGGGATGGTATTGTCGTCGTCAGTTGTCTGTCTGCCGTCAGTTTCGCCGCTAGACACGCGCACCCGCTTACCCCTGGCGATCGGCGAACCGTGGACGCCGCGCTAAGAGGCCAACCGGCGACCTGTAGTTATTTGCTCGAGGCGTCGAGAGTGGGCAAAGGAAGGAAGGAGATCGAAGTGAGGCTGGCTGGTGGGCCAGGCTGGCGGACTATGGGAGGGATGGGGGTTAAGCCGGTAGCGGTGCGGGATTATGATAAGGTTGTACTGACAACCACGGCCCATTCTCGGATGGATGAGTTCGAATTGGCTTCTAATGCCGGACATAACAGCAGCAGCAGCAAGAGTGCTAGAAGCGGTGGCAGGAACACGGACGACATCCGAATCGCGTCCCTCCGAACCGCTTTCGTCAATAGGGAGTCTAAGGCTAGCGACGAGTGCTGCAGCTGCCGCCGCTACCGTCACCGTCGCTGCTCTAGTGATAAAAGGACCCATGCCAGTGATGACAGAAGAAGAAGAAGAAAGAGAAAAGGATGAAGACGAGGACGAAAGAAAAGAAAACACGAAAATATGGTAGCCTTACGAACTGTAGTAGTGTGCCGTCGAGGTGGTAGTATCTGTAGTGCAATCTATAAATACAAGTATTTATAGGGAATCAATGGTTAAAGAAATGCAAGCGTCAGATAGTGTTGCAATGACAGTGGTCGTCGCCCACAGCATTTTATTGCCCTAGTCGCACATTATTGTTCTTCGACAGCATTCTGATACATTGCTTTGACGAGGCCTCATCCTGAATGCTTGCGTTGTTCTGCCTTTATTATTATTATTATTATTATTATTATTATTATTATTATTATTATTATTATTATTATTATTATTATTATTATTATTATATTATTATTATTATTATTATTATTATTATTTTATTATTATTATTATTATTATTATTATTATATATAAATCTTGTTTCCAGTCCAGCATATTTAAACCGTTTTCTGGCGTCCGCGTGCTTTGCTACCCACCCCGGCTCAACAGAGCTGTGGTGTAAATAGGAAGCCGCGGTTATGCACGAAACCGTTGCATCCCAAGCTAGGGACTTTCCATGTGACCATAATAATAATAATATAATTATTATTATTATTATTATTATTATTATTATTATTATTATATTATTAGTATTATTATTATTATTATTATTATTATTAGTATTATTATTATTATTATTATTATTATTATTATTATTATTATTATTATTATTATTATTATTATTATTATTATTATTATTATTATTATCGAAAAGAGCGACATTAGTGACTTTGAGTTGAGCTCGTGGAAACTAGGCAGTCCCAACTATCACATGCCTCGGACAAACATTTGATTAGAATGCATCGTATACCAACTAGCCGTTAGCGTTGGCAAAAATATGGGATTTCTTGCCAAATACCCTACCTGGACTCCCAACTTGGCGCTGGCACGATAGTGTAGTGTGTGTGTGGAATTAGAAATGATTCCACTACGACGATGACAAAGCCCTAAAGCGAGGCGATTTGTCTGTGTCCCGCACAGTGTGTGCCTTATACATGAGTGACATTTTATGTGTCTGCTTGTAATTGCTCCTATCTATTTATCTGTATACATAATACTTAAATTGATTTACTAATGGCCTGTCTGCCATTAGTTATTGATTGATAACTACCGCCCGTCCTCATCCCAGTTGAATTGCCAATCACATAGCAGAGTCGTTTCGTTCTGAGGTTCAAACGACACCAGATTAGTACAGGTAGTAATAGACAAGATTAATTGTTGTAGGCGTTGTTTGCCTACGTATGTGCATGTGATGCGCTCGCGTGTGCGCATCCATATGCATAAATTTCGCAACACATTTCCCTTATTGGCTGCGTTCCTACGATTCCGTGCCTGTCGCCATACTCGCGACCTCTATGTTGTCTCGCGCATGGTACAGCGTACTACCGTGTCTTGAAACTCTCGAGGACTGATGAGCCGTGAAAAGCCCAGGAACTCGAATAGTAACGACTGTGTGTGGCGCTAGGCCGACTGGGGGGATCTCAAAGATGGCCGGAAGGGTATTGTTACCACTATACCACGACGACCACCAACACCAACATCAATCATCATCACCCGTAGCAGCCTGCGAACACCAACATCCCCCGACTCATCACCAGCGCGAATGTGCTACCACGGTAATACGGGTCAGGGTCGGGCGCTCTTGGACTAGTCAGAAAAGCGCGCGCGTAGCGAGGCCGTAATGACATACAGAGATGGAAGACGGGGCTATTTTATGGGGTGAGCCATACGTTAGGTCACAACGTGCCGATGATCAACGTCGTTGCGGGGGGGGGGGTCGCCTGGTCTGTCGCCCACCACCCAGTCGTTGGTTGTATGTCCCTTGTCGGGGGAGTAGTGTTTTTACTACTACTACTAACGGTACTACAACAACGTTAACACGACAACTGACAGACAAACACTGTATTCCCTGTACACTGCGTGAATCCCATCGAACATACCGCCGACGATGGGGTGGGCGAGTGTGACCAACCAGCCGACCCCCACCGATGCTGATCATCGGTACGGTTCGGCCTTCCGGATGGACATCAAATTGCCCCCCCTTCCATCTGTATGCCGTTACGGTCTCTCTTGCGCGTGCGCCTATCGCACGATAGTGTCGTCCCTATCGCCGACTCCGGGGTCGCCCCGCCCGTCCCCCGACCCGTATTGCCGTAGTCGTACATTCATTCGCACAGGCGATGAATCGGGGGATGTTGGTGTTCGTAGTGGTGAAGGCAGAGGTGCAGGTAAAAGTGATGATGATGACGGCTGGATTTGCTGCCAAGCGAGACTAGCCCTATCCGGAGGACGAGACGGGAGGGATGGAGTTTCTCGTTCTTATCCTCCACTGCTGTTTGATGCTCGGGCGGGCGCCCCAACGAGCGAGCGTACTGTGTCTTTCGCGCCGCAAATATATGCACACTAGCATATATATATAAACTTCTGTTTTTATTATCTTATTTTCTCTTCTTGTCCCCAAAGCCCTTATACCATTTTTCATAACGAAAACTCAAGCACGTGCATGTATGCTGTTCCGTAAATAAACCATGTCTAAATTGGAATTGAAAAATATATTCTGCAAATTATTGTTATTTATCAAAATAGCTTTGTTTTTAGTCTTTCGTGGCCATAGTTTTGTTAGCTCTTGCTATTTTCAGGGCTTTTGCGTTATAAACAATTTGCCTTCAAGGAGCCGCTGGATGTCACCTCAGTCAAGATCCCTGATAAGTAGCGCCTTAATCCGGGAGAGATGTGCGGACGATGGCCATAGGCAAGACCTTGTCTTTAATTTTCTTGGTCAACTTAGCCGTCGCGTTTGGAGTCGATGTCTTTACAAGTAGTTTTACTTCGCCAGACGCCGTTTATAAATCTTTTGCACCTGGATTCCTAGTCCGCCTGAGGATGGGATTCTGAGGGACTCGTACAGCATGAGAGTTTCCGGTTTCCCGGGTTGATGCTATTTAAAATAGCTGCCGGCTTGAGCTTGTTTCCCAGGGCAAGGTTTACCCGGCCATCCTGTCTCATGACCCAGGTTTCCCGCGTTTATTTCAAGAGCAAATAGTTAGACTGCATTTAGATATTTGTAGAGAAGGTTACAGAACGAGTGTTCTATGTTTCCGAAGGTGAGCAGCGATAGGCTACTTCATTTGTTATTCGTTAGTTTTCAGGCTCATAACGTACATGCAAGTGACGCAAAAATGGTTGCTCTTCTGCGCGCTCCACTCCCATGGTGTCTCGAATATGAAGGAAGACGAGCCGACCCTTACGAGCATAAAGCAGGAAGTTTTGTAGCGTTGGGAACTGATTTGCAAGTTTCGTCACTAGTCGGTTGTCCTTCTCCTTCGAAGGCGAGACTGGGACCTGATCACTAAGAATGCTCCCTCCTCGAGCGTCGACGTGTTTTCAGTCCTACTATTCTGTTTTACCTACCTACGACCTAAGGTCTTACCTTCGTTATTTTCTTCGTCTTTTTTTCTTATTTTTCTTCTTTTGTCATTCTCATTGTCTTGTTCTCGTAGTTAGTTTTGATAAGGATCTATTTTCGGCCAACGGCCTACTCGTTTACCCTAGTTCTAAAGGGGTCTTATTTACCTGATATATCCGTAACACAGTGGTAGGTTGTGAGAGTTAGGATGACGCTCTGCCCGAGGTTCGTGAGCTTATTGGAGAGGACATGTGTCTATAAATATATAAATATATATATATATATATATATATATATATACATACATACATACAAGTTTTTCGGCATATACATGTCAAAGCGCTCAATATGAATACTCAATGTGCGTATTCCTACTACGACGCTTGGGTGCGACAGTGAGCCGGCCCACAACGTCGTTCGATCCACATGTTAAGTCGTCGTTGTCATCATCATCATCATCATCATCGCCATGCTGCCCCCTTGCGCCGTTCGGTGCTCTGGTGCTCTATGTCGGTTACTTCTTTTCCACGGCATGCGGAGAGTCGTGCCGCAGCATGGTCATTATCAGCAGTAGAAGCAAAACGCGTCAAGCATATTAGTGAGGAGGCGCAGAGTTTTCCAAACGCCAACTAGCTGAGAGTTAGGCCGCCCCTGACCCCTATATTCCCGTTCTCCTCTCTCTCTCGGCCTGTATCATTCATCTTTGCTGCTCTCCCTCTTGCCTGCGCCCCCCCCCCCCCCTATCTCACTCTTTCTTGCCCCCTTATCGCCGCCTTAATTTGGAGAAGACAGCGTGCAGACTTCGCTAGCGGCGGGAGGGAGAAAGGTGGTAGGGAGGGGGTCAATAGCTTGACTGGAACACAGGTGAAGCGGCAAATTATCCGGAGCCCGAGTACGGACCTGCCTTCCTCGCTGTCGTCTTCCGTCGGTGGCGACGGCTTCTACCGACGGAAGGGGCCTGAGAGGAGCCGATCGAGGCCTGGCGAGGAGCCGATTGGGGCCTGGCGAGGAGCCGACCGGGGCCTGGCGAGGAGCCGACCGGGGCCTGAAAAGAAGCCGATCGGGGCCTGTAGTGCATCGGACGCGACGACTGGCTTCGTCCTAGAGGCTTCTAGGGCTTCCTGAAGCCGCTCGAGAAGAACGCTATGACTTCCACTGCGTAGTAGTCGTGGTTGTGATGGTGGTGGTAATGGTGATGATAGTAGTAGTAGTAGTAGTAGTAGCAGTAGTAGTAAGAGTAGTACAAGGAGCTAGCTGGCTTTGCTGCTGCTGGCATGACTGCGTGTGCGTACGAGGGACCACGAGGGTGCAGCGGAACACCAGTGGCTATTATCGACAAATAATCCTGCTGAAGCAGACGCCGTTGCCGATCCCTACAGGCATCCGCCGCTGTGCGCCATGCGTCTCCATGCACTTCGCCGTCGTGATCAGCCTCTGAAGAGTGGAATAGTCTCTTATCATCAAGTCTATCTCATAATTGCGTTTGCTACTGTGGTTGTTGTTGTTGTTGCCCTTGTCGTCGCTGTTGCTGCTATTGTTGTTACTGTTTTGCTGTTGTTGTACCTCTCATTGAAGTTGCTTAAATTGCTATTGTCGTTTCACCTATTGATGTTGTCTAGTGTCATTGTTGTTGCTGTTGTTGTTGTCTAGTGTCATTGTTGTTGTTGTCTAGGGTCATTGTTGTTGTTGCCTTTATTGTTGCTGTCTTTGGAGTGGATGTAACTGTCGTTGTTGCAGCCGCTGCAGTTGTTGCTGCTGATAATTGTTGTTGATACTGCTGAAAAAGTTGTTGTTGTTTTTGTTGTTGTTGATACTGCTGAAAATGTTGTTGTTGTTGTTGTTTTTGTTGTTGTTGATACTGCTGAAAATGTTGTTGTTGCTATTGTTGTCGTCGTCGTACTCAATGCTGCTGCTGTTCATGGCAAGGGCCGTAAATGCCGAAAAGCCGCTGTTGGCCTGTGTAGCTATGTAAAGTCTCCAATCTAACCAGGCGTCGCCTTGATGCGGAAAAACCCTCGTCCTAATATATGACTTAGCCGCCCGCCCGCCGGTATCTACAATATTGGCGGTCGGCTAGGATCTGTCGTCTTCGGGCCTTTTTCTATTCCGGGCAGCTACTCCAATCTTTCCGCAGCTGCTTCAAGTCGTTCACGGCTAACGATAAACGCCTGCAAAAGCCCGGACACCCGACCACTCTCAGGACCTGCTGCGACTTGAAAATTTACGACCACGACCTTCGATCCTTCGACCGCCGATCTGAGGCTGTTACAAATCCGACGAGCTACAAACTACCGTCCGTTTTGTAGGCAGAGTTTGCCATGTAGCGTGGCGCAAACATCTCGGCTACACTTAGGCCACTTCTCTGCAATGGTTAACTGATGAGATGCAGCTGTGCATTGCAATCAAACTGGGTCGTCAGTTCGACGCATATGACACTAGAGTATACGCATGGTTGCGCCAGATAACCAGATAAGTTAAGGGCTGCTCTATTTGTTTTTTTTTATATGATTTTCCGTAAGGCAATTGCCCGTGTACGGTTTATTCATGTCATGGCTAATTTTGATCCACTCCGGCATTTACCTTGTCTAAATTGGAAACCATGCAAACCAATTTAAGAGTGGCCGGTCTGGGTCTCGAACCCAGTCCTCCCGAATGCAAGGCAAAGGCTTTGCCACTAAGCCATCTTGCTCGGCTATTAAAACTGTAAAACGGTTAAATCCTAGTCTGCAACTGCAACCACAAAACAACTGCATTTACCGACACAGGTCTTGACTGGACACCCACGCTGGATGCTGTTTTAAAACAGGAGAAAAAAATCAGATGATACAGATTGTAGAGAGTAGTGTAGGTAAACGAACGGTAAACGGCTGTTTTACTAAAACAGCGCGCTAGATCGAGACCAGGCCCCCGTCGGTGTCGTTGTGCTGACGTTTGTGACGCTGACATAACAGCTTTATTCGCTGTTTTGTTTATATTCAATGCGCTGCACACACGATGGGCGTCATCAAACGTTGCTTGTAAAGTTCGGCCTGGCCGAGCGATAGTTATGCTGAAACAACGGTTGTAGCGCATACGTCAATGATATGGCTGTTGCCAAACCAACAACACACAACCCCAAAATAGCAGAACGCTTAATACTTGATACTGCAGAATAATGCTATTGCCAACGTACCATGAGCTCGACTATTACTACTGCGATGACATAGTGTATATATATACATGTATAATATATTTATATATTTATATATATATACATGTATATATCTATTATATATATATATTATATATAGATATATATATATATATATTATATATATATATATTATATATATATATATATTTGTTACTGCGATCTGTACACATACAGGGGTAAGAATGAAATGCAAAAGCCGCAGCAGCCGTGTAGGTACGAAGAACTAAGAAGTAGGGACCATATGAACAGTGGTGGACACTCAAAGGTTTTTGTGGCCTGAGTTGACAAATAAAATTGCACAAAAACGACAAGGCAGGCAGGACCGACGACATAATGGTGCGGGCTCTCAAATGAACCGTACATTGGTCCCCGTGGAGAGGGAACACGGAGGCCAGGCAGAGAACGGCATTGAGGACTTCGCAACTTGGGTCGGTCGCGGCGCCTAACCCGTATGTATCCAGCCGCCAAGCCAAATGTCAGTAGATGTACATATGTAGCAATAAATATATCTGTGTAGATATTTATATATATATAATATATATATATTTATACCCCGACACATGTATCGAGCCTGACCTTTCTGCGTGCGCTCATATCCATTGAGGGTAATCGTATGTCAATTGACCTCGCTCTATCTATCTACATAAATAAACTCGGCTACCGCCCTCGAGCGGGTTCTAATGTCGCCGAATGAAACAGAGGAACAGCGAGAACGCGCAAGAGGTAGATAGTGGGGAGAGAGGCGCGGGATTCCAGCGAACACTGAGGGGACACATCTAGAGAAGGGAAACGCCTCAATGAGAAACCAACAGCACAAACTGCGACGACACAACAACAACAACAACAAAAACGTAAACAGAAGAGGGGAACAGGGCGGGCGGACTCGAACTATATTCATAGCTAGCTCGTAGATAGCAAGCCAAAGGCAAAAACGACGGCGACAGCAACCAAGAATCTGGACAGGCAGTAGAA